>VDFB02049217.1:93161319-93228597 GCA_007258455.2 Sequoia sempervirens | reverse complement strand
TAAACTATAAACCCTAAACCCTAAGCCCTCAATCCTTAAACCGTAAACCATAAACCCTAAACCCTCAAATATCTACCCTAATCCCTCAGCCCTCAACAATTAATCCCTCAACCCTTAAACCATCAACCCTCAACCCTCAACCCTCAACCCTCATCCCTTAAACCCTAAACCGTGAACCCTAAACCCAAAAACCTAAACCCTCTACCCTCTACCCTTAACCCTTAAACCCTAAACCCTTAAACCATCTACCCTCTACCCATAACCATCTACCCTCTACCATTGACCCTAAAACCTATCCCTCTCTCTCTCTTTACCCTAAACCATCAACCCTATAGGTCCTCAACCCTATGCCCTCAATTATGAACCCTCTAACCTAAACATTGGATCCTCAATACTCATCTATCTATGTCCCTTCCTCCTCTTCTCTCCTCTCTATATCACTTATCCCTCCATCTGTCCTTGTTGGAAATAAGATGCCATTTAATTACAATCCTAAACATTATTTATTTCATGTGTCTTCTAAGTCCTTGGAAAGTGTTCTCAAACACTAGGATTAGAGAGAGATTAATTTTGGATAAAATAATCATGTTAATTGTCATTTGTAATTAATTCTAAATAATAGGAGCATGTGAGGGAGTCCAAGATGAGTTCCTAAATAATAGGAGCACATGGGGCACCCACATGGAAGGTGGAACCCACCTTGAGTTAAGTTAATTGTTTGGAGTAAAAGATAACACTTCTAAATGCATGTAAAGAACCTAGGAGTTAGTGTTTGATGTTTGCATGTAAGAATTTCAGTTCAATTCAGTTCAAATCAGTTCAGTTCAGTTCAGTTCAGTTCAGTTCAGAATCAATTTAGTTTAGTTTAGTTTAGTTATGGTTCATTTATCTTCAGTTAGTTTTAGTTGAATGCTAGTTGACTTCAATTAACTTGGAATGCATGACAAATGACTTGAGTTGCATGACAGATAATAGGTGACTTCCTTTAGTTAACATGGGATGGCCATTCTTGCATGAATGATGGAGAGAGATGTTTCAGTTAACAAAAAATGACTTGGACCCACTTTGGGTGCCCAAGTTGGCTTCTTGGAATTAACTCATTTACATGTTAAGATATTTTAGAAGGCTGAGTTAAGTGGGCCCACTCTTGGGTTCCTACTTTGAGGACAAAGCCTTGAAGATGTTTACAGAATAAAGGTTGAGTTACTACTTCAGTTTGGGACGCCCAAATGTATGAAGATGATCATTTGGCATTATTCTTCACGGTTGAACTCTACTTGGAAGAGATAGGCATAACTTTTAGGAGATAGGGATTGAAATTTGTAATTTTAACTCTTTTGGAGTTTACAAAGTTGTTTATTGCCTATATATCTCAAGCAAGTTGAAGAGAGTTTGTATCACTTTTATTACAAGTTGTGAAGAAGATTTGTTGAAGGTAGAAGAAGCATCTCAAGGAAGGATTGGAGTTGTAATCTACTTTAGAGATTAAATAATACATTGATTCTTGGTGGAATGTTTTCCCAAAATGGTTTCTCCACGGTATATGCTATGTATCTTCTAATATTCTGTCTAATTCTTCTACAACCTTATGTATTCATTCTATGAATGATAAAATGAATAAATCAAATAATCACCCATGAAGAATCTGTAACAAAGAATACATATTTAGATTAGCAATCATAAAGTTTTACAAAGTATTAAGCTACATAAACACCTCAATTTTCAACATTTTGTATCAGAGCTAGGGTTGGGTAGAGTATTGGGACGCCTTTCTCTTAAAATATTGGAGGTTTTTTTGTTGTAGTGGGAGCTTTTACTATTTTTTTAAATTTCTGATTTTGGAAAATAAGTTTGTTACAAGAGGTATATATTCTTTCTTTAGAGGATATTTATCATGTGTCATTGAGAGCTTGGATTCATAGGTTTGGTGTAAGCTTATGACATAAATGTGGTTTTGATTATGTGCATCATGATTCCATGGGATTGCTCAGTATCACGGTTCAGTGGGAGCATTTAGCAATGAAGTGGATTCTTGGTTGTAGGATGGTTTTGTTATTATGTCATGGTATACTCTTGATTAGCGGTTTAGACTTGTGGCATGGTACATGTTCTGATAATTTTGATCATGAGAAAATGTCTGAAATTCCATATGTTTTTTATAGTGATGGTTTGATGTTTATCTTGTTTCCATGTATATCTCGGTATCACAATCTAGTGGGAGCTTTGGTAGGATATAGTGATCTTCATAGAGAGGATGGTAGTCATGATGCCATGTGTGAATCGGTACCATAGTTCAGTGGGATTTTTTGGTAGTGATGTGGATGCATCATTGGTAAGGTTATCTCCATATGATTGGAGATATGGTTTCTTGGTTTAGAGTGTATTTGATATGATGTCATGTTACACTCTTGATACTAGTTTAGAGTTTGGTATATTACATGTTCTCTTGAGATTAGGATGTATAAGTTATGGTGCATGTGATCTCCTAGGAGGAGATGGTTATATCATGGATGTCATGTTTATGTTCAATATTGGAGCTTTGACATTGATCTTGTGTAGTTCTCTTAAGTATTGGGTACATTAATCATTTGCTTGATTACTTCATGATAGTGCTATGTTGCATTTGGAGTTTGGAATGGATTGGTTGGTTACAATTCCTCATGGATACTTGAGGAAATAGGTGAGGCTTAAGTTCTATTATGGTAAGAGATATTTGTTGGAATGGTTACTAGCAAGAAAATATTTTTCAACATAAAAGACCAAGGAGCCTACACCTTGGTTGAACATGAGTTCAACACACTCGGCAGTTTCACATGCCTCCAAAGAGGAAATTTGGATAAAGAGACTTGGGAAAGGTATTGGTTTTAATTGAAAGTAAGTTAAGCTTGAATGTGATAGTTAGAGTGCTATGGGTTTAGCCAAAAATTCTATGTATCATGCTCATACTAAGCATGTTGATGTTAAGTATCACTTTGTGCGAGAAATGGTTGAGAGTGAGAAGGTATTAATTGAGAAAGTTGACACTTTAATTAATGTTGTAGATTATCTTATGAAACCAGTTCCTACATATAAGTTCTCTTGGTTTTAATCATTTTCTTGGAAGCTTCATGATTATGCAGGTTGCATTTGAAGTTGGAATGGATTGATTAGTTGGTGTAGGAAGGCCATTGGTCTTGAGTCTTGTACTTGATTTGTAATATTTATTCCTTGTTTAGAATAATTGCAATGTATAATGTCAAGTGGTAGAATGTTGGAAATATGATGTCATTTAATTGCAATCCTAAACATTATTTATTTCATGTGTCTCCGAAGTCCTTGGAAAGTGTTCTCAAACACTAGGATTAGAGAGAGATTAATTTTAGATAAAATAATCATGTTAATTGTCATTTGTAATTAATTCTAAATAATAGGAGCACATGGGGCACCCACATGGAAGGTGGAACCCACCTTGAGTTAAGTTAATTGTTTGGAGTAAAAGATAACACTTCTAAATGCATGTAAAGATCCTAGGAGTTAGGGTTTGATGTTTACATGCATGAAGTTTAGTTTAGTTTAGTTTTAGAATTAGTTTAGTTTAGTTTAGTTCAGTTTAGTTATCTTCAGTTAGTTTTAGTTGAATGCTAGTTGACTTCAGTTAACTTGGAATGCATGACTAATGACTTGAGTTGCATGACAAATAGCAGGTGACTTCCTTCAATTAACAAGGGATGACCATTCTTGCATGAATGGTGGAGAGAGATGTTTCAGTTAATAGAAAATGACTTGGACCCACTTTGGGCACCCAAGTTGGCTTCTTCGAATTAACTCCTTTGCATGTTAAGATATTTTAGAAGGCTGAGTTAAGTGGGTTTGGGTGCCTACTTTGAGGATAAAGCCTTGAAGATATTTACGAAATAAAGATTGAGTTACTACTTCAGTTTGGGATGCCCAAATGGATGAAGATGATGATTTGGCATTGTTCTTCATGGTTAAACTCTACTTGGAAGAGATAGGCATGCCTTTTAGGAGATAGGGATTGAGCTTTGTAATTGTAACTCTTTTGGAGTATACAAAGTTGTTTATTTCCTATATATCTCAAGCAAGTTGAAGAGAGTTTGTATCACTTTTATTGTAGGTTGTGAAGAATATTTTTTGAAGGCAGAAGAAGCATCTCAAGGAAGGATTGGATTTATTGTAATCTACTTTAGAGATTAAATAATACATTGATTCTTGGTGGAGTTTTTTCTCAAAAGGATTTCTCCATGGTATATGTTGTGTATCTTCTAATATTCCATCTAATTCTTCTACAACTTTTGATCTTCATTCTACAAATGATAAAATGAATTAATCGGATAATCACCCACAAAGAATTTGTAACAAAGAATACATATTTAGATCAGCAATCATAAAGTTTTACAAAGTATTAAGCCACATAAACACCTCAATTTTAAAAACTCCCTCCATACATTCCTCCCTCTCTACCCTAATCTCTCTACCCTTAAACCCTTAAACACTCAACCCTAAAATCTAAACCCTCAACCCTCAACCCTTAAACCCCAAACCCTTAAACCCTCTACCCTCTACCCTCAACCCAATACCCTCTACCCTCAAACCTAATGCCTCAACCCTATACCCTCAACCCTTAAATAGTCAACATTGAACACTCAACTCTAAACCCTCAACCCTCTTTCTCTCTCACTTCCTCTCACTCTCTCTCAAGTCTCCCCATCCTACCTGAGAGATGGGGAGAAAGAGGAAGACAGAGAGAGAGGGAGGGGGAGAGAGAGGGAGTGGGAGATAGAGGGATGGGCATTAGGGGAAATTTACATAAAAAATGGGCGTCCTAAGGAACTCTAAAAAATAAAAATTATCTCAAATAATAAAAATTATTTAAATATAAAAAATATAAATTACTTAACTACATGAGTTAAGTGGGGACACATGTTTCTATTGTAATTCCTTAAAAAACTCAAGTCCATTATTTTTTTAAAAGTGGTATTTCTTTTCTTGATCTTTTATTTTTTATTTAAAAAATATTAAACTCAAGTTCATTTTTTTAAAAAAGTGGTAACATATATTTCTATTATAATTTATGAAAAAACTCAAGTTCACTTTTTTTCTTGATTATTTATTTTTCTTTTAAAAATGGTAAAGTAAAAGTAACTTTAGATATTTTATTTTATACTTAATATTTTATTTTATATAAAATTTATATACTAGTATATTCATATTTAAAAATATATATCTAAAGTAGTCAAGGATATCTTTTTTTCATAGTTTATTTGATTTTCTCACTTTTTTTTTTCTTCCATCATTTTTATTTTTTAATTTTTCCATTTTTTTTGTTTGAAATTTTTGGTGATTTTCTCCAACTTTTTCTCTTTCCAATTTTTCCAATTTCTTTTGGTTTTATTTTTTATTTTCTAATTGGTTTTATTTTTTATTTTCAAATTTCTTTTTAGTTCATGTGATTTTGTCAGCTTTTGCTTCTTCAATGGTTTTTATTTCTTAAGTTTTATTTTTTATTTCCTTTTTGGTATTTTCTTTTTTTTTTTCTTATAAATTTACGTAGAAAAAATGAGTGCTCTCATCCCCACCCTAATGTGACTATATAACACTTATTGGCATAATTAGATCAAGTTTCATATTATAGATTTATGATTTTATATATATTTGAATTTATGATTTTATAGATTTAGATTTATTATGTTATGTAGTTTATTTAAATAAACACGTTTATAAGTTTTATAAACAGTGGCAAACCACAATTAACTTTAGATATTTTATTTTATACTTAATATTTTATTTTATATATTAAATCATGTTCCATATTATTGATTTAGATTTATTATGTTAAATATGTTTATAACAAGTTTTATGATTTTAAATATATGATAAAGTTTTTGAACTATATAAAATTTAAATAAGTTTACTAAAAAAATTGTAGAGAGAAAAAATTGAGGGAAAATTTTGATGTCAAATTGTGGAGGGAAAAAATTGAGGTTGAATTATGGAGGGAAATTTTGAGGAAAATTGTAGAGGGAAAATTTTGAAGTTGAATTATGGAGGAAAAAAATGAGATTGAATTTAAAATATCCATTTGTTTAGACTTTCAAAACAATCTCGCTCTAATTAATTGGATAAAGGACAAACAAATTAGAGGACAAAAAGATGACCAAGATTTTTCTTTTCTTTTTAATAATTATTTCATTTGAACTTTTAAGAGTATTTTGAATAATTTCATTATAGCTTCTTCAATCTTTTTAAAAATAATTTCAACACAACTTATTTAGAATAATCTCCATCATATATGATATGTTATAGAATGATTGAATTTTTTTGTTGTATAATAGGCAAATTAAGTTTTAAATAAGTGAAAAAATGAAGAAGAATTCATATAATTTATGTGTGGAGTTGGATGAAGAAATGCAGCCATATCAAAAATGAAATACAATGAAGAATTATGATATATATGAAAACAATTTGAGAATATTGGGATGGAAGCATATAGATATATGGGCGAAGGGAAATTTGTATCCTATTGATCCTAAAAATAATGATTATCCTAAGTTTGATACTATTACTGGGCTTATAAAATTTGTATGCAATGGGGAAAGTGGATTGTTAGTGTATTGCAAGAGGCTTGAAGGAAACAAAGAAAATTTTGAGAAAAAAATAAATTCTGTAGAAAATAAGATGCTTGAAATGGATAATAAAGTCTTTAATTTAGTTGAAGTGAACAAGAGGTTAGAAAATGAGTCTATTGAACATTGGAAAGTTTGAAATACAATGGTTCAAGAAATCTCATTATTGAAGAAGGAAAATAAGGATTTGAAGTTCAAAGTTGAAGCTCTCAATAAAGCTATTAAAAAAATGAAGAAAACTTCTCTAGGAGGAAGGATGAGGATCAAAAAGTTAAATAATATTGTGTCTCTAGTACCTTCAGGGGGTGGTTTCAAAAAGAGAGTTCAAGCTATGAAGAGTATAATTGATCCTACAATAATTGAGCGAACTGTAGATAGAAGCCAAAACTTAGCCTCACTTATGAAGAGTCTATTTAACAAAGATGAGAAATTGTCAATGCTTCATCAACCTCAATGTGCTACAATAAGAAAAGTTTTGGTTGATGAGATAATAAAAGATTTATCATGTTCAATTAATGCTAATGATGTACAACAAGCATGTGACAATGCAAGAATTAGTAGGAGGGGATATGAAGAAATTTTTAAGGCATTACAGACTGGTATATTAAATGCTAGGATCTCTAAGGTTTTTTTGCCTCGACCATCTCATGTTAGAGTGGAACGGTCTAATAGGAACAAAGAAGTTCAAGATTTTGTTGGAAATATGTTTCACATCCAAGCATTAAAGGATAATTCTCAAAGGAAATGACAAACACATATTGGAAGGGAAGTCTCAATTACTTTAAATCAAACAAAAAATGTTCGGTTTGAAGCTGAATTTTTTTTACAAGCTATTGTAAGGTATTATGATATTTCAGTGGAGGAGGAAAATGGAAAAATTTAAAATTAGATGAGATGGAATTGATAAAAAATGTCAAGTATGAAATAGTGCCAATTACCTTAATGAATAGAGCATTAAATCCAAATATTCATGTTACTCATGAAACATTCCTATACAATCAAAGAATCACATATGGTGGCTTGGCTTGCTTAGAGTAAACAAGGAATGCTATGAAGATCTAAAATGGGTTTTTGAGCAAACTGAGATACCATCCATGATTTCCTCTCATATGATGGGGGTGAAAATTTATGTTGATGGGTATGGATCATATAATGTTGAATGGCATATGGTTGCTGATTTGAATACATTGAAATGCATGTATAATATCAATCATGGAGCAAATGCAAAACATAGTTGCATTTATTGTATGCATTCTCGAGATAAGTCAAAAGAATTAAATGGCATATTTTGTAAAGGTATATTGAGTTGTGACCAAGGATTACATCCTAATAGAGATAAAGTTGATCCAAATTTAAATACAATTCTCCAAATTCCACTCAAAAAAGTACACATATGCACTCTTCATGCTTTTGTAAGAATAATTGATAAACTTGTTTATTTATCAATTTTATTTGCATGGAATAAAAAACCAAAAGAGGAGGCAGGAAAAATATTTAAAATCAATTGAAAGGGTATTGTTAGATGCATGGCTACATTGAGGCAATGTTCATATTGGAAAATATATGAGATGTTTAGGGGCTTGTGGTAATGTTACATCAAAGCCATCAATGGGAGGTGATAAGGCTCGACATTTTATTAAAAAGTTAGACTACCAAAGAAGTAGAAGGGGTTAATGGAAAATATATAAGGATCTAATCAATGCAAAGGATGATTGAAATGAAAAAGGTTCCTCTCAGTTGAGGGAAATAAAGGGATGGAGTTCATTATCATCTTTTTTCCCTTTGATGAACAAGGAAAGATTCACTCAAGGTGATAATACATGATTTATTGAAGCTGTAACAAAGTTTACAAAGAATTTTCTTCTAGCATGGGGAGAAAATGAAATCACTCATTACATGGTAAAAATTCATATTATTTTTTAATTTTTTATATGTTTTATATAAATAATCTAGTGTAATTTGTATTAGGTTCTAATTATTTTCTTTTCCCTTGGTGTTTTTTAGCACATTCTCTATGCACATGGTCCTTGGTTTGCTAAAGAATATGGAAGCTTGAGCATTTGGAATACATAGGGAATGGACAAGTCTCATAAGCTAGCAAGGACTACTTATCATAGGTCTACTCAACATGGTGGAGGATCAATACCATCTAGCCCATTGATCCAAATGAGTCATTGGTTCTATAGACGCATGCTTTATAGACTTAACCAAAAGAAAAATATTACAAATATGAATAACATTGATGTTGTTGTAAGAGAAGTCAATGCAAGATGAAAGAGAAGAACAAGAGAACAATATAATATTTAATGGATGTCCATACCCTTTAATGGAGTACTGCTATAATCTATCCAAAATGTAAAAGCATAGACAATGCATATGAACTATTTTGTAAAATGTCTAAAAGAAATGTACTCTCATGGAGTGCAATGAATTCCAAACATGCACAAAATGGTTTGAGAATCAAAAGAGTAAGAATTAAATATTGTTTTTGATTGTTATTGAAACCATACATATACTAGGTAATACTGATAATAATATATTTGTTCTCCATCACAATGACATTTAGTTCAATCTTCAATTTACTTCATGAATTCATTTTTGCATATTTCCACACTGAACAAGGTGTGGGACTAAAACTATGGCCATTTATATATGTATTAAATTTTTTTTTACATAAATTATGGTTGTACATGCTATAAACCAGGACTTGACTGAAATAATGGCTAATTAATATTATATATAAAGCACACCCACTTATTGAATCTATAGTTGCACTTGTTAGGAACCAATCATTGCAGATCCAGTGATTTTGGCAACATGGGAATTAGAGGTTTGACAATGTCAAACAACCATGGTTGAATATTTGAATGAAGATATCATCAAACTCTATCACAAGAACTCTTTGACATTGGCAATAGATCCATGGAAACTATCCTCAAGATCTACCATGCATAACGTTGACAAACAATTGGTAGCTTCCATGAAATCATGGGATTTCATGCTTGGATATGCCTTACAGGAAACCTCAAGCAATTGTATTAGTTTTTAAAATATAGATTTTTGTGTCAACCAAACCCTAGCTGAAACACTCCATAAAAAATATGAGATTTGTGTTGAAAACACCCTTTATTCCTTACTGTTCTGATTGTGAATCTATGACCGCTACTAATTTGCACTTGAAAACTAGAGCATGCTAAAGTGCATAAATTTCCCTCATTTCACTAGGGAAGCTACTAATATAGGTGACTGTAATATTGTCATTATGCAGAATTAAAATGTTGCTGCTAAAACATGCCAAAATCTGTCTCGGGCACATAGATTGGTTGCTCTTGTTGACTGCTACTTGTCAAGTGCCAATTCTAGTTGTGTTTATCACTACAAACTCAGTCATTTGAACCTAGGAACCTCCTCCTTGTACATTTGTCACTTAAACAACTCATAACACTGTCTAGGAACCTATCCTAGTCACACATGTTACTTTAAAGATTTTCCCACATGCTTAGGTGATTCTAATTAGTGTGATTACCACTCAAAAGACTGGTTTAAACTTATGCATGATGCTATGAAAAATGTGGTTAAGAAGGAGGAATTTGTAAATTCCAAATTCATAAAGGATTTTAAATTTCAATATAACCATAGTAAATATAATGACAACAAAATTCAATCTTGCTCATTGATAAATGATGAAGAAAAACCATGATATTATATTATAAGGAATTAAATGTATGATTAAATAACATTCTATAAATATTGGATGCTTTACATTGCATTTATAGATCAATTCATTTACATTGGAATGATGATTAGTGAATGCTTTGACTTGATAAGGCTAAAACTATGAAATACTCAAATCCTAGAAAGAAATTAAAAAAGTCTAATAGTGAATCTTTCATGAAATTATTCTTAATTTTCTTTGATTTCTAATGTTGCAGGAGGAAGAAAATCCTTGCAAAGAATAATATTTTCTCGACGCTTTCCAACCTGAAAATTTAGAAGAAAATAACGATTTTAGTTCCTTGTGCTTCAAATTTAACAAAATTTATATTCATATACATCACAATGAAGACTTAAAATAATGAGAAAACCAGATATATAATGATAAAAAACCAATCTACCTTATTTCCATTATGCAAAAATATGAAATCGCTAAGCTCTTCACCCATTTCCAAATATTTTCTTATTTCAAACAATGTCCAATTTTCTTCCATTGATAAAGATCTAAAAGGAATTTTATTCATCATTTGAAATATCAAATGATACTTTTGGAGAATGGGTTCCATCATTTTCATCTTGGTCATTTGGAATCCATGTCCGTTGTCCCAATTGGTGAACATGTCTCCACCTTCAAAATTGGAATCTCATATATAAAATTTGTCTTAAAATCCAATACCTGAGTAATATATTAAACTATGTAAATATTTTTATATAGAAACTATAAAACATCATAAGTAATAGAATTACTAAAAAATAAACACAAAAAATTACCTGAAGGAAATTGTATCATGGGACAATCTACATTCTATTTCCTCTCCATTTCATAGTGTACTCTTTTGTCCCACTCAAAACAAAATCAAGACTTGAGCAATCTATCCGAAGGTGATTGAATACTATATGTTTTTTTAGTTCTCTAAATGGATGATTCAGTTTTGAACATATGATAGAAAATGTTGATTGGCATGAATACACTAATGTGGACATGATTTCCTCCTTTTAACTTCATACCTACTTGCACCTCTTCAAAATTATTGTAGTAATAAGAAGCTGTGG
This sequence comes from Sequoia sempervirens, assembly GCA_007258455.2. Taxonomy (NCBI): domain Eukaryota; kingdom Viridiplantae; phylum Streptophyta; class Pinopsida; order Cupressales; family Cupressaceae; genus Sequoia; species Sequoia sempervirens. The sequence goes on along the minus strand of VDFB02049217.1, from coordinate 93,217,207 downwards.
TTGAATGATTTATATTTGGCCATCCAAGTGAATTAAGCATTGGTAATGGAATCTCTTCAAGTTTTCCATATGTTGCACTAGCTCTTGGAAGGATATATGTATATTTATAAAACCATATCCCTTGTTTGATCAACCATGTGGAGTCCTTTCTAGCATAAATAATTTCTCCAACTTCAAAATGAATAGCTTGGAAGGTACTTGTAATTGATTCAATAGGTTCATGCTCCTCCCAATTCGAAGTATACAAGCCTATAAGAATGAAATGTTCATTAGTAGTTAAAAAATTGTTTAATATAAAAAATGACATTGCACTAAAATAAACAATTTATAAAGCATTCTCACTTCAATACAAAAATATTTCTTACTCACAATTAGATCCAAATCGAAAGAAGTCTATTTTTTCTACAATTGATTCTTTCAACATCTCTGTCTTGTCATAAACATGTGCAATTTTAACCTCTGATACCCTTTTACCATCTAGACTTGTTTTGAACTCTTTGATCATTCCTTTCCAATGGTATTTGACATCAAAAGAATTCTTTTTTTTAACCTTATGTTTTCCAATCTGTAAAGGCCTCATCGTAACCATGGAGTTGATAGATAAGGTCATTGGAATCCAATTACACTAATCATATTTTGTGTTGTAAACCATAATGAATTTCAAATCACTTGAAGGTCTTCTAAGTATCATTTATTCCTAAACATTTGAATTAAGAAAACAAATTTAAATAAATAAAATAAAAAATCTTAAATTAAGAGAAGAGAAGTTGAAGTCTAAAATATATATAAAGCTTACTCTGGTTACAAATTCTTAAATTTCAATATTTTATCAATCTTGTCAATACTACACAATTTCATGTTCTTGTAAAAAGCTTCCACAAGAAAAGGAATACATTTTCATTGAACACCAACTGTCTAGTAAGTAAAGAGCTTGGGCATATTGTCTCCATACAAATTTGGGCTTGCTTTTGATGATCAATCTTCAACTATAGTGATTGCATGATATGCACAAAATGGATTTGTTGAAAAGGTTATTCCATAATATTTTCCAGCATCATAGAAAAGTCAGGGAAGTGTTTGAATAAATGCCTAAAAGAAATGTAGTGATTTCAAAACTTTCAAACAAATAAAATTAGTAGGTATATAACAAATTTAAAACCTATTGCAACATCTTGCCTCTCTCTATCAAAATGAAAAATTTGGAACAAGGTATGGATGTATGGCCAAAAATGGTAGCACAATCATTGGTTACCACATGTATCCTCATGAAATGTCACCTATAGTCTACAATAGGCCTGCAAGGTTAAGCAACCTCAGATATGATTCCTATAAACAATCTCCAACAATATAGGTAAAGGGGCATGATGCAAAATTATCTTTAAAACCTCTGATATTTTTGGAGGGTTTTAACTTTTATAAGGTGTTCATTAATATCTGACTACTATTTTGTTCAAGATTTTGAAAGGAAAAATGCAATAGCCTCTCCAATATTTGACACAATCGAGTATTAACCAGCATCCAATCCATTCTAGGATTAGAAAATTAAACCTGTATGCTATGAATTGGGGTGCCATTCCCAGTCCTATTGCTTTATATTGTATTGTGGGTGACTATATGCTTCTCTTGCTTGCAGGGAAGCATTCAGTATATGGTATATTTATTGGACATGAAAATTGTATAGATTTAGATGATTATAAATACATAATGAATGTTTTTTAAATGTCATGGCTTGCCCATTCTTTAATTTCATTTGGAAATTACCTAATTGTATTATTAATCCATCCAAAAATTGATATATGATGGATAAAATTATAATAAATCTAAAGAGAAAATGTTGGGGATAGGCTTTTAAAGTTTTTTTAATGTATCACGTACTTGGGTTCTTTGTTGAAATGTAAGCATATCATGATATCAATTTTCTCTGTGTTTCAAAACTTTGATAAATTAAAATGAAAATGGAAATAATTGTCCCTTAGTACAAGAACTAAACACTTTACATAATTTTTTTTTTTTTCAATGGTTAAACAATCAATAGTAATTTTACATTTCATCCACACCAAAAAGTGGTAAATATTTATCATATTTTTTATTGGCTGAAATTGACCTAACTAGATGATGTTTAAGAATAGTTGGAATTGAATATCACTTAGAGTTAATGTCTTCAAACCTTCTGTTGTTGAGGGCTTGGAGGGGGTGGGAGGGAGAGACCTGAGAGAGTAGGAGAGAGAGGGAGTGGGAGATAGATGGATGGGAGAGATACAAGGAGTGAGAGAGAGAGAGACTTGAGAGAGGGAGAGGGGGTGGGAAGGAGAGGGAGTGCTTGAGATAGAGGGACAAAAGAGAGATGGAGGGAGCGAGAGAGATAGAGAGAGAGGGGGTGGGGGGATACCTGAGAGAGAGAGAGATATAGGGAGGGGATGGAAGGGAGATACCTGAGAGAAAGGGAGAGACATAGATGGAGTGAGAAAGAGGGCATTGGAGAGAGATAGAGGGAGTGAGTGAGAGAGATAGAGACTTGAGAGAGGAAGAGGGGGTAGGAGGGAGAGACTTGAGAGAGAGAAAGGGAGGGAGAGGGGGTGGGAGGGAGAGAACCGAGAGAGAGTGGGAGAGAGATAGAGGGCGTGAGAGAGAGAGAGACCTAAGAGAGAGGGGGAGGTGGTGGGAGGGAGATATTTGAGAGAGAGGGAGAGGGAGAGGGAGAGAGATAAAGGGAGTGAGAGAGGAAGGGAGTGAGAGAGAGATAGAGGGAGTGACTGTGAGAGGGAGAGGGGTTAGGAGGGGGAGACTTGACAAAGAGAGATAGAGAGGGGGTAGGAAGGAGATACTAAAGAGAGACAAAGATGGAGAGGGGGTGGGAGGGAGAGACCTGAGAGAGAGGGGGAGAGACAGAGTGGAGAGAGATAGGAGGAGAGAGAGAGGAGATACTTGAGAGAGAGGAGGGAGAGGGGTGACAGTGGAGATACCTGAGAGAGGGAGAGAGAGTGGGAGAGAGAGAGGGAGTGTGGAGAGAGAGAGAGAGAGGGGAGGAGACACCCCAGAGAGGAGAGAGAGAGAGAGAGAGAGAGAGAGAGAGAGAGAGAGAGAGAGAGAGAGAGAGAGATAGAGGGAGTGAGAGAGATGGACTGTGAGAGAGATATAGGGAGTGAGTGAGAGACTTAAGAGAGGGAGAGGGGGTAGGAGGGAGAGACTTGAGAGAGAGAGTCAAAGAGAGAAAGTAATGACCTAAGAGTGGAAGATGGAGTGAGAGAGAAAAATACCAAAGGTGGAGAGAGAGAGGGAGAGTGAGAAAGAGGGTTGGAGTGAGATATATTTACCTAGGTAGGATGGGAGGGAATGAGACCTAAGAGAGGGATTTGGAGTGTGAGAGAGTAGTCTAGGTAGCATGGGAGAGAGTGAGACTTGAGAGAGAGAGAGAGACTTCAGAGGGATAAAGAGTTATCCAGTTAGGGTAATGAGGGAGAGAGTGTATGAAAGGTAAGACCTCAACTATCCATCTATGATCATAAACTGTGCACTCTTAGCATTATCAGAGTGGTCAACCAAAGAGAGGGGAAAGTTACATTTTTTTCAAAGCAGGTCATTTGGCGAGTGCCAAATTTGGTGCTCACCAAATGACACATCCAATTTGGGGCATACCAAATTTGGCGTGCGCCAAATGGGATGTATCATTTGGTGAGCACCAAATTTGGTGCTTGCCAAATGACCTACTTTGGACATGTTAATTGACAGGATTTGCCAAATTTCCTCATATTTTTGTCCATCCTCCCCATCATGTTTCATGTCTTTCAATGCAAGTTTATAAAAAATCGTGATAGTGTTACCCTCTCTCTTAGCTATCTAAATATATAATTCTTTTTTCGCTTTGATTTAGTTAAGGTTTTGGTCCATAGCTTTTATTGTAAATGCCTCCATTTTTGGTCAAAAACCAACATGTGCTAGTTTTAGGATAATTTTTTACTCGTTCATTGAAACATGAAACAAAATAAATTTTTCAAAACTAGACTCCATTCTACATGTGATGAAAAAAAAATCAATTTTAGATTAGTTTTCAAAAAATTTAGGGGGGAGCGTGCTCAAATTTTAGCTTTTTAGGATGTGTCCACTTTTGAAATTCATAAAATATTACATCGTCATTAAAAAATTCATCTAAAAAAATGAGGATAAACTATATGGTGTTAGCTAGTTTCCCACTATTCAAATTTTTGAAATACTAAAAAAATGTTAATGAAAAAGGGGGGAGCCCTCAGGCACTATGCTATTTTTTTTGATAAAAACAGGACTTGTTTTGGGCCCTACCTTTTTGAGACCCTTAATCTTCATTAATTTCAAAAATAATTAGTAGCTTAGAAACTAGATTCGGAGAACTTCAACTTTTGTTCTTGCTGCATCTTGAAATTTTGAGCGTAACTATCTTCATTTTCTCATGCAAATTAGATTTTGCTAATTTCAGAAAAAAAGTGGCATCTTAAGAGCCAAAATTGTGTCACAGATCCATGCACTTAACCAAATCTCAATGATGAGTAAAGCCTTGATTTTCTTGAAAAGAATGCAACCATCCCCTCTCTCCAATAGGATTTTCCCATGTGAGAATATCATTACAGTGTTCTTACGCGGTTCCACAACCAAGAAGAGGGCATGCCACTATGAACTTGTGGCTTGTGGAATCCTTTAATCCAAATATCAATGATTGACCTTTTATTACTTATTAAATGGCCCCTTATAATTTTATTAAATGTAATTACTTAGCTTCCTAAAGTATTATGTTCCTCGGGTGCTCTAGACATGTGTCAATGTTTCACATTGTCTCTATGGTTTGTGGAGGCTTTGATTTTGTCATTTTCTAGCCTCATGAAACCCTGAAAACATGACGCATTTCCAAAATTTTCAATGGGATAATGTTTTTATTACACTCTGTTGAGCCCTATTGTCTCATCCATGGCTAGTCCCCCTTTTACTAATCACTTTAAGTATTTGAATCAAGAGTGTGCATTTCACAGAGGCCCTTCTCTTTGTGGAGCTTTGACATTCTGACACATTCTTCCTTGCAAAAGGGGGAAATCTTGACACATATTATACCATATGCTAATTCCTATCATAGACACTCAAGCCTTTGTAGAGCCATGGTGGGATCAATCTTTTGTTGCCGCAAAGTTGTGAGATGATGACAAGTGTCAACATCACAATGCTTCATGGATAGCCCTTCCTTTGCGAGGGGTATATTTTTGTCTTATTATAAATGGTGACACCAACCTATATAATGAAAAAAGGAGGTTTTCACTTCACAAAGTAAAATTCAAAATTGCATGATGACCATTGATCTTGCACTAGTAGAATTCGACAAATAAATGACTATGCGACTAAAATTTTAGTCACGACAACTAAAAATGACTAAATTCTACTAATATTTTGCAATACAACTATAAATGACTAAATAAATGACTAATGTGATCATCAAGTAAAAAACACAACTAAATAATTAGTCACACAAACAAAAATGGACAATATGATATTAAAGTGGGTAATTAAAAAAATATTTCGAATTGGGAAATTATTGGGAGGGAGTAGTAGAAAATAAAAGAAAATATGGGCACCAAAAGTGAAATGGAAGAGGCTTTCAATTTTGGCTTTGAGAGATTCACACATCACAAGTAGTTAGGATTTATTTGTTTTGGTGTTAAAGGAGCTACAATGCTGGTGTTGCAGAAATTTAAGGGAGCATTGGCACAATGTTGCAGAAGCTCCAGACAAATTTCCTACCATGTTGTAGCATAGTAATCAAGGCATGTTACATAAGATAGATGAAATATGGTGCATAGCAGACACCAAAAAAATGTAGTGGTAGTTTGGGGAAGGTTGGAGAAGTTTCAGTTACACCTACAATTGAATTTAAAAGATTGACCAACATTGTAGAGATTTAAGGGAGTTTTGGCAAGTTGCTTGCATTGAAGAAGCTCTAGGAATGCATTTCTATCACCCACGTTGCTGGACTTGTGCATGTTTTCTCTCATTTTTTTTGCTAGGTATTCTTATGGGTTGTTGAGCTTTTAACATTGTTGAAGTATTCAAAGAGCTAGTGTGAGGATTTGGGGTTTGTGAAATTTTTTCAAAAGCTTTTGATTTTAATAATGAAATTCTTGGCTAGTATGGGAGAAACCTTTGAGAGGAAAATAAAACTATGGGTTATGTTTTTAGATTTTTATTAAAACCCATAGATGTCATTGATTATACACGGTAGTCATCAAATCCCATTTATTTCTAAAACCCTAGTTGGCTACATATTGAGAGATTATGTTTACAAAGTGCTATGAAATGATGAAGAAATCAATCACAATAGTTATTTGATATGAGACAAGAAGATTAAATATCCTATGAATACTTTCATATGTCTTTGATTGAGCTCCAAGTCACAATAAAATCTTGTTATTATATATATCTGAGGAGTCTAATTGGAGTTTAAGATAGTTGTCACATAGTATATGGCTATCACATAGTATTTTTTTTTCAGAATGAGAAAACATGCTAATAAATTCTTCAGGGGATTGAATGATATGGATTAAATAATAGGTTATGAGGGTAGAGAATACATGGAAGACAATGTTGTAAGTGGTAGAGTCATGCATGAATAAAAGGAAAGTTTTGTAGAACTCAACAAGGATCAATAACCATCATCCAACCTATAGATAACTCTGATTGATAGAAGACAAAAACATAGTGAAATGTGTAAGACTTAGACAAGAACCTTATGTTTCATGATTGTATGGACTATAATGAATGTGTAATGCAGAGTGACAATTCCATTAAAATGATATCACAATGGAAATATTTTTCTAGAAAGAAGTAGGGTTTTAATGTGAAGGAATGCACAAATAAATAATAGTTTGAAGATTTTATGATGGTCCTTTGCAAAGTCACTTTAAGAAGATAACCCTGGTGAAGGGCAAGGGTCAAGTTGTAGATGGTGGTACAAAGTGTTTGTAAATAAATGTAGTGCTTAAAGGTTCACATAGAAGAACATGTGAAAAACAACATATCACTCCAACCATAAAAGGTGAGAAAGTGGATAGGAGAATGAAGAGTTTGATGCAAGTAATAGGGGTTATGATAAACAAAGAAGCATAGGGAGATAATAAGTGCATAGAGGTAAGATGTTCATGGTAGAGTGGAAATCGCATGGCATGAAGTTGCTTGTCCTCAAGTTCATAGACATAAGAAAAATCTATATGACTCTTATAAAAGAAAAGGAAAAATTGAAGATATGATTACTCTGAATGGCCATCAATGCAATTAAAAAAATAGTAAAGCCTAGTTGAAGGTACATTAAAGTAAACATGGATAATGTGTAGACCTAAAATGACAATGATATTTTTCTTTTTTTTCGTCTCATCTAAGAAAGATAGGTATGGAGTGACTTTGATGTTGAATATGCAGTCCTTTTAGATGCAATCTCATGGGAAGGATAGTGAAAACCACTATCAACGAATGGCAAATAAATCATAAATCTCATTTCAAGGAATACAATCAACTAAAGATAGTCTAGTGATCAAATGATAAAAGATTGTCTTATCCATAAAGGAAGTGACGGTCCTATTAAGGGAAAAGCTCCAAATATTGAATGATGTGTGTGTCACCTTATGAATATGATGCAATAGTCACTCCAAGAAGATCAAGGGATAGGAGTAGGAAAGGTTGTGACCATGAAAAGGCAGCCACCCTATAAGTGGAATTTCAAATAGGGTAGTGTGAGAAAGGAACTGTCAATTCTTCATGAGTATGTTTCAATGTGAGATGTCGTGATAGCCCTAGTTCTTGTAGGTAGAGTAAACCTTATGTTTTCTTTATTTGGAACTAGTCTAGTTGCTAGAGTATGACGGTCATTTCTCAGATTGATGAGAGAGCAACATTAATGGCAGGAGGTAACCTTAATAGTTTGCAAGTCAAGGATTTATGGAAGATGAAGGGCATTACAAAGATGCAATGAAACTTCGAGTGCATTGATGACAATTGAATGGAGAAGATAGTCATTGGACTGCCATAATGAAAAAGGATCATTTGTTCCATTTGGCAACAACTATCATTCTAATAATGGTGGAAAAAATTCCATGAATAATGGTGAAGCAATATTTCATGGATTGAATTTAAGAAACCCAAAATATTTCTCAAAAAAATTATGATGCCTATGTATGAAATGAAAAAAGGAAGATGGAAAAACATGAACTAAAGTCACATAAGGTAGAGTATCATCATAGATAGCTATTTTTTCCTCACAAAACATTGGTGAATCTAAGAAGTATGTTTCTTAGGATAGTCTTACATTTGATAAGTCTAAGGTAGCCAAGAGTTACAAAGTTGTTTCTTGTTGTTCTACACTTTGCACATTATTGTGCATCTACTTATCCAAATGGCTAGGTTTAGTGGGGTGTTTGTTGTGATTAGAGGTTCTAAATTTGGTAATGTGAGAAGAAAATAAATTTAAGGATATAGGACATTCAAATTTAGTTTCAGTTGTGGATATAAGAGCTAAAAGGGTCTTGCAAGTATGGTAGCCCCATTATAATAGTGATAATGAATGCTAGTGATGACAATCAATCAATAAAGGAAGTTTATAGTGAAGTTGGGACAGTCATTCCAAATAATGAAGGGGAATATTTGTGGTTGAAAAGTGCATGACAATGATTTGGAATGTCTAATGGTAAAAACAATATCAAAAGGGAAAAAACATGTTCACAATTATTAAGGTTATTTTCACCATTCTCTTACTTTGATAGCACTGAACTCATCCATGTCATGAACTTTCATAACTTAGTGACCATAAAGAAACATTTCCCTAACTTGTCATCAAGCATTGCTAATTTAATGCTTAAACAGGGTTGCTGCCTCTTGAATAACAATGGATATGGTGTTTGTGCTCTGTGATAAGTCATTGCCTCCTTGCACCTTGGACTTTTCATATCAATATGTATTTTAAAAAAATGACATCAAACCACCCATGCTTGATATGACATCCACTACCTTCATAACCTAGTTGTCCATCCTTCAATGGCTTTACATTCTCTTCATATCCCTATTGACCTTGCTGCTCATTTAAGTCTCCATGATTGATCATTCACAGTCAACTACCCCTGCACTTTTCAATCTCTTTGCCTCCTCAAAACTTAGTGAGAAAAATAAAGAAACTAAAATTACACACACACTACCACTAGGAACTTGGAAAGACACCCCTACCCTCATTCCATCAAGAGCTCATAACAATAAATCAGTCTCCTGTATATTTAAGTCTTCATTTTTTTGCAACTCAGCCATTTATTGGTTCCTCTCAAAGGACTATCACCTCAATCCTTGCCATTCATTTCCTTAAGGAATAGGGATTGTCATCATTGAAAGGTATACCCCCTTTTGCACATACTTAAACCCTACTCTAAATGAAGATTGATTTGAGGTAAAAGAGACTAAATATGCAAGAAAATAAATGAGGATTGAACTGAGAGACAAAACAAATGTTTGTGCACTAAAAAAAACTCACTTTCACTCATGAACATGCTTGTGGGGATTATTCATTTGATGAACATTTGAAACCCCGTGGACAATCCTAAATTCATGGATGAAACTTGCTCCTTGGTTTGACCATTGTTCCTTGTTCCAAATATCATCACACCTTGATCTTGATACAACCTTCGGATGATTTCATGAAATTGCCACTATACTAGTGTTGCACTTAACCACTATGATGAATGCATTGTCCTTCATTGTTACTACATTATTCAATGGCCTTCTATGAAGGAAATACCTCACCATTGCTTCAAGGCTCAAACAATGACCAAGGTTAACCCATTGTCCTTTGATCAATAGGCATTTTGTTCCTCATTAGCACTATCTCCATTACTCTTTTCACTGTGCTTTTAAAGGAAACATGCCATGAAACTTGGTTTTCATTTTACTATCCCATGTCTAATATCTTGAGATGATATCACTTGTTTCAATATTTTCATGGCATCATAGTGACTGTGACTACCTTTTGTCTTCTTTACCATAGGCCTATACCATGCATTTCACTTTGAGTTGTCATTATGCTTTGGGTTTGTAATAGGAAGCTTGTCATTGTACCTTGCATATTGTCTTGCACTTGACTTGTCCCATGAGCCTCCACTATCCAAATTTGGAGTGCATAAGAAACTCAAAAATACCTATTCATTATTGTCTCCTTGAGTAGTGACTATGAAGAATGCACTTCCCTACAACATGAATACACTTCTTTGTCTTAATGAAAAATGCATTGCCTCTTACATTGAATGTCATTCTTTGAAAACTCTTGGTTGACCACTTTGTTTGGCATTGTTCTTTACCATTTCTATTAAACATTGTCACCCTTAAATACCCTTTTTAATTGTCTTGTTTAGGTTTATTTTTTGCTCTTGAAAATTCCAACTTTCATAATGAAGAGACAACCATTTGAAAGCAACAAGATCATTCATAAATGGACTACAATGCTTGATCCACCATTTGAATGAGACTCTCATTTGTATTGCTTGAAAAGACCTTCAAATTTGTTGCATGATCCTCATATTGATCCCAATATGTGAGACTCTATCAGTCTTCAAAAACCTTGTTCACATCCCAAAACTTCATAAACTTGCCATAAAAACCTGAACTCTTCACTTATTCAAAGCTACTTCTGTTGGGTACATTATGAATACCTGCTTCTATTCATGCATTTTTTCATATAAAACATGCAGGCTTAGAATGTAGTCACTATTTTCTCCATAATGCATCCCCTCATACATATTAAGACAAACCCCAACTTTTGCATAAAAGAGGAGAAACTCCCTCAATATGGAAAAACCATGTAAAAAAAGAATAAAAAAGATGTAAATCTATAGTTTTTTCCCATTGCAAAGCTATAGTTTACTTCATAAACTGAGAAGTCCTTGTCTTGTCAAAAAATCAAGGAAACCTTGCATAGAAAGATGTTCACGTAGATTCTCCCTCCAAAGCCAAAGTAAAAAAATATGTTCATGTATTTTCAAAGTTATGTTCTATAGGCTTAGATATATAAATAATTGAATATATCCTTATATTTAATTATATCTCTATTAGGGTATCTTGAAAATTCACCATATCCAAATCTGATACCACATCCATTTGCATGCAACTCTGGTTCCAACAAATTAAGTGGGGTCAAAGGAGTGTCTAATAGATTAATTCTATTTAATAATTGTAAAAGAATTTTATTTTATTTTCATCCATTTATAAATAAGGAAAATTTAGTATAGGAACGAGGATTGCATCCCCATCTCAATACCCACATCCACTAGTGATTACATTTATATATGATATAACCCTAGCCTTCTTCATTTACTCACCTTGATATGAATGGTGTGGACACACTGTACCAATACCTGTATGGTGTACCCCACCATAATCAAGTGATTGATAAATAGTGGTCAAATCTATATGTATGAAACAAGTTATTTGTAATTGAAAAATTCTTCAAATAGACTTAATAGGCTGAATCTATGAGGGTGATGAGAAAATGAAATTTACCTTTTTGAAAGAAACTACTACCTAGTGAACAAGCTTGATTCTTGTCTAGCTGCAATTAGAAACATTTTTTAGTGCTGCACTCATTACACAAACATCTCTATTACCCCTGGGTGTTTCCAATTTTAACTCTGAATTATTAACTATTGTAAAATTATCTTCCATGTCTTTAGCCCACTATGAATATTTATTGTTGATCATCTTTCTCATGATGGCCATCAGATAGAATGGTGAGAACACTTTGAGAAATACATGGATATCTAAGATAGTTTCCTTATGCAAAGAAAGAAGTGAAAGGTCCATGTTTAGCTCTATCTACTACTATAAGTGATGGTCACAATCTTTGGACAGATTCAATATATAAGGGTACAGTGTATTTATGCATGAAAATGGTGTTTATTCTTGTTAAGTAATAGCAAAATTTAAAGTATCCATGCAAGAAAGGGAATCTCACCAAAGAAAAAGGGGGTTTTGGATTACATGAAAGAATGTGACAAATCCTACAACAAGATAGTAGGGAATATTTTGAACTAAAGGAAACAAAGAGGCAACATTGTGATATGTTCTTTAAGACAATTTCTTCCATTAATGCATGATGACAACTTATGCATATAACAAAGAGTAATACTATCAAATTTGAGATGCTAATAGATAAATTACAATTATAAAGAGTAATTGATAGTGATTAGCCAAAGACACAAGGGGAGTGCAAGCTAAAAGGGAAAATTGATTGAAGTTGATGACAGTTGAAAATATGGCAAAGAAATAGTGATACAATTAAGCATGGTGGGATTTGTTAGATAGTTTCCAAGACTTAAGGATAATCAAAGCTCAAAGATAAATTGTATGTCAAGTGCACTATCATAAGATTGTATGAAGCGAACATTATGAGGTAAAAAAAGAAAAGGAGAGTCATATGACTATAAAATAATAAGAGGACCTTCTCAAAAGGTAGTGATAGTCATTTGAGGCTGAGTAGCACTTAAAGACCCATGGATGATAGGGTTACACTGAGAGCCTTAAGTAGAAGACACAGGGATGTTTGAAAAAATATCTAGTGAGAAGAGTGTGAAGAGATTGGATAGTTTCAATCTAACCTAGAAACAAAAAGTGAAGGTTTTGATCAAACGACATCATGGAAATGACAATGTTTCCAAAAAAATTACAACCATGGTAGAAGAACTCCTCAGACTTGAGTGAATATGTTTTCAAATGAGGATGTATGATAGTGAGGATTGAAAGAACAGTCTATGAAAGAGCTTCTAGCTATGCATGAAGAAAAAATACAAGTGATTTTCAAGGGGAAAAGATTCATGCAAAAGACGGTGATCATGCAAACATTAAAAGATAATCTTAGAGTCAATGAGAAGAACTATGTAAAGGTTGCAATCTTATCAGTGTCTCAAGAAGCATTTAAAGGGGTAAGGAGACAACCTTATACTATGCATTTGACAATTCCAAATCTCATGATAGTAAAGGGTCTTTATGTTAGATGCATGAACACCTAGGACAGTACTATAGAGTTGGTACAAGTGAGAAACAACACAGTTGAGGGTTATCATGAACTATCTGCCAAGACACAAATATTTTGCAACAACAATATCATAATGGGATGTTGATTTCTATATTATAGGTGATGATATGATATGATAGTTATTCATGATAGTCATGTGATAAGTGACAAGATCTATGATGGACTGTGTGAACTTGTAACAGTCTGGAAGATGACATAGAGTGCATGCCTAGGTAAAATTAGTAGTGATGAACTATTTTCAAGGAATTTGGAAAAGATATAGTGATGTTAAAGGTAGTCAAGGAATTCAATAGAGGGGCAGTGTTCTACATTGATGGGAGGTAAAGTACAAGTGAAAGCATGCCAGAGTAATGAGCTAGGTAGTGGAAGTCATGATACATTGTTATTTTATAAAGAGAAAATGCATGACAGTAGGTTGACAAGTGATTGGACAATGCATTTCAAGAAGCTACAAGTTTTATTAGGACAATGCATAGCCTAGTCATAAGGAAATGTTAAATAATAGTTCATGAAAATTGAGGCATCCTACCAAAGATGATAGTCATCAAAGGCATAATCATCAAAGATAAGGACAATTTATTGCTACAGGTAACAATTCACAATGGAAGCTTATGAACTAGAGAAAGTTGGGTGCATGAGACATGATCTCTATAGAGATGGAAATGTGATCTTGAACTAGGATAGTGAGCTTCATGGGACAATCATGGATTTGTGAAGAAGACATCTGTGAATGTCTATGATTTTATGCTCAGTGATACCTAGTGGTAGACCTTAGGATAGGTGTTTGTCAATGCAAGTTATTTTAGGGTATGTTGAATTCCACGACATTAGGAGATAGTCACAAGGTTTCCGTGACAAGTTGTAGCAAGGTTAGTGATGCCTAAATGAGGACAACCACCAATTTTTATGAGTGACAATCTTCCTCTAAAGCAATCTACATAGTCAAAGAAAAGTCAACATATGTGCAAGGACCAATGGACTTAAAGGGTTTACAAGGTTAGTATCAAAGGAATATAGGAGAATTTATAAGTTAGTGACAAAAGTATTTAATTCTAGCCTCAAGGATCTTCAAGAGAGGAGTTGAATGTAATAGTAATATAAGAAAATCATGGAAGCATCTACAAGAACAACACTTATGAAGTAGATAGAGAGGTCTACCAAGTGATAGTCTTAGTCAGGAAATGTGTTACTGAAGTAATAAAATGGCATAGGATAGAGTTAAGAGAACATGTATCAAAGATAACCTTGAAGTTCTCCTATGCCTCCAAGAGGTTGTTGAGTAGTAAAAGATAGTTGTACACATGTCCTATTATCTTGCACAGGGCTATTGAGGTAGTTTGGGTGACCTGGAGACCAATTTGAAGGAATATAGTAGTAGTTAGAGCATTTATAAAGGAAGTTTGAAAAAAAAAGATGACATGTGTAAGCATCAAGGAGTAGATAATAGTTGAAAAGATCAACTTGTCATCATAAAGGAAATATTTAATGAATTTTAAACATGTTTTACTTTTCCTCTAGCATAGGATAGTCAAAAGAATAATTTACTTTAATTTTTCCTCGGTTCTTTTCACTTTTGGAAAAGCATTATAAGCTAAAACAAGCTTCTTTTTGTCTTTTGGTGCATTGTAACTCAGAAAATTAGTTTCTTGCTCATTCTTTGAGCTTGTAAGATAAGAGGGATTCACTGCACATGAGTCTCTTCATTCTCAAGAGATTCCCAAGGAATGACCTGCCCTTATCCACCTCAACATAAGCTGAATGAAGAAATTGCAAAGGAAATGTATACACATTAACTGTCAGAGAAGACCACTTTAGATCTTGAGAGAGTGAAACCTCTAGATTTTTGTTTCTAATAGAGAAGCTCTTGACCAAAGGATGGTAGTGCGGGTTTAGGACGCCAATGTGGCGTGCTAGTGTCTAATGGCATACTAGTGCCCTGAACAACAAAGAACTTGAGAACTCAAGTGGGAAAAATAGAGTTTCACTTCTTAGCCCAGATCTAGGGTTTGTTTAACATAATGATAAAACAAAGAACATAAACTATGAGAAAGTGCAAGGAGAACTTGGAGAGAACTTACCCTCAACTGGATGCCTGAGTCTTCTCTCCAAGCCTCATTTTTCAACCTACACACAAGAAAAATGAGGGGAAAATATTGGGGCTGTATAGGGGCCTGCTGCAGTCAGACCCCCACTTTGGTTTTCTCACCTCCAAGGACAACCAGATAGAAAGAGAGTGTAACCAAAATGGACAATGAGGTGGTGAAAGCAAAACCCACTTCAGGAGTAGAACCTACACCACCAAGTAGCAAATGAACAAAGAGATCTAATCTATTCACAAATAGAAAAGAGTGAGAGAGCATTACCAATAGGCTTCATCCCTCTTAAATACATGGGTGCACCGTTGAATGCTTGCTAGAGAGATTTGGTTGTTGGAGGGATCTCAATCTGACAAAGCTTCGCTTGTAGAAGTATTACTATCAAGAGTGAAAGAGATTCAAGATTGAAGTTGATGAGAGAGCTTGATCAAATGAGGGGTTTTATTGCATGCGAGGGCAACAAAGAGCTGTTACACCCAAAAATATGACTATTGGGACACATGTCAAGAGTTAAGATTTGACATTTCCTATTTCAAACTCAAAAATTTATAGGACGCTAGTGCACCGCACAAACATCCATGCACTACACAGGTGTCCAAAGCATAAGTTTTCGGAAAACATATCATCAAGCTGCTATTACTTTGCCATTGATCCACATGGAGCTAGAATTGTGAAATTTTAACCCATTGGATTTTTTCCATTAATGCGTTTAGGTGTCATAAATGCTAGGAGAAGTGCTAAAATGTGGAATTACCCCTAGTTGTAATTCTGCGACATTACATTTTTCCCTCACTTTAGTGAGCTCAATTTTGGGAAAAATCGGCCACACTAAAGTAGAGAAGAAAAAATTTCACCTAAACTTTGAAGTTTTATGGATTTGCATACCAAAAGAGAGTGCCTCAGAGGTTACTGAGGTTGAGCTTGCTAGTATTGAAGATTCCCCCTAGCAACTAAGCTCGACAAGCAGTGCAAGACTGGTTGTGAAAAGTCACACAAAATTATACTCTACAAAAATCAAATTTAAGTCAGTTTCAAAAATTGGAAGAAGCTACAATGGCGAGAAGAATGGTCAAGAAAAATTTGATGATTCAGAAGAAAAATATGGTGAAGAGGTTACTATATGCCCCCTCCTGAGTTTTCCCCTACCTAAGTGGGGTAAAATTAGGAGAAACTGAGAAGCCACAAACTCCAGGTAAAATGGGCCCCAGGGGGCCTACATATACCTAGGTGGGCCCCAAGAAGGGTCATTTGCACTATTCATTGTGAAGATTTTGTTGACTTTTGTGAGAGAGAAGTCATCAAAATTTTGAGTAGACGAGGTTACAAGGATTTGAGGTTGGACCAACTATGTGTAGACATTGTCGAGGGCATCGAGGTTGACCAGGTAAGCCCTGAAATCACTTTGTTAGTCATTTTTGAGTGATTTTTTGTATTTTTTTACAATTTTAGGTGTGTAGGAATCCTAGGAGCGCGTACGTATCTTCGACACGCACTGGCATCCAAGACATGCACTAGAATCTTGAGGATGCATTCGTGTCCAAGGGGCACACTGTCATCCCTATGCCATTAATGGCAGCTAGGATGCCTTCATGGCATGCAGAAATTTGTGCAACATGCATGCATCCTTAGATACTTTTGTAATGTTGTAAAGTTGTACTCCTTACAATGTCACATACATTCTTGCACCCACTTTATTGTCCACTCCCTTAGCACTTGTGTAGGCTCATTTTAGCCCCTACATAAGCCTTTTTACCCTCTTAGGATGCTTGGGACCCCTTTTTAGCATCTACCTTCGTGCATCAACTTTGCATTAAACCTTGTGATTTTCCTGTTCTCATTGTTTTGTAGCGTGATGTGTCATGACACTAGTGCACTGCATGGATATCTGCGACCATGCTAGCGTCCCGTGACATTTCAATGTTCAAACGGCTATTTCTGAGCATGTTTTCCACTTGTCACATCTTTTTGTCAGTGGTAACTACTCGAGATACCTTGTAACGACTCGGGAAGCTTCTTTTTCCTCTTTAAAAGCTATCTTTTCAATTCATTTGGCCTTCTCCTTCTTGGATTTTATCTTGACACATTCTCCCATCTTGCTCTTGCTTGCATAGCTGCCTTGTTTATTACAGTAGCCTCAAGATTTCACAGCTCACTACAACAACACTTGCATTCTTATAGCACCCTTTGCAACACTCTTGGGTCTTGCAGCTCTCTTTGTTTCCCTCCTTGGATTCCTAAGCCTTGCATGTGATATCTACCTTGTTCCTTGCATCATCGATCATCTTGGGATTTCACACATCCCCTATCTATTGCATCTCTATTTTTTGATACGGGTTCTCCTCCTCAAACATGGATTGCTTTTATCACTCTTTTGTTCATTTCTCTCTATCTATTTGGTTGTTCGTGGAGGTGGGAACACCAAAATGGGGGTTTAACTAAGGAAAACCCCTATACAGCCCCAACATTTTCTTCAAATATTATGTATGAAGGTATTGAAGATATTCACGTACTGGAGGATTCATTACTTGAGTTGTTGTGAGAAGTTTCTATCTCTCATCTTCTTTAGCTTTATCATCTACTTCACTTTATTTTAGTACTGTTATATTTTTTTACTTTCTTACATTCCAAGATTTCTTAGTAGTCAGATTAGAAGTAGTCACTTTGTGTTCTCTATGATAAACTTGATTTCTGGTCCATACAAGATTCTAGCATGTCGCACAATTGTCTTCATGCTGTGTTGATGTCCTTTGGTCAAGACCTCGCTAGTTCATCAAAAAAACCTCTGTGATTTACTCTTTCTAATTCTAGAACTCTCACTTTGTTCCTTGAGGTAGTTTAGGGAAATTCACCCCTTGGGAATCTCTTGAGAATAAAGAGACTCATGAGGAGCGAATCCCCCTTCTCTACAACTTTTTACTTATATTTTTTCACAATTTGTTGTGATACTAACAAATATTTGCTTTTTCTTTCACAAGATTATCTAGAGATTAGGGAGCATCCCAGAGGGCGGGTGCTTTTACTATTGTGAGACTAGAGGGACTGTCTTACCAATGATGAGGTCACCCACCTATAGTGGGTCAGGCTATGGAATGTATATACCATGCCAAAGATGCTCTACCATGACTGCATGCTGATGACACTAATGGATCGATGGGACACCACAACCTCCAACTTCTAGTTATTGAATGGAGAGATGGCCATCACATTGGAGGATGTTTATTACATCCTTGGAATCCCCATCTATGGTTGATGGGTGGCGATTGATGATACACACTCAACATAGGAGTGATCAAATGGAGTCTTACACTGCTCTGGTTGGATGGACAACAAGGATGGGACCAAGCACATTTACAACTGGTGGTTCGATCAGGCCCAGACCATTGCCCCTTTGTTGCGATACGTCATGGTGGTTATGGTCACCATTGATGCACGAGGCTCTCATTTGCATGGGGGCCTCATCCACACCATCAGGGTGATGATGGAGTGACATACTATATTCTCTTGGGGGTGTAGCATGTTGACACACCTCTACTAGGAGCTTGGCCAGTACGTTCATTATGAGTACCACAACCTCACAACATGCACACTTCTTCAAGTGTGGGATTTTTCCCACATCACATGCACCATGCTAGGGGGATATCCATAGGTTCAAAACTAAATTATCTAGATGGCCCACTAGCATGAGCTTACACAACAATGGAGGCATGATGACTTGTAGTTCTGGTAGCTACAGTTTAATACATTGATGCCAAATTGGATCAGATGGAGACCCTATTGATCCTTTCAGTGGGTGGATGATAGTAGGTTCCTCCAGAACTTGTAGTTCAACCGGTTTATCCTTAGGTGCATAGACTACATCATCATGCCATACTACTAGAGCCAGGTCATGTAGCAACATGGATGGGTTTAGACCATTCCCCCTCTTGTGCTAACATACACTCGAGTTGTGTAGAGTGTGCCAAGGCTAGAGGATCATCCATGCCCTACCTTGGTGGATGTGGATCTCTTGGATGACAACATTGATCACACTGACCTATCACCGATGGGCACATTAGACAGTGTCGACATGGATCAATCCTTTTCGGTGTGGTGGGAAGCACACTATCCCACCCTAGTTTTCACAGCGGATTCCCCCAAGGGGATCCATGCTTGTAGGAGGATGTGCCACCACAACCACCCTGGTAGAGGAAGAGGTGTAGAGGTGTTGGTGGAAAGGAGGAGTAGGAGTAGGAACATGAGGTTAGGGAAACATTGCCAAGATTTGAGAGGTGGCAGAGGATGTCATCCCCTTCACTAGCTACACCTATTTTGTCAGCCCCACTAGCCCTTGCCACATCTGGTGCAACTCTTGACACTAGCAGTGTAGGATCAAGTGCACCTCCTCCCCCTAACCCATTCTGGAAGCCAGGGGACCCAGGTATGATAGTTATTTGTGTTGTTTCATTTTAGCATTTCTAGTTTTTATCTCATGTATATACATATCATGTTTTGTTTTTATACACTCCATGATACTGATATACCTTTTGCTTATGTGGTTGTAGTATATACTTAAGGATGGACTGGGTTCTTTACCTAGTGCATATTAGAGTTGGACCCTACTGTGCCTATCTAGGGGATAGTTCTATGCACCTACTAGCCAACTTCAACAGGATAACATGCCTACCTTTTCGAGCTAGTATCATGTCTTAGGACTGCATATGAGGAGGTACAAGTAGGGGTGGTGCAAAGGAAAGTTGATGTCACCACAATGCAGGGGCATCATGACTAGGTATCAAGTGAGTTGTAGATGGCACTTGCAGAGTGCGACATGGTTGTGATGAGGGCTGAGGTCATTGAGTAGGTGCATGATGCCCTTTAGAGCCATCTCAATGACCTTGCGACTCCAACGACAATCGTGATCTAGGTAGGTGATAAACAATTGATGCAGGTGTAGATGCAGATATGGTCTCTTTAGGTAGAGATTAGGGGATGCACAAAGCCCTTTCCAAATCACACTCACACCACTCTAGATTCATCTCCACTATGCAACCCCTATCTTGGCCACAATTGCAACCAGAGCCAGAGGGTTTTGAGAGCCACATGCCTTGGCCTTAGAGAGCTCCATTTTGTATATCAATTTTCTGGTCATGATATATATTTGTAGATTTTTTTTTATAGACATTGATACACATATTCAATAGCCACTCATTTTTTTTTATGATAGTGGCCCAATACATGTACATGTCATTTGATATATATATATATGAGATACTAATTCCAACATTATGGAATTGTATACCTTGATGTATATGTTTCTTCACTTTCATGTAGGTTGATGTTATGGATATTATGTATGTGTATAGATGTATGTTTACATTAGATGCTATCATGATTTAATGAACACACATGGATGTATGTAAATTAAATACAATAAGGATCTAACCACCTCAAAATATGTAATTTAATGCATGGATACACAACATAGTAGGATACATTAGATGCTATCATGATTTAATGAACACACATGGATGTATGTAAATTAAATACAATAAGGATCTAACCACCTCAAAATATGTAATTTAATGCATGGATACACAACATAGTAGGATACGTGTATGTATGACACACACAAATGATAATATCATAACTCAATTTTTTTTTGCATAATGTGTAAATGAATAATGTCAACATGTGCAATGTTGCAACCCTTAAAGAGTGAACACCACACATATGACACATTAGACACTACACATAGTATCAACAAAGATGCATCACATTAATAGACTCCTTTAGAGTTGTTCCATCCACATAAGATAATCCATAAGCACCCGAACCATACACAAAGATGAAAATGTAAGGGACTAACTAGTTAGGACTGAATTTTCCCCTTTAATCAGGTGACACATTTACATTCCTCTAATTCTCATAGAGAACCATGTCACCTACATTCAAAGTTCTAGGAAACACATTTTTATTATACTATCTCGATAAAGATTGTTGATAGGATTTAAGATGATAAAGGGCCTGTAATCGACACTTATCAAGCATCTCTAGCTGATGCAAATGATTAGCTCGATAAGTTTCATCATCAATTAACCCTTTAAGGGAAACCCACAAAGATAGGATTTCTAACTCTAAAGGCATGATATCTTTGGCACCATACATGAGGTTGTAAGGTGTCATTCCTGTTGCTGTATGAACACTTGTGTGATAGGCCCACAAAGCACATTTTAATTCAATATGCCAATCCTTACCGTGTTTATTAACTATTTTGCGAAGAATGAGCTCAAGAGTATTATTAGATGATTTTGCTTGACCAATGGTGTAGAAACCTATGTTGAATGTGGAATTTCTCCAGGAATTGCTTTACTTCCTTTTTTTTGAATGGCGTACCATTATCAGAAACAAGTGTAGCAAGAAATCCAAAAAGAGAAATAATGTTGTTTTAAGAGAAAACTATAAATAGCCTCAGCGTTCATGGATCGAAGTGGGATGGATTTGACCCATTTCGTGAAGTAATCTATAGTAGTGATAATAAAATTATCTCCTTTAGAAGGAGGTGATATTTTTCCAATAATATCCAACCCCCATTTGGAAAATGGCCAAGGAGAGGTTTGGTTTTGTAACTCTTGTGCAGGTGCATGAATAAGACAACTATGTTGTTGACATTGCATAAAATTTTTTAACAAAATCAAAGGAATATTGTTCCATCATTTGCCAAAAGTACCCCATGTGTATCAATTTCCTCACCAAGGATTTATCACCAAAATTTCCACCCCCTAAGCTCGAATAGGTTTCTTTAAGTGCAAGGGGTATTTCCACTTTAGTGAGACATCGAAGAAGCAAGCTATTATAAGATTTTCAATAGAGAACATTAGACGAGATAACATAATGGACTAAAAGCTTTCATAAATGAGTGCGATCATTTTTTGTTGCATCATTGGGAAAGTTTCTAGTCTTCAGGTAGTTGTAAATATTAGAAAACCATTCTCTTGAGTCTACATGAGAACAAACTTGAAAGCATCAAATTTAGGTTGATCGGAAATAGTGGGGGACCGAAGGACCTGAACCACAAAGTGGTTTTCTTTTGTATCCTCATTTGAAGGTGCCAAGAAAGTGGTGCTTGCCATGACATCTGCATGTCTATTCTCCCTCCTAGAGACATTGTCTATCATGAAAAAGGATAACCGTTTAATCAAGGAAAAAGTGAGGTCTCAATATAGAGACAACTTAATTTTCTTAGCTTGATAGGTTCCCGTATTCTGATTCACAATAAGCTCAGAATCACCTAGTATATGGAGATGTCTTATTTTTAGTGCAATCACAACATGCAAGCCAACAATAAGGGCTTCATACTCAATGATGTTGTTAGTTCCAAGAAAGTCCAATCAAAAGGAGAGAGGGACTGGCTTACCTTCAAGTGATATTAGAACCACACCTGCTTCAGAGCCAGTCTAAAATCTTGACCCATTGAAATACATTTTCTAATCGATTAGAAGAATGTCCTCATTAGGAAACAAGCCTAAGCCTGAGAAGGAGCGAGATGAGGGAGCATCTACCAATTGATTAACAATCACTTGACCCTTTATCAACTTTTGAGTAATAAACTTTATGTCAAACTCAGAGAGTAACATCACTCATTTTGCTAACATCCCAGCAAGGTCGGTACTAGAGAACAAATGCTTTAGAAGGTCACTTTTTATGATGAAATACATTTCAACATGAAGAAGATAATGCCTTAGCTTTTGCGTAAAAAAGATGAGAGCAAGAAATTGCTTCTCCATGGAGGATTAATGAGTTTCATAATCAAACAAGATAGAGATGATGTAGTAGATTGCTCTCTCTTTCCCAACAACATCATACTTTTCAAGCAAAGCTGCCAAAGCATATGGTTATATTGCGAGGTAAAGAAATAAGGGCCTATCTTCCATAGACAACATTAGTATGGGAGGATTGGAAAATAGGCTTTTATTAACTCAAAAGATTTCTAGCACTCTTGATCCCATATAAAGCGAACATCTTTCTTTAACAAATGAGTGAAAGGAAGGGTATGATCAACTAGTTGAGATATGAATCTTTGAATTTCCTGAATCTTCCCTTGTAAACTTTGCAACTCAGTGTTATTCCTGGGTGGAGGCATGTTAACAATGACATCGATCTTATTTGTGTCAACCTCGGTTCCATGATGAGAGACTATGAATCCCAAAAATTTTCCCATGTCTATGCTAAAGACACTCTTAATAGGATTAAGTTTCATATTATAGAGTCGAAGCCTCTCAAAAATAAGACAAAGGTTCTTTACATGATCCTGACAGGTTATAGACTTCACCAAGATATCATCAACATAATCTTCTAAAACCTTATGAATGAAATCATGAAATATTAGGGTCATATCCTATTGGTAGGTAGCTCCCACATTCTTTAACCCAAAGGGCATAACCACATAATAGAAAGTACACCAAGGGGTAGTGAAGGATATCTTATACTAATCCTCCAGATTAATACAGATTTTATTGTAACCCAAGAAACCATCCATAAAGATAACAAGGCATGGCCTATAGTCGAATACCAAATCATATCTATATTAGGTAACAAAAAATCATCCTTAAGAGAATCCTTATTAAGGTCTCAAAATTCAATGGATATATGGATACGACCATCAGGTTTGCTAATGGTGACAATATTTGAGATCCAAGGGGAATAGTCAATTGGGTGGATAAAGCTTACTTTTAATAGCTTCTCTATCTCGGTCTTAACCAATAATGTGACCTTGGGATTGATCTTTCATATTTTCTGATTAAGTGGCTTGGCATTGGGACATAAGACGATATTGTGAACCACGATGGACTCATCTATATCATGCATGTCCTCATACATCCAAGAAAATATATCAGGATGATAATGTAGGAGATTAGAATGTTCTTTTGCTTCTTCTAAAGAAAGAAACTTCTCAATCTTAATCACCTTTTCAAAATACTTAGGATCCATAGGGATTTTAGTAGTATCTCCTTTGAGGAGGGAACTACAATCTTTAGGATGCAATATCGGGATGCCATCTTGAACATTAGCTAGAGGGTCTTCCTAATCAACACTTAAGACAAATTCTCCAAAATATGCTCATTCATTTAGGTGATATGGGAATTGTATTTTATGATGGAAAGGAGACAAAGGGGGGTAGGCACCTAAAAATTACTCAAGTGATTCATCCAAAGAGAAGACATCTAGAGGGACTTTCTCATCCTATACCTCGTCCTCTATTAGTTTAGGATGGACCAAACTAATTGGTTCAACTGAAATCATATTAACACTCCACTAGGGGTTTTCCTTAGACTATTCAATAGAGCATCCCAAACCCAGATAGCACTTACAAGGCTTGAACTGGATAAGGACTTGGATTCCTTGCTCAATACATCCAAGGCCTTTCCATCCTTAACCATACTAAGAAGCGAGTCTATATCTGAAACCAAAGTGAGTTTGTAAAACTTCAGGAGGTGGTGGTTCCACATAGAGAGGTTTGTTCCACCAGTAAACGTTGAACACATCTACGAGAGAAAAACCATACAACTTAATGGATTTTCAAAAATTAACCTCCTTTAGAGGAGCATAATTATCCTCCTCAACAAGGGAAGGACTGGTCTCTTGAACAAGACCACAACTTTCCTCCTTGATGAGAGTATCATCCACTTTTTTATTAGAGGCATTTGAGGTTATTGAAAGCTTTAGATGAGTGGGACTTAGTTTTTATTCTCCAATAAAGAATTTAGAGAATTCCAAGGACCACCAATAATCACCAAGGAAAGTATTCGATTGATAAGAAGTAGATGGGGAAGACTTAAGACTTTCTGCTTTAGGTGATTCATCTTTAACAATATTCACTTCTGAGACAACCTCCATGGAGGGTATCACTGAGGAACACATCATAAAATCTATAGTTAAAGATGGAATACAATTCTTAAGAGTGGAGACAATTGAAGCCCGACCAGCAGCCTCCAACTCACAAAGGTGAACAGTTTCTAGGTCAGCTTTAACTATGACCACTTGATTATTTGCAATAAACTTTAGAGAATAGTGCAAAGTAGAAGTTAAGACACCCATAGCATGAACCCACGGTCTCCCCAAAATAATATTGTAAGGTAAAGGGTCCAAAATCGAATAAACCAAAGTAGGTAAGGTAACAAGGCCTAGCTACAAAGCTAGTCTTATTGTGCCTAGAGCTTGGCGATCGACATTATCGAACCAATGAATATACAAAGAAGCAGCTAGAGAAGATTAATCAACTTTAATATTAGGCAATAGATCGATATAGAAAACATTGAGAGCCAAATTGGTGTCAATGAGGGTACACCTAATATTAATAGTATTAACATTAACTATAATCATTAAAGGGTTTGCTTTCTTTTGCACATCCAGAGGTGGGAGTTCTTGCAGATAGAATGTAATATTCAGTGAATCCACATGAATATGAGCCATTAGTGCATTGACATTCGTCGGCCTAGCAGAGGCAGACAAGAGAATCTTCTACAAGGCTCTTGAAGTATTTCTTGATAAACTGGAGTAGTCTAAAGGAAATCCCAAAGTGAGATCTTAGTTAGAGTAACACAGAGTTGCTCGACAAGATCATAATCACCTGGTTCTTTAGTCACAAGTTTAGGTGCTGAAGGAAGAATTGGTTGAGAAGGTGGTAAGGAAGTAGGAACTTGAGTAGGTTGAAATTTAGGAATATATGGTTGTTGATCCAAATTCTATTTTTTTCTTTTTATATTATATGAGTGCTCAACGACATTATAACAAGTAGAGTTCGTAGCTTTTATGAACCTTGAGTACAAGTCTGGTGAATCATCGTGGTATGAAATCCCATAGATAGAACAATCCTTCTTAGGAGAAGGGATAGCTAGGGTCAAGTTAATGATGGGTTTTGGAGGGCTCAGAGGAGCCATAGAGACCACCATAACATTTACCAACTCATCATCTTGCAAAGAAGAAGTTTGCTCGGGAAATTTACAGACAGGGGAAGACACTTCTAAGAAATCATCTAGAGCATTATCCAACATGTCAAAATCTTCTTTAGAGAAAGTGTTATCATAGACATGGAAACATTGTAAAAATAGATCCAACATGTTTCACATCAGGTTCACCAAAATGTGAGATAAGAGGGATTCGTTGTACATGAGTCTTTGTTTTCAAGAGATTCCTAGGGAACGAACTGCCCTTATCCACCTCAACATAAGCTAAATGAAGAAATTGCAAAGGAAATGTATACATGTAACTATCAGAGAAGACCACTTCAAATATCGAGAGAGTGAAACTTCTAGATTTTTGTCTCTACCAGAGAAGCTCTAGACCAAAGGATGGCAACACGAGTTTAGGATGTTAGCGCAACACACTAGTGTCCAAATGGCACACTAGCTTCCTAAGCAATAGAGAACATAGAAACTCAGACAAGAAAAATAGAATTTCACTTCTTAGCCCAAATCTAGGGTATGTTTAACAAAACGATAAAACAAAGAACAAAAACTATGAGAAAGTGCAAGGAGAATTCAGAGAAAACTTACCCTCAATCAGATGTCAGAGTCTTCTCTCCAAGCCCCACTTTGCAACCTACACACAAGATGAATGAGGGGAAAGTGTTGGGGCTATATAGGAGCTTGTTGTAGTCAGACCCCCACTTTGGTGTTCCCACCTCCATGGAAAACTAGATAGAAAGAGATTGTAACCAAAATGGACAATGAGGTGGTGAAAGAAAAACTTGCTTCAGGAGTAGAACCCGCAGGTCACCAAGTAGCAAATGAACAAAGAGATCTAATCTTTTCACAAATAGAAAAGAGTGAGAGTGTTACCAACAGGCCTTGACCCCCTCTTGAACACATAGGTGCACTGTTGAATGCTTGCTAGAGAGCTTTGGATGTTGGAGGGACCTCAGTCTCGTAGATCTTCACTTGTAGAAGTATTACTGTCAAGAGTGAAAGAGATTCAAGAGTGAAGTTGAGAAGAGAGCTTGATAGAATGAATGAAACCAAAAAAATTAGAGAAAATGAGGGGTTTTGTTGCATGGAAGGGTGGCAAAGAGCCATTACACCCAAAAATCTGACTGCTGGGACACATGTCAAGAGTCAAGATTCGAGATTCCCCATTTCAAACTTAGAAAACCACTAAGACGCTAGTGCACCACATAGACATCCACATGCCACGTAGGCATCCAATGCATAAGTTTTTGAGAAATGTGTCATCAAGATGCTATTGCTTCGTCATTGATCCACATGGAGCTAGAATTGTGAAATTTCAACCCATGGGATTTTTTCCATTAATCTGTTTAGGTGTCATAAATGCTAGGAAAAATGCTAAAATGTGGAATTTCCCCTAGGTGTAATTTTACGACATTACATAGCTATGTATTGTAACCATGAAGGATTTTTTAGCAAAGAGAAAGCATTGTAACTTATTTTTAGATATGTATGTTGTTTGTAAGCATTTTTATCAATAAAACAAGCTATTTTTACTAGTTAACAAAAATTAATGAGCAAGGACAATTAAATAAACTACCAAATGATAACAATTAAAAATTAAAATGACTAAATTTCTACTAATTAATGGAAATCAGTCAATTAAAATGACTAAATATACTACCAATTGAGAAAAATTAGTGTTAATAAATATGATTAAATATATGACCAGTTGACAGTAAAATAATGACTAAATCAATGACTAAATTAACAACTAAACATACTACCAAATTGATCAATTAAAACAACCAATAAATGACTAAAAATGGTTTAGTCATAAATTTGGTTGCGTTATAAATGACTGGAAATAACTTCTAATGGTCACATGACTTGAGCTTAGTCATTTATATACAATTTTTAGTAGCTTTTTTAATCATTTATTGTTGTTTTTCTACTAGTGTTGGGATCAATGGTCTACATTCAAACCTAGACAATGTGACAACATCTCCTACTAGTCGTGCATTCATGCATGCAGAGTAATGGTGGATGGAATTGATATATATCAAATTCAAGAGGTCTAAGATAGATTACTCGTTCAATTTCACTTCATTCATAAATGCTAAAGTAATCAAACAGAGTGCTACAAATCTCTGAAGTGAATGAGGTTTTTTTTGTTGTGAAATTAGGGTGTTTCGACATCAGGAAGAATAAGTAATTCAAATTTCAAGCTATGAATTTGAAGGATTTTTTTGGGTAATAGGTGGTTACAGTCAATTCAAGGGAAAGGAAAACTAAGTTACAGTGGCTATATGCTACCAATTTTTTTGTAGAATTTTGAGTTATGAATAATTTTTTAAAACCCTAGTTTCTATAAAACCTACACTTAAAATGGGCATACTATCAATTGGAAAGAGAAGGCCTCTAGATGAGGAGATTATTGTATTTATCTCAAGGTCAGGAAAGAGACCAAAGGTTGGTCCAGGGTCGGAGGGTTTGACAAAAAAACTCATTGACAAGAACAGTGGGTGTAGAGAACCAATTATCATAGAACAACCTAGTATGCAATGTTCAAACATGATTACAAAAAAGCTTACTCAGAGAGACCAATTTGCAATATATGGAATTTGGGTATGGGAAAATTAGTGGTGTCCAATGCATTTGTAAATGTGGAATTGGTTAGATAGTTGGTTGTGGTATATAACCCTGACACAAGGTCTTTGTTCACAATGGGTGGTCAGAGCTTGTTGCCACTAGATAGGAATAATTTATGCATATTCTTCTATCTAGACCCCAATGCATAACTACCAATTGACTTGGGTACATTTAGTAGAGAATATGAAAGAAATAGGGATAGCTACAAAGTAAGGTGGTTCCCATGCTTTAGGCCAAGAGGGACAAGAAGAGAACTACTGAGGTTTGGCAAGGGTGATCTGGAACCCTTTTCCTATGATATTTTGGAGCCATACTTCTAAAAGACATATTTTTCCTTGCTTTAGGTCCCTAGAATGGATAGTAAGATTCACATCCCTATCAGTCTAATGGTTTTGGCAATAGATATTCAAAGCAGGGATGTAAATAGGCCCTAGGATTTTGCGAGGTATGTGGCAAATCAATTGAACAAGTCCCTTTGTGCAATTAAGAATGATCCATTAGGTGCCATGCATTTCAAACATTAGTCCCTTCAAATATTGGGTGCCTTGCTTCAAATCAAGCTAGTGGGAGAGAACAATAGAATACTACCAATCCAGGAGTGGACCTATATCTAGGATAAGGACTGTAATCAGTCCAATTACTCTACCTTCAAATAATATTTTGTAAAGCCTTTGAGGAGAAGACTAGGCCTCCCCATAGATTGGGGATTATCAAATGAGATAAGAATATTTTTAATGCTAGAGGACCTTACCCCTAAAAAGGAGATTGATCATAATTGGGGTGAGTGGATTTTCTACTTAGATGCCACTATTATCAAGGTATATGGGACTCAAGTTGTACCCCATGTGCTCCCTAAGGATGTCATATACATGATTGATTTTTTGGAGTTAATGTGGAAATTGAATGATTCTTGTAGACATAAAAAAATTGTCCTCTTATGATACCTTGTCACAACATCGCATCATTTAGACATCTTGTATCATGTTTTGCCCTAGGGACCCATGTCATCATCTAATTAGTTAAATAAATCTTATTTATTTGACTAATTTCATTTATTCCCTTCCTATGCATAAGCCATCCATTCCTTTAATGTTAATTAAATAATTTATATTATTTAATTAATTAAATCATTTCCATCCATTCCTCTAATGTTAATTAAATAATTTATATTATTTAATTAATGAAATCATAAATCTAACATTAATTAAATAAATCACATATTTATTTAATTAATCAAATCTTAAAAATATCTTCTCGCTTTCTTTCCAAATTTGAACTCATGTGTAACTAATTAATTTATTTAATTAGATAATTCATCAATTATCCTTCTCATCTTTTTCAGGATTTATTTCCTTTAAAAGAGAATCAAAATCTTTCTATCTTTTGAAAATCTCATCTCATCTCATTGTATTTCCTCTTTTGTAAAAAATCAAATCCTTATCAATCTTATGAAATCTTATCTCTGTCCATATCAAAAATCTATAAATTGAACATTTCACAAGCCATTGGGATCGAATCTTCAGACATCCTTATGCTGTCAAAATAATTCTTCTATCTTCCATCCATCTTCAATCTATCATCTTAATCAGGTCATTATGCTGCAGAATTGAGCAACCAACATTCATTCATCAATCAACCTTCAAAATCTTGCATTCTTGTGCAGGTGGAGAAGAGCCATGTAGATCAATCAAATTTAAGTTTGAAAATGGGTTTGCATATGTTCTTTCTTTATTTTTATTTTCATTCTAGTTTGTGCTTCATGGTGCTTGATAGGTTTTAATTAGTTTATTGTTTTCAACACATTTAAACCTTTGGACTTTTCCCTATCTACATTTTGGCGACCACCATAGGGCCTTGCCCCGGTTTTAACATTTATTTACAGGTTTTTTTATAGGATTTCGTGTTTTGGAATTCGGATTTTTGGAAAAAAAATGTTTTAGCACATCCAGGAGTTTCTGTAGCACATTGAGGGTTTCTATAGTGCATCTAGGGATTTTAACGGTGCTTTTGCAGGTCTTTCAGTGCATTTAGAGCTGTTTTGGCGCATTCAGGAACTGTTTCGGCTCATATACGGAACAAAATGATGCATATATTCAGTCCATTTCATTAAACAAAAAAAATAGCGCATTTAAGAATTATTTTAGCACATCTGGGACTTCTTTTAGCACATCTGAGACTTTTTTTAAGCACATATGGCCTCTATTTTAGCGCATATGGCCTCTGTTTTAGTGCATATACCGTTGTTTTAGCAATTTTTTTAGTCAATCTTAAAATGGCCGTATCTTGGTCATTTTTTGGTATTTTTTAGAGCTTTTTTTTTGAAATGGTGTAGAATTTCATGAGCTATCCAATGGTGTATGTGTTTATAAACTTTGAAAAAGTTAAATTTCTCAAATTCTCATATGTTATTCAACGCATATGACTTTTGTTCTAGCACATTTGTAATTTGTTTCTTTTTGTCTTGGTAACTTGTTGGTGAATCACACGGAGCTAGAAAAGCATTGGGATCAGTCACAAAAACAATTTGGAAAGAGAAAATAACTAGGTGCACTCGTTTAATCTTTCATCTCTTAATCTTGTTTGTCACATATTTCAATTTGGGGCATAAAATCAAATTTTGTTTGATCACATCATTGAAATTGGCTTAAAACGAATTTTTTCTTCAATCACACTTCAAGAATTGGGTCTAAAATTAATCATTTTCTTTGATCACATCTTGATTTGGGGTTAAAAAGAACAAGTTCTTGAACTATTTTGCAAACATTTCAATTTTCTAAAGGGTTAATTAACAATTGTGAGTGTGAATCAAGTGTGTGATCACAAACACCTCACTTGGTTTGCTTTTATCAAACCTTTCATAGGAGGTATGCTAGGGGATTTCATCACTCCTGGGGATGACCTCAATCGAAGTGTGAATCGAAAGACACGCTTGTTTCAAAGTTGAAATATTGTCACTATTGGCTAAGCCCCAAATAACTTTATACCTTTGGGAAGTGAAGGTGAAGGGTGGGTTACCCCTTTCTCCCAGCTGTGTGGCAGGATTTTGCTTTCAAATCATTCCTTAGTCAACCTTGTACAAACTAGCTTGAGACCTAATTGGCCATACCCCACTTGACTAGTCATAGGGATTGTTGTTGTGTATTCAAGTGTTTGCTTAATCA
The DNA here is from genome assembly GCA_007258455.2 of Sequoia sempervirens. Classification (NCBI taxonomy): domain Eukaryota; kingdom Viridiplantae; phylum Streptophyta; class Pinopsida; order Cupressales; family Cupressaceae; genus Sequoia; species Sequoia sempervirens. Next base: position 93,185,310 of record VDFB02049217.1, on the reverse strand, counting down.
TAACATCTAATCTTCAAAGAAAAATTTATCATTGTGTTTGGTGTGTGTGTTCATGCATTTACATGTGAAATATTGTGTTTGATAGTGCCCAAGTCAAACTTCTAATAAACACTTGCCACATCATCCAAATCATACAATCTTGTCATTCCATATCATATCCTAATCATCATCATCTCTTTAATCCAATCAATAGCATTTTACACCATGGAAACATTGGAAGACATAGCATAAAAGGTTGTTCACTTCCTTCACATAGCTAAAACAATTCAAACACCTTTACCCCAAGAACTCATTCACGAATTCCATGACATAATACAAAAACTTCAAGCACACAAGTCACCTCAAATTCAACACCTCCTAGCTCAAGCCCAATACCTCATGGCCACTTGTCAAATCCAACAACCACCACATCATCCCCTATCCATTCATTATCACCCTTCCACCTCATACCAATCTAATCCATCCACTTCTTCGCATGTCAATGCCACATCAACTTATCAAGCCACATCACAACACACACATGTGAATTTAACTTCTACATTGCAACAAAATCAAGAGCCTTTAAGTTCTAATGCAACCATTGGCAAGGGGAACACTAATCTAAGTCATTCACCCTCTAAGTATATCATACCACTATCCAATCAAAATCCTATCCATAAGCCACCATGTCCGAGTCCTGATTCATTGGCCTCTTTACTTTCTAAATCAAGTCACACCCCTGAATATAGATATATAAAAAATAAATTGATGGGATTACCTAAATCCACCCATCCACCTATAAAGGATGTGACCCAAGGGCTACATGCAAGGAATCAATTGTCACCATGTCATTCAACACATATACTTGAACATACAAAAGAGTCCTCAAACATCATGCAAAGTCATTCAAGTCAAACATGTCATCCATAACCCCTTGAGTCAATTCAAGAGTCTCCCGTCATATGTTCAAGTCACCCTCTTTCATGCTCCTATGTTGTTGACCATCAAGAACATGTCAAATCTCTCCATGAGAAAACCCCTTCCACTTCCATTCAAGCAACCCAAGAGTTATATCAAGAGTCTACTCCCAAACATGTGGAAACATCAAGCCCTAGTCCTAATCAAGATCAAATCATTTTCATCCAACCTATCCATAATCTATATCATTTTTATGATCAAGATGACATCCATAATGATGAAGAGCCTATCCATGAGCAACTTGATCCTATACCCATCCATGAGAAAGATATTCCAAATTCACCTCCACCTAGTCCTATCCATGGTCTATCAACATCCACTTCCCTTGATGAGATACATGCCTCCCAAGCCAACATAGAAGATCAAACAAATTCCTTGGATCTAAGTGAACACAATGCTAATCAAGATCCTAATGATCCTCCATCACCCACTATTAACCCCATTGAAAGTCCTACATCATATCCTATTGGTATTTCCACCCTCATTCATGAATGTTCCTCGTTAGAACAACAACCATTATCTTCCCTTGCTTCATTTTCTCCATCCAATAAGGAACTCGTGTCTAGTGTTCCACCCACACCTATTCCCATTGTCCATTGCACACTCCAAAACATGAGCCACCAAGGTAAAGGTCTAGACCTTCATGAACAAGGTATTTTGGAGCCCATCCATGTCAAAGTCCCTCCATGCTCTTATGGCCTTGGACATACACCCCAAGGACAACAACCTAAAGATGTTGGTATTTCCTCCATGCATCCTAAGTCCACTTTCCATCATAAAGCCTATCATACACCTGAAACATATGTTGCCATTCCACCTCCATCATCCTACAAATGTCAAAAGCATGTGACCATACACCTTCCACCATCAAATTTTCCACCATTGCTTCCAAATCCTAATATCCCTCCATAAACTTTTCCACCATTACTTCCAACTCCTAATTTCCCACCATCAACTTTACCACCATTACTTCCAACACCTAATATCCCTACCATACAATCCTTCTATCCATTTATCCATAAATACCCTAACATTCCTAAACATGACCAACAAATGAACACATTGTATAAACATGAAGCTTCCATCCATTCCACCATACCCATGGGATTCAAAAGCAAGAATTTCAATGCCTCTACCTATAAAGTAAAAAATCCTAAGGGTTCTCATGCCTTAGGACATCAATGCGAAATATCAAAGCCAAGTACATCTAAAAAGCTATATAAGTAAAGACCAAAACTAAAATGGTTTGGGTCCCTAAGAAAAAGGAAAGCAAATCAAATGAGGCATCTACATCACAAAAATCCCAACCATCCACTTCCACCCCATATTTTCATTCCATTCAAAAGTCTCAAATTCATAAAAATACTAAGTCTATGTGGGTACCTAAAACACATCATCCACTACCTCCTAAGCAAACATCTCCATTGCTTCCTACACCCCATCCACATCAAAAGCTTCAATGTTTATCACAGTGTGTGCAACCATTGGTCATGGTTCCCTTCCATTTCACAACAATTCCACATACCTCCATCTCCTCATCCTTCACTCATTATCCTACATATCTCCCCCATCACCTTCCTATGGTCCATGCTTTTGCATAAACCTTTCATAATCTTCCATCTACCTACTCCATTTCCATTTCGTGTCATCCCTTACCAACATCTATGGGCATACTGACATTTGGCATGGTCCATGCAATGACATCCATATCTAGTGGTACTATAACCTTTGATGGAACTAGACACTTGAGTCCCTCCTATCCATATTCCCCTTCTCTTATCCAAAAAGTAAAAAAAAAATCAAAAATGAAAGAAAAAAAAAAGTAAAGAGAAATCCCTTCATCCAATGGTGAAAACCTGGCAAACAGGCACCCTAGATAAGTACCATGATGAAAACCTAGCAAATAGGCATCATGTGTAGGTTGATCTTCTATGCCACTTACACTTGGGGGAACAATGTCTTATCTATCCAACCTATCATTTTCATGTCATATCATTTCCATCTTACCTACCATCTTAAACCATCATATTGTTCCTATTCATACATACCTATCATATTGAGTCCATTCATCCACCCTTCTCCTTTTGATCTTGATGAAGATATAGGGGAAAAATGTTGAAACTTGTTTTGAGTATCTCTTGACATACCTCATCCTTCCAAACAAGCCTATCATTATCCTATTGTCATAAGCTTTGTCATGAAAAATCCTAAGTATTGTACCTAGAATGGAGCATACTATTCCTATGCGACATAGTCTTTGGAAATCACATCCTTTCTCTCCTATGATGCATACATCCATTCCATCCATCCATATATCATGAGCCTTTTATCCCTTATCCCATCACCCACCCTTTCATATGTCAATCCCATCTATCTCCTTGCACCTAGACTTGGTTTTCCCCTTGTCATTGGTATCTAGCATAAAGGCTACTCAAATATTCATCCTTTGACACTTCCAAACATTTCAAAATCCAAAAAAATAAAAACATTTCAAAGAACCAAAAAAAATTCAACACATTTCAAAAATACAAAAAATAAAATAAAACATTTCAAAAATACAAAAAAAATCAAAACATTTCAAAGAACCAAAAGAAATAAACATCTCAAAAATACAAAAAAATCAAAACATCTCAAAAATCCACAAAAATCAAAATATCCCCAAAAAAGACAAAAAAATCAAATAGCCAACAAAAATCCAAGCAATAAAATTAATCCATCCAATTATTTCTTCCAATTTCATCTACTTAAATATGATCATCCAACCAGTCAACCAAATCAATCATCTTCATCAAATTCATTCATCCAAATCAATCAAATCATCTTCAATCATTTCGAGCAATAATCCAAATGCAAGTCAATCCTTAATCCATACCAATCAAGTCAATCAATATTGTCAAATTATCCAATCACATCCTTTTGTCTTGATCCTAATCTTGTCATAAACTAAATCAACCAATCAATCAATCAATTATGATCATTCTCATGTTGCTCTAGGGATATGTCATTCCCCACCATGACAACACTATTATCAATTCAATCAATCAATCTATCAATCAACGGTTTACAGCTTGATAGGGGCAATTCCTTGTTTGTTTTTGAATCATTTGTGCATGCTTGCTTGCTTGCTTGTGTGTGTTATCATTTTATCTCGCATTTTTATCAAATCCATATAATTCTAGCTAATATTCATATCTTGTAGATGTTGGAATAGCTTTTTGCACTATCCTTTGCATCTAAGGTCATATCATACCTTTTGCGCATTAGGACTTTAATGCTCTAAGTCTACTTTCTCATATGTCTAGACAAGGTTGTATTACACTGGGGCATGAGACACATTGTCACCTTGGTCCTTATATCTTGGTACATAACATCTAGTGCTATATCAAACATCATGGTTGCTCACCTTCATTGCAGCATAACGTATCATTCATCTCCTTCATCCACTCTCTATCTTCCATCATTCGTCTTATCCCTCCCTTTATCATTTCATTTTGAGAGCCTACCTGTGTTTGTTCAACCTGCCTATCCTTTCGAGGGGGCATCAGCATCATCATTCCATCATCATCCTATCTTTCTATCATTATCCATTTTCCTCTATCCATACCTTAACTTCTTTGAAATGATGTTACTCGACACAAATATCATCATCTCAAACATCATCTCAAAGAGGGGCAAAATGTAGACATCAAAAAATTGTCCTCTTATGATACCTTATCACAACATCGCATCATTTAGACATCTTGTATCATGCTTTTCCCTAGGGACCCATGTCATCATCTAATTAGTTAAATAAATCTTATTTATTTGACTAATTTCATTTATTCCCTTCCTATGCATAATCCATCCATTCCTTTAATGTTAATTAAATAATTTATATTATTTAATTAATTAAATCATTTTCATTCATTCCTCTAATGCTAATTAAATAATTTATATTATTTAATTAATGAAATCATAAATCCAACATTAATTAAATAAATCAAATATTTATTTAATTAATAAAATCTTAAAAGGATCCTCTCACTTTCTTTCCAAAATCTAAACTTGTGTATCTAATTAATTTATTTAATTAGATAATTCATCAATTATCCTTCTCATCTTTTTCAGGATTTATTTCCTTTAAAAGAGAATCAAAATCTTTCTATCTTTTGACATCTTATCTTGTTTTAATTCCTTTAAAACAATAAATCAAAATCTTTCTATCTTTTGAAAATCTTATCTCATCTCATTGTATTTTCTCTTTTGTAAAAAATAAAATCCTTATCAATCTTATCAAATCTTATCTCTGTCCACATCGAAAATATATAAATCTAACATTTCACAAGCCATTGGTATCGAATCTTCAGACATCCTTATGTTGTAAAAATCATTCTTCTATCTTCGATCCATCTTCAATCTATCATCTTCATCAGGTCGTTATGCTACAGAATTGAGCAACCAACATTCATTCATCAATCAACCTTCAAAATCTTGCATTCTTGTGCAGGTGGAGAAGAGCCATGGAGATCAATCAAATTTAAGTTTGAAAATGGGTTTGCATATGTTCTTTCTTTATTTTTATTTTCATTATAGTTTGTGCTTCATGGTGCTTGATAGGTTTTAATTAGTTTATTGTTTTCAACACATTTAAACCTTTGGATTTTTCCCTATCTACAATTCTAATAAGACTCATTTCAAAAACAATAAAAAATATGCCCTCCTCCCTGGCTTAGTCGCATTCTTTGATTTTGTTTCCTTGTCAAGGGAAGGCATGGAGTTGATTAAGGAGATGTTTCTCCCATACAAGATGAAGATTGGTTAAGTTAGGAGTTTTGACCCAAAGGGATTCATCAATAGGGAAAGAATAATTTATAGGTTTTCTACCTATCTTCACTAGCCAGACAACATTGAGGACCTAATTAGGAATTTCTCTTCAGAGAGCAATGCCTCAAGAAGGAGAGAGTTGTGGGTCAAAATCTAGATTGCAAAGAACAAGAAGAAGAGAGAAGACCCATCTTTCCTAAGGCAATTCATGTACATAAGGGATCTCATAGTCAGAATGATGACTATGTTAAATAATGTCAATCAATTGTTAGCTAATATTCCACAAATGCCTCCAAGTACACCAGATGCTTCTTCTTCCAAAATAGAGGTGATAACAAGTCCCCAGCTAGTTACTCCCTTGTAGAAAAATTCCCTAATGGCTAGACCTTTAATGGATTATCCACTTGATGTAGAGGATATGAATGGGGATGCCTTCATTGTACAACAAATGCTACCGCCTCCTAGGATGTTGAGTAAGAGGCTCACTAATGGTAGGTTGATCATCAAGACTAGTGGGCAGGTGGTTGATGATGTTAGGGGTAAGGCATATGGGGAGTTTCTACAAGATTAAAAATTCATCACCAACCACAAGTTTAAGGATTTTGTCCTTAAAAATAAGGGTGAGGAGTTGACATTAACCCACATGAAAAGAAGCTTCTCTAAAACAGAGAAAAGAAACCATTGAAAATTTTTGGTAGAAGGTGAAGGAGGAGATGGATGCCATGACCCCTGAAAGGGGAATAGAATTGGTAGAAAGAGTAGGGTGTTTGTTACTGCTTGGTTGAGACATATCCTCAGCCATTGCATTTGATTCCATAAGAATGAATGAGGATGGGGACCCAATTTTGAGATTAGAAGAGTAGGCAGAGGATTTATACTTTGGTTTTGGATTCCACCATGGGCATGAGACTTTGGCTATATGGTTAATTTTCCCTGAGACCAATAATCCTCAATTAATAATAAACCCTAATGAGCTTACTAGCCATCTCATTTTTAGGAGGGTTGGGGACACAAGTGCAAGCAAAGCGGCCTCCTTAATAGTTAATGCAACCCTCTTCACAAAGGTAACTATTAAGAAATTGCAAGAAGACCTTGATAAGGAAAATTCCTTAAACCAAAGACTAGAAAAGAGGCTCAATACAATACAAGGGCTATTTCCCCCTCCAAAATAGGTAAATGAGGCACAAGATTCATTTGATAAGAATAAATTAGAGGTTGAAATAAAGGAATTGAAGGAGAAGCTAAAGTAGAGTACTATAGAGGCTAAGATAGTAAAGGAGGTGTTGGTGAAGAAGGTCTCTAATTTGGTAGATTAAGTTTTGGGGTACAGGTTATCCAAGATCATCTCCCAATTGAACAAATTTTGGGGCAATTATATAGTTTTGAAGGATGAATTTTCTAGCCACAATTAGATGTGGATGAGGCTGGGGTGCAAGCAAATCAAGTGGTCCCAAGGAGTTGAGGTGCTAAGATTGCTTATCAACAAATCAAATTTTGATAGTAGCATGGTATCTAACATTTTGGATAAGTCAAATTTATTGGATGAAATAATTAGATATCATATTAAATATAGAGATATGATAAAGAGGGAGCTCAATATTTTTGAGGGATTTGAGGAGTTCTACATGCCTCCAATTTTGATTGAAGATGGGGAGGTCATGGCATTTAGGGAGCAGAAATCAAAATTTTCCAATCTTCTCAATCCTATGTATATCAAGATAAATGAGGAGGGTGAAGTTGATGTTGATTAGCTCAATGCATGTATTGATGCACTAACCAAACTAGAATACATTTTTTTTAGTTTTCCTGACCTAGTGTAAATTTTGATTGGAGAAGACTACAAGTCACATCTTGAGAGAGTCAACAATTTTTTGCTACCTAGGACTAACACTCCAACTATATAGGTGGAGCACATGGAAGAATAGGATGATGCAACTTGAGTTGTGTTTCAAGAAGTCTCCAACAACTAGGTATAAATGCTACAACTTGAGCCGTGTTTCAATATGTTGAACTAAATTTTTTCCTTTATAGATATTGCACTGCATGGATTTTTATCTTCTAGTGACTAGGTGGTTGAATGAGGCCTTTCTATTTTTACTTCCCTTGTGTCTATAAAAGGGAATTTTGAGCCTCATTCAAAGGGTTCTAATTCTTAGAGTTTGTCAATATTTTTATAGGCTTTAGGTTGAATAGGTAATTCCTCTGAAATTAAGAGAGGAAATGTTGTAACTTTTCTCTATAATAACAATAGATGAGCTAAATACACTCATTGTATTGCACTATGTGTTAATATCAATTTATCATTCTCTCCAGTATTGTACACACTACCTTTGAATCAATATAATCAAGGATTATCTTCTGGTTCTCATTTCACATTTTGTGTTACGGATGCATGAATTTTTTGATTCTATTCAAGGAATGGAGTAACTTTGTTTTCAATTCATTTATCTGGGGTTGTGTTGTTATAATATGGATCTTTAAGTAGTTTAATAATATTGTTCATTTGTTGGTTTCTTCTTGTAAGATAGTAAGGTTATTGGAAGCCAAAGGTTGTTTTTTTGTAGGATTTTTCTTCATTTCTAGACTCTATGTGGATAAGGCACTAGTCAACTAGGAACCTAAATCTCAAAGTTTAAGTCAGAGACATAATTAGATATAAAATCTAAAAAATACTTACTTTATTGAAATTTTCATTATGTTATGATCAAGCCCAAACTACAAGTCATAAAATTTCATATAGAGGATTCTAGAGATGATTTATCCCATCAAATACACCTCCTAAAACTTTGAGTGAAGAAGATCTATTAGTAAAGGCATTAGAGTAAGTTGCTATTATTGCATGATGTTATAGGGGAAGCCACCTTGGTTTTGTAGAGCCTAAAGTGCAGAGGAGAAATTGTAAATCTATCTCTTGTTTGTTGGCCATTGAGCTAGGGTTTCTAAGCATAAAACTAGATAATTTTTAGGAAAACCCAAACAATCAGTTGGAAACACCAACAACTTCCATTCACCAATATGAGATTGAGAGTCATCTTGAATCTGACTCTAAATATGAGCTTTAAACCCTTAAGCCCTCTTAATCCATTGTGTTCTTGTTATATTTTTCTATTGAATGGTTATCCAAGTTGCCTTTTTATTAATTTGTGTTGTTATGTCATAGTCCTGTGTGTTTACTGGCCCCACATACCCAATTACTTGATAGGTCTGGTCATTGTGGAATTTTATTTTATAATTCCTTCCCCATCCTTTTTCCCTAGGTGCTTGCATTGAAAAGAAAAGTTTACACATGTTTTTATGGCCATCTAAGTTACTCATATAAAAGTGGTTCCTACCTCTTTTTGTGCTTCCACATTAGGATTTTCGATGAAGAGAAAAATGAATGTAGAATTGTGGAAGGTGTACAAGTGTCAAAGAAGAGACTAATTCTGGGACATAAGAGAACTTTCAAAGAGTCTTATGTATAGGCTCTATAGAATGCTGACACATGATGGGAGATTAAAGGATTCCACAAGTTTGCAGACTCATAACAACATGTCCTTTTCTTGATTGTGGAACCATAGAAGGACACTATTGGAGAATCCTATTGGAGCATAATACTTTAGGAATGTAAATAATTATGTTTAATAAATTTATAGGGGCCATTTAATAAGTAATAAAAGTTCAACCATTGATATTTGCAAATCTAATGGTTTGAGGGTTATTCTGAAGGTTTGATTTCACAAGTCTAGTGCTTCAGACATTTGCTTCTAGAATGCAACTATAGCTATCCATTCAACATTCATTGAATGGTTATATTAATTTTTTGAGTATAATAATGTTATATTAACTTATTAAATAGTATAACTCATAGTCATAGTTACTAGTCATTAAATTGCACTAAAATCTGGCTTCAGACATAGTACTTCGTGTATACACCTAAAAACAATCATCACCTTTAATTAATTAAATACTAGTTATTTGATTAATATTCCAAATTCTCAATTTATTTATATTGTTCACCCTTCTCTAAATTCTACAAATCTAAATCATATTATTCTAAATTAATTAAATAAACAAAGTTCCCTAAACTTGTTTTATTTAATTAATCTTCACTAAATCCAATTAGGAATTAGAGCACATTTCTACAACTTTTGTGCCACCTCACCAAGGTCACATGAAAATAAATAAACTCTAATTTTTAATTAGAATTATCTTCAACTCATTTCAAAAAGCACACGACTTATTCCTCCCACACTTCCACCAATTTTGGAGCACATGACTTATTCCTCCCACACTTCCACCAATTTTGGAAGCACATGGTCTTCTCTTCCCACACTTGAATCTTCCATCCAAATGGCATGTTGCCCATTGGTCAAGATATTCTCCCATCCAAATGGCATATTTTCTTTGGTCAAGGGGACAATATCTTGATTCTCTTCATCTTCACCATCCATTCTTCTTATTCAAATCTCAATCGTTGATTATTGCCACCTCACTATATGCTTGGAAAAGGCTATAAATACAACCCTTGAGCATTGTATTTTGCATCCACATTTGAAGTAAAGTTATCACGCAGGTTTATCATTGGAGCTTGGAGAATTCTTGGAGTCTTATAGATAGTTTTTATATCATGTTTTGCATCATGTTTAGATCTTCGATTAATATATTGCATCATAGTTGCATTTTATCCTCCATCTTGCATCATAGTTACATTTTAGATTAGTTCATTTTAAGTTTGCATTTGAGAATATGTAGAATCATGCATAGAATCATATAGATCAATACCATAGCATCCACGACCACTTGTTCATTTATCATCAACATCATCCTTCACTCATCATAGCATTCATCATCATTGTTTGCACATAGTTTCATGTAGGCATATAGTTGGCTTGCATGTTGAATACTAATCTCATTTCTTAAATGTCATTCTAATAGCCTTTGTGCACATAGAAATATGAGGGCCAAAAGGTTAAAAGAATCATTAAGAATAGAGGACAATGAGACGTTCTTGAAAGATTCGTTAAGATGCAATTTAGAATAGTTTATTTTGCTTCAAATATTTGAATGTAAATCATTTCATTAAGGTTTGTGTTGATACTAACTTTGCACATTTCACACACACACAAAAATGGCACCCACTGTGGGGCCTTGCCTCATTTATTACTAACATGCTTGAAAATTTACGTTTATAGGTATGAATGTGAGCCTTTTGGAGCCTCTTGGAGCCTCTTGCACTTGTTTCAGAGCCTCTTGGACCCTCTTGGAGCCTTTTGGCACCTTTTGTACCTATTTTGGCACCTTTAGTCTCCATTTTGGTGCCTTTTGCACCATTTTGGGCTGCTCTATCTTTTTTTTGGTGCCTTTTGTCTCTGTTTTGGCACGTTTTGTCTCTGTTTTGATAACTTTTGTCTATGTTTTGGCACCCTTTGCAAAATCTGAAAGCTAATACTTTATGTTGTTGATTTGTAGGTTTCCCAAAAACACTTGTCAAAGACATTCTTATCAAACTATTGACATATTGCAGGGGCTGGAAGTGATCTACTTATTTTGTTTTGGTTAAGATAGGAACATAGCTTAATTAAAAGGTTAATGAACACCATGTTTCCTTTTGGTTAAGTTAGGAACATAGCTTAATTAAAGGGTTGATGAACACCATGTCTTTTTTGCGTGATGGATGGTAGGCATATGCTTTCCCCTTAACTGGGTGACCAAAAAGCTAGACCCATTCACTTTTGTGTGCGAGTGTGAGTTGAGTATATCGCATGTGTTCTCTCTTTATTCATGTGGAATCAAGATTGATCAAAGTATGGGTATAATTGATTGATTTTTTTTTATCTTAGAGGGCCTACCTTGTGGGAAAAAAGTAATCACCTAAGGGAACGACCCAACCAGTAACACGCTAAAGCCAAGCACATTTCTAGATGGTATATAAGTGTGGATACTGGAACAAAGTCTAGTATCATGAGGTTGGTTCCAATGGGAAGGGAAAAAATGGTCTCTCACCACATGGATCAACCCCCACAAATGGAAATTCCTTACTAAAACCCTTGTTGTAGTTTGGCCAAAACCTTTATCTATTCTTTGGTGCACTAACAATAGTTGCGAAGGCATCCACATTCTCACAATTTTTAGTAGAGATGAAAAATATGCCATGGGAGATTCATGGACATTGATGCTTGGCTACCCCAAGAAGTGAGTGTCATGGAGGGGAGCCAGTGGGGTCAAGCATCTAGTCATCCGCTAAGAATAAGTGTAGTTGGGGTAAAACCTGCATGGAATCCAAGAGAATACAGTCTTTCACAACCTTAGGAGTGTACATTGCTTGATGTGTCTTTATCAAAATTCTTTCAAAACAAACAAAACATCACATATTAGAAGTGAAAACCCTAATTTGAAATTGCATTTAGTGAAACAACCAAGTCTCCCATTGAAAAATTAGGAAAACTAAGTAAATTCTCAAAAAAACTTTCAAAAAACCAAGTCTGAACCTATTTTGGCACCTTTTGTCTCTATTTTGGTGCCTTTGGGGTCCCAAGTGGCACCTTTTGTCTTTGTTTTGACGCATTTTGCAAAACAAAAAATAGTGACCTAGGTTCATTTCTTGTTCGACAATCAGTCTCATCTTGGGAATCCTTAGTAGTGTTCAACCAATCCTTGGGTAAAACAGAGTCTAAACATGTGTGTTACCAAATGATTTCATGAAAGATTAAAATTCAGAAACCAAAGTTCAAACCTCTTAGTCCAAAAGAACACCAAAAATGTCTATCAACACTTTATGAATTTAGAGAGAGGTTAACCTTCAATTTCTACAAAAGGGCTTGCAAGAACAATCTCGAATTATAAATCTTTTACTATTGTGAAAATCCACAACTTTTCCAAAGATTTGAGTACCTCGTTTAGGAAGAAAATTTACCTCCAGTTTCACAGTTTGAACCAAAATTTTGAAACTTTCTCAAAATCCAAAATCATTCTTCAGGTACCTTAGAATCTAAACTTGTTAAAACTGACCTCTACAAGTGGAATTTTCCAACCTAAACCAAGATATAACATCACAAATTACCAACATCATCAAATTTATCAAACCTTTGATTATTAATCCTAGTTTCATCATCAGGATTTATCATCCTCTCATCATGAAACAAAGCTATCTAGTCAAATCAAACTTGGTCTCTTTAGAATTTTCCATTCTATTTGACTTAGTTGTAATCCTTGGTACTTTTCCAAAACCTAGATCAAATTTTAGACAAAGTATAACACTTGCATGCCCATTCAAACAAGGTTTCAAAAAAAATCTCAAGGAAAAAGGACTTGAAACTCACAACATCGAAGAGCCAAATATTGAAACTCCAAACATTGAAATTCCAACCATTAAAACTCCAATTGTTGAGAATCAAAACAATGAAACACACAACACCATGTTAGAGGCTGAAGAGAATCCTCTCCATATACTCAACAACACTAACGGGGAAGAAATAACCAAAGAAGATATCCAACATGTTGAACAAGACCCCAACTTCCACAAGTGTTTAGAAAATATTTTTGAAAGAAATGGGGAAAAATACCTCCTTATGTTAGCCAAACAAGGTGCCAAATTTCCAAAAGACTTTGATGTAAATCAATTGAAAGCACCTCCCAAAAATCCTAAAAATGATCCTGAACAATTGAATGCTTTAGCTCATCAAATGTAAAAACTTCAACAAAAAATATGGGATATGCAAAGGGAAACAACCATAGAAGGATATTTGTTGTTAGAAATCTATTCTTATCCATCTGACAAAATTATGGACATGACACCTTCTCCACCAACAACTACATCATCCAAGTTCAATTCTTTGAATTCTTGAAGAATTTTAATCAGAAGCCCAAATCTCAGTCCTCAATCACAAATGATATGGAAAAATCTTACCATGTCATGCATCTATCTTCATCTCCCATAAGCCAAAATAAATCTCAATATTCTTTCACCCAAGTTGATTATTCCATCCAACCACCTTCTTCTATCATATCATCTATATCTAATGATTCATGTCAATCTCTTAGTCCAAACCATACTATCATATACTCATCTACACCTCAAGCTTAAAGCATTCTTTCCACTACATCCAATGATACCAAAACTCCACAAGTTGTTCCAATATTTTACCAAGACCCCATTTCTCAAGAATTTTATGATGATCACCTCCTTTCACTTTTTATCCACAAGGATTCCCTTCCATCTCAAGAGATGAGTATTCTTCCAAGTCCTTCTCCCACTCCATCTGATGAATCCATACCATCTCAAGATTCCATTGCATCTCAGGAGCATGATAATTCTTCCATCCTATCTAATGATGTCCTACCTTTGGATGATCAAGATATACTTTCTCCAAAATCTCATGATTCCCTTTCTCATCAAGATCAAGATACACCTCCATCTAAGGATATCCTTTCATTCCATGAGGATGTTCATCCTTCTTAAGATCAAGATATGCCTTTCATACCACTTCATCATGATTATACACCTAATAAAGAGAAAGCCACTCCATCTCCTACACCTCGTGATCCTTTTCCAAGTCAAGATCAAAACACTCCATCACCCCCATGTCAAGATCCTATCACACCTATACTATCCATCCATGAACCGCACACATACAAATTGGGATCCTCCACCTTTATCTGCTCTGGTTTACTTCCAATACCTATCCTTTCATCCATATCATATCCTCCCCAAAATGGACTTGCATATTGTTTCACAAACAATACATATCCCATTGGTAAATGATTGTGTCAAAGTATGAACTACAAGGGAAAATGATTAGGCCTTCATGAACAAGGTATCCTAGAACCTTTTTTTTCTCAAGAAAATCCATATTATCATGGCCTTGGTTATACACCTAAGTGTCCTAGTTCATCAAACCTACCATCTATCTTAGGTCCTCATCCTAATCCACCAAACCTTCCATCTATCTTAGGTCCTCATCCTAGTTCATCAAACCTTCCATCTATTCTAGGTCCATATCCTATTCCTCAAGAAAAAAAAAGGCACACATCCTTGATGCCCTTTCAAAATTCTACCTCCAACAACTCATCCATGATACCTCCATACCATTCATCTCCATCCATCTCTCCTATTGCTCTTGGAAGAAATTTGGGTGCCAAATGTCAAAAGCTTCCATATAAAAATCCACATGTGTCAAAGGATCAACTTGTCTCCTCAAAGAGGAATGCAAAAATAAAAGAAAATTTGATCCAAAATCAAAAGAAAAATCAAAAAGGCCACAAAGGCCCATCAAAGAAAAAATAAAAATTTCCAAGACCACAAAGGTCCATAAATTAAAAGGAAATTTCAAAAGGAACAAAGGCCCATCAAAGCAAAAATAAAAATTCCAAAGACCACAAAGGTCCATAAATCAAAGAGAAAAATATCAAAGGCCACAAAGGCCCACAAAGAAAATATCAAAGTCAAAAATCATGTGGATTCCTAAAAGTCTCATAGAAGCAATAAAATCCAATTTGGCATCCAAATCTGCTAATCCAAAAGCTTCCTCCAATCTTCCATTTAAAAACCTTACATCTTCCAAATCCATTTTTCCTCCATCACTCCACCATCCTTCAAGGTGTGTTCCAATGTTGATCTTTCCATCCTTTCCATCTATCCATAAACAAGCCTTTCCACCTCTTATCCATTATCCAACATTCATCCCCCATTTTTCTCCTTTAATCCAAACCTTTGGATAAGTCCTTAGTTCTTCCATCATATCTTTGATAGGCCAACATTTATGAGTCTAATCCCCATTTCCATGGTTTATTAAAGGGATATTTGGTCATGAAACTTGATGCTTAAGTCCTCCTTCCATCTTCCTATCATGCATATATTATCTTCCACATTTCCACCTTTGATCTCGACAAGGTTAAGGATCTTCCTAAACATCATATATCATATCCTACGCTCTATCCATATCTTCCATACCATACCTTCACCTTATCCATATTCCATCATTCTTTCTAAATCATATCATATCTTGATCATCTTGGTCATTATCATTATCTTACTTTCTTCCATTCCATATCTCCTAGCTTATCAAAATCCATGTCATCATGTCCCTTTGCAACCTTGAACCTTATCATGTAAATCATATTTGATCTGAGCTGTAAAAAATTATCAATTCCTCATATATTTTTTCAATCAATCATAAACAATCATCAATATTATCATCATCGTGCCTTATGGAATCAATCATTCCTAGCATCTTAATCGATCAACCATTATCATCTTTCGACAAGAGATATATTGCTTGTGTGGCATGTTTTGCAGTGCATATTTCATTTTGATGTATCATTTATCCATGGTTGTATTACCTCTTTTGTGGGGCATCTTTTTTCTTTAATTAGTCATATCATATCATTCCATCTTAAATATCCTGAGAAAATACAAAAAAAAAATCAAAAAAGTAATTTTTTTTTTTAAAATCATAAAATCTAAAAAAGGTGCAATAAAAACTAGTGAAAACCTGGAAACATGTGCTATTTGTGATATGTTATCTTTTCCATCTATTTGAGCATGTCAATAATTCACTTTTGCCATCCATCTACCTATCCTTTGAAAGCTCCATGTACATATCATGGCATCGCGGTCATGTCTCACCCTAGACTAGGGTAAAAATCCTGAACTCACTCGGGGTAACAAACTTTGAGCTTGAACCAACAAACAAACAACAGGAAGACAAACACAACAAAAACAATGATTAAAACACAACCCAACATTAAACATCAATCACCATTAGAAATGCATCAAACATCCATATCATATCAAAATCCAAAAATAGGTCAAAAATTCAATGAAAAAGTAAAAAAATAGAGTCGTCTTGTCGAGCTACATTGTCTTTGAGCTTAAATGTAGGCAAGGATAATCTTTGATTAGCCCCTAAGACACCCTAGGTCAAGTCCTTTAGCAATCCATTGTAATTAGTTGTCGTCTCTCGTTTGTTCATATCTTGGTCCTATAAATTGGTTGGGTTAGTCAAACTACGTGGTCTTTGCATGTATAATTTAGGCAAGGATAATCTTTGATCAGCCCCTGAGGCCCCTAGGATAAGTCTTTAGGTTAGGTTTTTGGTCAAAATCTCATAAAACACCTAAAAATTAGAAAATCAAAAAATCCTTAAAACATCAAAAAATTGAACATAAAATAAAATCAAAAGGATGATGCTCTTCTGAATCATGGGTTTATCACATTAAACACAAATGTTCAATTGTTGTACTTTGATTTTTGTTATCATATTTTTGGAGCCCCTTGATGATGTATCGAACTAGAGGAGCCAGGAAGGAGTATGATTTTTCTTTTCCTGTTGTCTATGAGTTGATCATTATTACTGTGAAAATTGTCACGAGACATGTGCTACAAAGTATCACTGATGAAATTTTGAATTTTCATAGGAAAAGGATTAACTCTTGCTTGTTTATGCAAGTAATGCTCAAGTCATTTCGGTTTAATTATACTTAGATGCTTGTGTTAACTTGCACTATCAAACATCGTGGAAGTAGTACTCATGTCATCATGGTCTAAATATACCATTGATACTTGTACTCACTTTCAACATTTTAAAGGCCCAATGATGATAAAAAACATGACAAATTGACTGTTACGAATGACAAATTTTGCATACGATATTTGCATGGTTAGAATAGATTGCATCCATGTTAGTTTGCATCTATATTTATGGCATTTCCAAAGCTACAAAAATGATGTTATCTCTCACAATAAGGGATTGAGTACACTTGACATTGCCAAAAACACATCATTTTCATACTTAATTGCATATCAGTTGTATCATTATTTGAATAAATTGGAAAAAATTATAACATTCATCCATTCATGTATCACATCATAATATTTGCATTGAAAAACACAAAAGGACATCTATCACATCTCCTTTACATGATCAAAATAATTTCATTTAGTGGCATTAGGGAAGTGGTTCATTAAGCTTAAATGAGTGAGTCTCTTCAGATTTCTAGAAGAATTGGGAAATATGTCAAGTTTTGTGAAGCTTAATGTAACAAAGAATCAACTGGTGACAAATCTTCCCACAACTCTTGGAAAGTGGATAGATTCACTCATTTAAGCTTAGGACCCTAGAACACAATCACCTGCATAATCATTTACATCACATAATCATCATTCATCATTACACAACATCAAACATCATTTTGCATCGCATCCATACATATTCAACATAATCATCACATGGAAAATCTTACATCATTTGCATAATCAAATCCATTATCCATGCAACATATTAAATCATCAACCATGCATCATGATAATCATCCTAATCATCATCACATATAAACATCACATAATCAACATAAATATGCATCATCATGTGATCATTTCATATACACATTCATTCATTCATTACATCATTTATTTGCATTAGAAAAGAAACAAAAAAATCAAATGCATCACACATCATTGGCATAATAAAATCCATTGCATGCATCATAGGCATCATTCATCAAGAATCATAGAATCATAACACATCAGTTGCATTATCAAATGCATCCATCATAATCATCATGATCATCATCACGTATAAACATCATATAGACACATAGATCATCATCATCATTGCATATCATATGTATCTCAAAATAATGTCAAGTGTACAAGGATATCCAAATATCAAGAGGTACATCATAAAAAATGACAAAAATCATAATGTCTCAACTGAATTAGTGTATACATCAGGTCTTGGTACATCATCAAGTCTCAATACATTAATCAATCCTATACTGGGGCATATTAATCAATCAGAGAATTCAAACCACATCGCCCAATCAAATCTAAATATGCTTGCACCAGATGCAGAAATCCTCCTATGATCATAACATATCTCAAGTCAACAATATTATCAACCAATTTAACCTCGCCTATCATGAGGTTCATCAATCAATAAACCTTGCCTATCATGAGGTTCATCGACCAATTCAACCTTGCCTATCATGAGGTTCATCAATCTATCATTGATCCTCACCTATCATGAGGTCAATCATCAATCTATCAATTCAACCTCACCTATCATGAGGTTCATCAATCAATACAACTCACATATCATGAGGTTCATCAACCAATTCAACCTCGCTTATCATGAGGCTCATCAATATATCATTTATCCTCACCTATCATGAGGTCAATCATCAATCTATCATTGATCGTCATCTATCATGAGGTCAATCATCAATCTATCATTGATCCTCGCCTATCATGAGGTTCATCAATCAACGCACCTCACCTATCATGAGGTTCATCAATCAATTCAAACCTCACCTATCATGAGGCTCATTAATCGATCCAACCTCACCTATCATGAGGTTCATCTATCATTGATCCTCACCTATCATGAGGTCAATCATCAATCTATCATTGATCCTCGCCTATCATGAGGTTCATCAATCAAATCAACCTCGCCTATCATGATGTTCAATCAATCCAACCTCACCTATCATGAGGTTTATCAAATCAATCAACTTATAATTGATCCTCGCCTATCATGAGGTCAATTATCACGACCCTATCATTGCATCTCACCTATCATGAGATTAATGGAAATCTAATCTATCAACATCATCAATCATCATCAACAAAAAGGTTGAACGTTATCATCAAACATCAAACACAAGGAGGCAACATAAGGCATCAATTAATCAATTAATCAATATGGCAGGCTCAATCTTCTTTTTTGAGAGATAAATCATTTATGCATCATAAAATTTTTGAAATCATCATCAAATCATCGAAAAATCCTCAAATTCAAAAATTCACCAATTTATCTCTCGAGGGGGCATATATCCATTAGTACCTAAAAATCAACGTCTAGGGCATCGTTTGGGACATCGAAAACTTTTCTGAGCATTGGTGTCAAATTTTTCTTTGAAGCAACATGTAAACACATTACTTCAAAGAGGGGAAAAATGTATACACCTAAAAATGTTCATCACCTTTAATTAATTAAATACTAACTATTTGATTAATATTCCAACTACGTATAAATAAATTCTCAATTTATTTATATTGTTCACCCTTCTCTAAATTCTCCAAATCTAAATCATATTCTTCTAAATTAATTAAATAAACAAAGTTCCCTAAACTTGTTTTATTTAATTAATCTTCACTAAATCCAATTAGGAATTAGAGCACATTTCTACAACTTTTGTGCCACCTCACCAAGGTCACATGAAAAAAAATAACTCTATTTTTTAATTAGAATTATCTTCAACTTATTTCAAAAAGCACATGACTTATTCTTCCCACACTTCCACCAATTTTGGAGCACATGACTTATTTCTCCCACACTTCCACCAATTTTGGAAGCACATGGTCTTCTCTTCTGACACTTAAATCTTCCATCCAAATGGAATGTTTCCCATTGGTCAAGATATTCTCCCATCCAAATGGCATATTGTCTTTGGTCAAGGGGACAACATCTTGATTCTATTCATCTTCACCATCCATTCTTCTTATTTGAATTTCGACCGTTGATTATTGCCACCGAGCACTATACGCTTGGAAAAGGCTATAAATACAACCCTTGGGCATTATGTTTTGCATCCACATTTGAAGTAAAGTTATCATGCAGGTTTATCATTAGAGATTGGAGCATTCTTGGAGTCTTATAGATAGTTTTTATATCATGTTTTGCATCATGTTTAGATCTTAGATTAATATATTGCATCATAGTTGCATTTTATCCTCCATCTTGCATCATAGTTGCATTTTAAGTTTGCATTTGAGCATATGTAGAATCATGCATAGAATCATATAGATCAATACCATAGTATCCACCACCACTTGTTCGTTTATCATCAACATCATCCTTCACTCATCATAGCATTCATCATCATTGTTTGCACATAGTTGGCTTGCATGTTGAATATTGATCTTGTTTCTTAAGTGTCATTCTAATAGCCTTTGTGCACATAGAAATCTAAGGGCCAAAAGGTTAAAAAAATCATTAAGAATAGAGGACAATGAGACCTTCAAATATTCATTAAGATGAAATTTAGAATAGTTTACTTTGCTTCAAATCTTTGAATGTAAATTGTTTCATTAAGGTTTGTGTTGATATTAACTTTACACATTTCACACACACACACACTTCGCTCATTGGCTCACTTTTGATAAGAACTTATAATATGTTGACACCTATCTCCATTATGGAGACTTTATGAAGGAATTTGGGGGTGTGAAAAATTTGTCCCGGAATAGAATAATTTATAGCATTTGATAATTTTTCCCCCCACACTATGATTTTTTATTGGTATACCAGTTTAATTCACCAATTAAATTTTTTTATTGGTTTGAAAATAGGTTTAATTTACCAATTAAATTTTTTATTGGTTTGAAAATAGGTTTAATTCGCTAATGAAAATATTTTTTTGGTTTGAAAACAAGTTTTAATCACCAAAAAAATATTTTTGGTTTGAAAATATGTTTAATTCGCCTACATAAATACTTTTTTGGTTTCAAAATAGGATTAATTCGCCAATGAAATTTTCTATTGGTCTGAAAAAGGTTTTAATCACTAATAAAAATATTTTGTTGGTTTAAAAAAAATATAATTTTCCAGGATTTTAGATAAAAACTTCTAGCGACTACAAAAGATTTGCCAATTGAGATTATTATTTTTCTTCAAAAAAAAAAATTGCTAATAAAATTAATATTTTTTCAGGAAGTATACAAGATTCACTAGGTTTTTACACCTTTTCTGAGGGGAGATTCTTAAATTTATCCCTGATGTATGTAGTTATGTGTATATATACATACATACATACATATAGATATATATATATATATATATTTATATTCATATATATAAATATATAAAAATATATATACATATATACATATATATAAACATATATATACATATATATATATATATTGAGAAATAGAATATATATGTATATATATACATACATACATACATATATACATATATACATACACACATCTAAATATATATATGTATGCATATATGTATATACATATATATACATACATACATACATACATACATACATACATACATACATACATAATGAGTGCAAGATAAATGTTGTAACTTATTCTCCACAATTTAAATGTTTATATAAAGCTTGGATTAAGCCCAAATCTAGTCAAAACTTACTAAGTGAAGAGACACGCAAATGACTTTAGGTAGGTTTTTATACAATTTAACTCATTGAATAGTAAACTCTAACCCTACATTATGCCTACACATGGAACTTCTCATGAATGCATAGAATTTTTTTATTGCTATTACTAATTTTAAACTAATTCTGAGATAGTTTCCTTTAGAAAGTAGCATTATATGTTTTCTAAATGAACCCATACATGCATACACATCAAAATGAGTGGCATTGCATTGAAGCATGATTATATATTTTTTTACATAATTCTTTTCTAATAAATATGATAACTTATTTTATTTTTATTTTTAAATCTCTATTAAAATGAGTAGTAAAATATTAAGTAATAGAAAAAATAAATTATAATATTTTTCTTTAAATTTAAGAAAGTAAGGAGAGCAATAATTATAACTAAACAATTTACGTTGGAGAAAATTTGTGCAATGCGCTATCAAAAATGAAAAATGTGAGGGACAAATGCAATTGTATATAGTAAAACATGGAAGTAGTGAAAGTTAGTGGTTAATGATTGAACACTCTTATACTTTTCCAAGACTACCTTCATAGTGCCCTTTACAAAATAATAAATGAATATATTTTAAATGATATCTCAAGAAATGATGTGGTGCACCAATGTTTACTAGCCAATGTCTTATAGTTCACAAAATTGATGAATATTTTAATAAAAATTATCCAATAATAAAATTAATTTATAACTTAAAGAAAATATATAAATAATCTATTTTTTAATCTTCTTCATAAAATATAATTTTATAATTTTTCTTAAGATTTTTTCATAATTTTTACACCTTCTATACCAATTTTTAAAAATATTTTTTCATTTTGAGATACAATCAATCGGAGAAGAGGTGCTGGATTTGAGAAAGACAAATCCACATAACCCAATGAACACCTGCATGCAACAAACTTGTCACAGAGAAAGAGAGAGAACAAAACAAGGGTTTGGTTCTGACAATGTGCAAAATGTATTATCAAAAAAATGAATGAATCAAGAGAAGTGAATACAAGAGATCAATCCTTATAAAAGGAGATCTAAACATAAAGGAAACCCTAACCCTAAAGGTGAGTGCATTTAATAATTAATATTAATTATTAAATGACTAATATATGTGCATAAAGTGAATTCTTAAGAGGAGAGTAAAGTTAATTAATTACTTTACTCTAACACCCCTCCTTAAGATGAGCTACAATCTAGCTACAAACAATGCAGAAGAAAGCAAAGGAACTACAATGCATGAAAGTAAAATTGGGTTCCGGCAACTAGGCCTGATCAGGTACCCAAATACAACCAAATCTATATAAAGCGGAGAAAAGGAGAAAACCCAGTGGGAAAAAACTCCTCTCCAAAAAGAGATGAACAAGAGTGAAAGAAGAAGAGAGATAGAAGGAGGACTCAACATGACCCCCCAAGAACTTCTTCTATCACACAAGTACAGAATATGGTCCCCCCATAGGAGAGAGAAGAGACTCCAAAGCCCCCCCAGAATGAGAGAACCCCTGTGCCAATGATCAAACCAATGTGTCTCCTCAGAGGAAGAAACAGATCCAATGGTCGAGGAAGAGGAAATCCCTGGATGTGAGGTGAAAAAGGAAGTCCTGGATGATGCTCACTGAAGAACGAAACTGCAGTATGAGTGTCTAAAAAACAAGATGGTGAATCAAACAACTCAAGATGATCCTGAAATGGAATCTCCAATGAAGATGGGATAACAAGTGTGCTGAAACTGTCATTTGTGAGGAAAGGAATATCCTCTGATATGGCCTCAACAACTACACTTGATGGCTCAATGAGTGGAGCAACAATTTCAGTCATAGCTGAAGAGGAATCCTGTTGAACAGATGTGATCTCGACAGGAGGTAGAGGTGTAGAAGTCTCAACACTAGTCTCATGAACGGATGGAAGAACACATAAGTTCAAGTGACCAAACTTCACCTTAGATACTACATGCTCTCTTGTAGAAAGAGAGGAAAACTCAGATAGTGGAGATGGTGGACCAAAGTGTGTGAATGCATACAAACGGGAAGAATGATCAACTGTCCCTGTTGCAACAATGTTGC
>VDFB02049217.1:92887188-93161219 GCA_007258455.2 Sequoia sempervirens | reverse complement strand
ATAGTTTCCTTTAGAAAGTAGCATTATATGTTTTCTAAATGAACCCATACATGCATACACATCAAAATGAGTGGCATTGCATTGAAGCATGATTATATATTTTGTTACATAATTCTTTTCTAATAAATATGATAACTTATTTTATTTTTATTTTTAAATCTCTATTAAAATGAGTAGTAAAATATTAAGTAATAGAAAAAATAAATTATAATATTTTTCTTTAAATTTAAGAAAGTAAGGAGAGCAAGTAATTATAACTAAACAATTTACATTGGAGAAAATTTGTGCAATGCACTATCAAAATGAAAAATGTGAGGGACAAATGCAATTGTATATAAGTAGGTAAACATGGTAGGAAGTAGTGGAAAGTTAGTGGTTAATGATTGAACACTCTTATACTTTTCCAAGACTACCTTTCATAGGTAAGTCTTACAAAATAAATGAATATATTTTAAATGATATCTCGCAAATGATGTGGTGCACCAATGTTTACTAGCCAATGTCTTATAGTTCACAAAATTGATGAATATTTTAATAAAAAATATCCAATAATAAAATTAATTTATAACTTAAAGAAAATATATAAATAATCTATTTGTTATTCTTCTTCATAAAATATAATTTTATAATTTTTCTTAAGATTTTTTCATAATTTTTACACCTTCTATACTAATTTTTAAAAATATTTTTTCATTATGAGATACAATCAATGGGAGAAGAGGTGTTGGATTTGAGAAATACAAATCCACAGAACCCAATGAACACCTGCATGCAAGAAACTTGTCACAGAGAAAGAGAGAGAAAAAAACAAGGGTTTTGGCTCTGACAATGTGCAAAATGTATTATCAGAAAAATGAATGAATCGAGAAGTGAATACAAGAGATCAATCCTTATAAAAGGAGATCTAAACCTAAAGGAAAACCTAACCCTAAAGGTGAGTGCATTTAATATTAATTATTAAATGACTAATATATGTGCATAAAGTGAAGTCTTAAGAGGAGAGTAAAGTTAATTAATTACTTTACTCTAACAACCCCCCTTAAGATGAACTACAATGCATGAAAGTAAAATTGGGTCCCGACAACTAGGCCTAATCAGGTACCCAAATACAACCAAATCTCTGTAAAGTGGAGAAAAGGAGAAAACCCAGTGGGAAAAAAGTCCTCTCCAAAAAGAGATGAACAAGAGTGAAAGAAGAAGAGAGATAGAAGGAGGACTCAACATGACCCCCCAAGAACTGCTTCTATCACACAAGTACAAAATATGGTCCCCCCATAGGAGAGAGAAGAGACTCCAAAGCCCGCCCAGAATGAGAGAACCCTTGTGCCAATGATCAAAACAATGTGTCTCCTCGAAGGAAGAAATAGATCCAATGGTCGAGGAAGAGGAAATCCCTAGATGTGAGGTGAAAATAGAAGTCCTAGATGATGCTCACTGAAGAATGAAACTATAGTAGGAGTATTTGAATAACAAGATGGCGAATCAAACAACTCAAGATGATCCTGAAATGGAATCTCCAATGAAGATGGGATAACAGGTGTGCTAAAACTATCATCTGTGAGGAAAGGAATATCCTCTAATATGGCCTCAACAACTACACGTGATGGCTCAATGAGTGGAGCAACAATGTCAGTCATAGCTGAAGAGGAATCCTGCTGAACATATGTGATCTCGACAGTAGGTAGAGGTGTAGAAGTCTCAACACTAGTCTCATGAACAAATGGAAGAACACATAAGTTCAAGTGACCAAACTTCACCTCAGATACTGCATGCTCTCTTGTAGAAAGAGAGGAAAACTCAGATAGTGGAGATGGTGGACCAAAGTGTGTGAATGCATACAAATGGGAAGAATGATCAACTGTCCCTATTGCAACAATGTTGCCAGTCTGAATGTCTCTGATGTGCACTGAATCAGGTGTGAACTCAATTGTTTTCCCTATCCCACTATGATTAATCTGATAGATGGAGAGAAGGTTAGTGGACAAAGATGGAACACATAGTACATCATTGAATGTACCATCATCAATGTCGATAGAACCTTTCCCACATACACTCATATAAGTGTTATTACCCATCAATATGTGTGGTTAGGATGTAGCCTCGAAAGATGAGAACATGTTCTGAGAAGATGCCATATGGTGTGAAGCACCTGAATCGAGTAGCCATCTAGATGAATGTGAACTGGTGGTTGCACATAATGCATGACCCTTATGTGGGGCTTGTTCATCTGTCTGGAATGAAGATGATGAAGAAGAAGAAGACCTGCTTGATGTAGATGAAGAAGAGTGATGAATATTGTTCCTCTCAAGAAGAGTTGTCAAATCTAAAACTATTTTGCATATGCATCTATCTTCTTCTCATAACACTTGGACTCATCATGTCCTGGCTTAGTACAATAAGCACACTTAGGTCTGTCTTTCTTCGATGATTCTCCCTTAGGAGAAGGTGAATCAGAGGTGTACTGTGAACTAGAATTTGTCCAATGCTCTATGGTCTTTGGTTTCTATTTGTGCTTCTGCTTCCCCTGAGATGATTGTGCTACCAATGCTTGGTGTTGTGATCCTATGAGAGCATCCAACTGTGATATCTTGGCTTGCTCTGATGTCAACCAATCACAAAACACCTCAAATGTAGGCATGGTAAAGCGGTTTCCCAATGCATCCATGGTGGAATAGAATTTTGAAGAGAAGATCTGAAATGGACCCCAAAGCTTGGAGAGGATTAGGAAGATGCACTCTGTATCAGTCTTAATCTTGCCACAACCCTACAAGATAGATCTCTGTTGTTTGAACTTCATCAAAAAGTCCTCAATGAAAGGAAATGAATCAGGTACCAAGGAAGTCAACTCAGCCTCAAGCTGTAATGCTCTGAACTCATTGACAGTACCAAAAAGTCCATCAAACTTGGTCCAAATGGCTCGAGGAGTGATACACCCATCAAGATGAAATAGGAGACTATCTGAAATGTGCAAAGCCATCAATCCCATAGCCTGATCCATATTGTTCCTATGCTGCATAACCTCAAAGGGGCGAGTCAACTGAGGCTGAACCTCATCCAAATAGGACCATAACCCTCGAGACTGGAGAAGAGTCATCATGCGACCCTTCCAATTGTGATAATTATGTGGTGTGAGAGATTCAATAGATCTATCTGCCATCCTGTGAACTGTGCCTCAACT
Organism: Sequoia sempervirens; assembly: GCA_007258455.2. NCBI lineage: Eukaryota > Viridiplantae > Streptophyta > Pinopsida > Cupressales > Cupressaceae > Sequoia > Sequoia sempervirens. Next base: position 93,158,041 of record VDFB02049217.1, on the reverse strand, counting down.
GCTTTGAATTTTTTTTTTATTATTTAGTGGTCTTTTAGAACTAGATAGAAGATGCAGAAGGGGTTTCTTTTTTTTTTTTGGTGTTTATAGATTCTAGTTTTCTGATTTAAATGACAAAAAGAAAGAAAAAAACACCCCCCCACAATGCAAAAATCCAATCCCTAGTACAAACTACAAGCCATAAAATGATAGAAAGCAGTATATGATAGAGACAAATCTTTGTGTACCTGAATAATTTTCTAATGAAATATACTACAGATATGGAAAGAGCATAGAACCACCTTTCTGACGCCTATTCGCTTTCAAAAAATGGAGCAAAATTGAGCAAGTTATGCCCCTTGGAGTGCAAAAAGATCATCTGACTTTGACTGCGAAAAAATGCAACCAAACTAGAAAAATTTGAAAAAAATTTTGCACCATCAAGATGGGCTCAGAGCCATCTTTCCAACGCCTATTTCCGTTCAAAAAATAGAGAAATATTGAGCATTTTATACCTGATTGAGTGAATAGCTTCGAAAAACACAATAATGGCCTCCAGAGCCCTCAGGGGCTAAAAAAGTAGACCCCCGGTCTACTGGGCGACCAAGGGCTGGGCATAGGTGGCGTGGCGGTGGAGCACGGGTGGTGGGCGAAGCTCTGGCAGGGAATGGGTGGCGCCCTGGCGGCGCGGTGGTGGCCCATCGGCGGAGCTCGGTGGGCGGTTGCTAGGTGGAGTGCCGCTGGCCGAGAGGTGGTTCCGCTAGCCTGAGCAGCTAGCGGGCAGTCGCCTGGTGGCCGCTTGGTGGCCGATGGGCGGCGGCCCAAAATAACACTGGCCGCACAAAAATTAAATCAAAAAACATAATTTTTTTGATTTTTTTGATTTTTTTTGAATTTTTTGAATTTTTTTTTTGAAATTTTCAACCTCGTAGATCGTGCCCTAAGGCCGTACAGCCTTGGAGCCAAAAAAAATTTCTTCCTTGATCAACTGTGGCCGAATTGGACGTATTTTATATGAAAATAGGGGTTTTTGGACGCTGCGAGCTCAACGTTGAGGTCCGTTTGAGCTCAAAGTGCACAAAAAAAAGAACCCCCTATTCCAAATAAAAACTAGAAAACAAACATAGATCTGATGCAACCAAAACCTAGATCTCTAATTCTTTCAAAAAACTAAACAAGCTGCAGGAGATCGGCTCTGATACCAGGTTGGATTTGAGAAATACAAATCCACAGAACCCAATGAACACCTGGATGCAAGAAACTTGTCATAGAGAAAGAGAGAGAACAAAACAAGGGTTTTGGCTCTAACAATGTGCAAAATGTATTATCAAAAAAATGAATGAATCAAGAAGTGAATACAAGAGATCAATCCTTATAAAAGGAGATCTAAACCTAAAGGAAACCCTAACCCTAAAGGTGAGTGTATTTAATAATTAATATTAATTATTAAATGACTAATATATGTGCATAAAGTGAAGTCTTAAGAGGAGAGTAAAGTTAATTAATTACTTTAGAACATTTTCCATCTTTTTAAAAGTGAAATTAGAAACACTATTTTATATGTTGTGATTAGGTGGGATCTAAAAATGTTTGGTAATTTAACAAAAGTGCAAGCATGGAATATTAGAAAGTAATATTTGTATTATAAGTTTTGTGGATGATTCATAGGTGAAGTCAGTTTGAGGTTCTTATATCATATATTATTTGGGTTTGTCATATATGTTTTAACTTCATAAGATATTTAAACATAACATGTTTATTGAGAAATAAAAAGAAATATATAGAATAAAATATAAAATTAGTCGAAGATGAATGTTGTATGTTTTTTATTAAGTTACCAAGGATTTTGAAAGGGCCCTAATCCTTTTTACAACATGAAAGATTTAGTAATAAGTATAGCAAGACAAGAAACAACACGATGAAACAACAAAAATAAATAGTTCTCATTGCTAGCAAAACAACAAGGAAGAATAGGAAACAACACCAACAAAATAGACCAAAAGGACACTCACAAATTTGCAAGATTGCATCCAAAAAAAACCACCCCGAGGGTGGAAAACTAGAAAAACATGAATCCATTACAAGTAGGTATAAATGGGTCCAAAATCCAGTCAACCTTCAAAATAGGCCACTTGGCCAACAATACAAGTCAACATGCCATCCGTTGAGCTATAAACACAAAAATCCTTAACAATATCCACCCCTAGGGTGGGAAAAACAACTCAAACATTAGTTATCAAGAAGGTTTTGAAGGGACCTGAAACCCATAGCCATCCCTTAATTATCATATTGCCTAGAGAAACATAATTTTGATCCAAAACAACAAAGATATTGAAGAATATCTCCAACGTACAACAAGCCATTCCATCTCTCGAGGAGACATAGCCAAGAGTACCCTTACCAGAGTAGCAACACCACACAAGCAAACCCAAACTCCACCTCCATAGGAGTGGCCTCCAACTCAATAGGATATGCCAAGTAGAAAAATTGCTAAGGAGCCATAAGCAACCCACTGTACTCGTAGAACCCAACTCCACCTCAATAGGAGACACAATCTATAGAGATAAAAATCAAACACTCCACCAAAAAGAGCACACTTAGGAACCTTTAGCAACAAGAACACTGGGTCCATCAAAAGGAATATGAACAACATCCTAGACCCAAAGCTAATGCCTGAAATATGAGAATTCACAACTTCTTTAAAGATATTCAAGAACCCATCCCGAGCCATGGCCAAATTAGCCCAAAAAACTTCAAACCCCTTAACAATCAAGGGCAAAGAATCAACATTATTGTCAAAAGGTTTACAGGACAAAAAGTCCTCAAGCATCTCATAGTATTAGGAACTAAACATTAAGAACAACATCAAATCAAGGCAGATCCCCCACCACCAACCAACCACAAACACCAAACTAGCAACCACTGCCATAAACAAGTAAGCTGAATCAAAGCATAAAATGGTCCTTAATGAAATAGGGTTGGGACTCCATGACCACAAAAATAACTTTCTAATAGAGCCCAAACTCCTCATATAGAAAGAGGATGACATACAAGAGGAAAACATAGAAACAAGGCACCACCAACCAAGCCCAAAATACAGAGGGAAAAGTTCCAAGTTGAGAGAGCAAAGCAAGCCTCTTAACTCCAACAAAGAAGAGAAGGGTCCCTGAAGACCATAGACCACCACTTTTCCAATGTCCCCATTATTATGAATTACAAAAAAGGGGGTTGAAACATAGAAAAGGAACACCCCCACCCATCAAAGGAGAAAGACCAAGCACAAGCACTCACAACTAAAAAGAATCCCTAAAAAAAAATAGAGCCTAACATGAGAAAACTCCAAAGTCTTAGTGACAACCACTTGACCAAGGGACAAAGCAACACCAAAGTATTCACCATGTATAGAGCCAATGATACAATAGAATAACACCCATCCAATCCAAGAGAGGACCTAAGGAGATTCCAAACACCATTGTGAGGGCCCGAGTCTAACCACATTAGTAATGCATAGTACAATAACAAGCAACAGGGACCAACCGAAAGTAGCAGGCCACCGATGACACTAGAGTAGATTCAAACTAGCCTCTAAGAGAACATACAACCTAGTAATAGGGCGCATGAAACAAATAACAAGCAAGAAGCACTACCGGGGCTAGAGCAATAGTGCAACACTTACCACCACCCCCAAACTGAACACCCATAGAAGAATTTAGGATATCCATAAAGCAACAGGAAGAACCAAGGTAGGAGGCCGAGTAACCATGAACCAAACATAGGGAGATTGGAGGAACACCATCCACATAAAATCCATAGTAGGTACAAGCCCCCAAAACCACCACAATCGCAGAGAATCATCATCATATTCCAAATTAGAGCCATCCTCTCCATCTCTACTAGAGGAATTCAAACTATTGATCCCGCTCCCTTTCCTGCTCTCCATCATTATCTTTTATTTCCATATTGTCCCTTGTAGCTAGTTTTTTTTAACAAGAAAACATAGTGAAATTTTTAATGTTGTATGTTATTATTAGCAATTTAAATGATTATATAAATCTTGGTCTAAGCCTAGCTTTGGTCAAAATTTGGTAGGTGAGGGAAAGTATTTGAATTTAGGTGTATTTTTATGGTTTAACACATCAAGCAATAAACTCCAACCCTTAATTGTGCCTACATGTGAACCTTCTCATAAATGAATGAGAATTGTGCATTAATATTTACTCTTAAAAGAAATTATGAGACTTCTTTGTTAAAATTATATTGATATTCCATCTAAATATATATTTATAACATGCACATAAAAATGAGTGGGCATAACATTGAAGCATGATGATAAATTTCATTGAATAATTCTTTTTTTTCTTTTTTGATACATAAGTATAATATTATATTGATATGGAAAAAATTTACAGAGTGTCCATCATGTGGAAATCCTTCTAGCCCAACTACACTAGAGACCTAACTATCCTAAGTTGAAGCATATGACTGTGTAGGGTTGACCAACATTAACACTGTTTCATTACCCAAATTAATACAAAATATGGGAATACAATATAGAAAAATTCCCATCAAACCCAAAACCCATATACATTGATGACCAGACAAGGAGCCACCAGCATAACCTAAAACCCATAAAAATTGAAAATTAAACTTTCCCAAAAAACTCCAGAGCTGAACCTAGCCAAGGAAGCCATTAGCGGCAGCGAAGGTCTTGAAATATGGAACCTTTCTACAACTGAAAGTCTGAGAAAGATTCAATGCCTTTTGAACGTAGTCCACCCCAACTACTACTAGTTTCTTATGCTCCACCAATTCCAATCATTTTAGGTCAAATATGAATGGATAATAATTAACAACCTATCCTAGAACATAATATGAGGCCAAATCTCATGGTTGAGGTACCCCCATTCTAGGAGAGGTGATGAGAAGAATTTCTTCTAAGCCCACTAGCAAGTCTGAGTAGAAGAGTTTCTTCACCAGTGCCTCTGCATCCCTTTTCACCAATTGAATGTCTAGCATGATAGCCAAGAATTGAGATGTTATGTTTGTGTCTACCCTAAAGGTTTCACGGTTTCATAGAAAACTCTTGCCAAAGATCATTTTCATTGCTGCAAGCATAAATGGATCATATTTTTTCAGGATCCTCTTAGACATTGATTTGTGATCTCCCCATGAAATTCCATCTAATGAACCGTGTTGTCCACATGAATTAGAGTATCCGCTCCAATATTTTTCAATTTTTCTATAGAAATTTTCACTACAAATTTGGAACATTCCCACATCAAGCCAATATTATAGAATTTACGTATCCCTCACAAATACTCAACTTGGTCAATAATGAAATACAATGAAACCACCAAAGGTCCTCAAATATTGTGTTGATATTTGTAATCTTATCAAGCCATTATTAATATGGCATGTATTTGTACCATGCCATGTAGAGAGCCATCCTATCATCACTATGAAATCACCATCTTACACATATGCATCATCTCAACAAGTCCCAAGGATGCTTATGAAAATACAGCCCAATCTCCCAAGCACAAGCTTTATAAAATGCCTTACACATTCATCTATGTCGAAAAGAAAATCAGATTTTACATAACTGGTGAGGAAAAAGTCTTCACATGTCACTAAAGCAAGCTCCACATCAGCCTGTCCAATTGGAAATCCAAAAAATTATCTCCTTCAAGCAAACAACACCATTGAGATGGAAAGTATACTACAACATCTATCTCATAGAATCATTGGCCAAATATATCCACCACCTATTATAGATACTTCACCTTTGCAAAAATCCCTGGCCTTTCCACAATAATATGTGTGGAAAGGTGCCTTCCCAACTTCCCATTGAATCTACATAGTAGAATCAATTCACCATTTATTTTATTATATTACCAGTTGCCCCAATATTGGCCAGAAAATTTGCTTCAGTGTTCCCTTTGTGAAGGATATGATTCACTGACACCAATTCAAATATGTCCATCAAGCCTTGGGAAACTTCCAATCTACTTGCCAACTTCTAATTGATCATTTTATGGGAGAAAAGTGCATCGAATACCAATGAGGAGTCACCTTCGATTACTAGATTCTTCAACTTTAGGTCCTGACACAACTTTAGGCCAAGAATCATGGCTTGCATTTCAGCCACATTGTTTCTCCCCTGTGAAAGAGGCTCTACCAGTTTTCCCACTATCCTACTATTCTAATCTATGATGATACATCCATCCCTTGAGATACCTGGATTTCCTCGAGAAGCCCTATCTAAGTTGAGCTTATACCACCCAACCTACTAAGGAGACCATTGAATGTTTTTCCTCATCTCTTGAGTTTTTAAGCCACCTTCCTCGATGAAAGAAGGAACCAACAAACCATGCAAGCTCATCTCATTCTTGCATCCCATTCAGTGAATGTTCTCTTCCTATAATCTGAGCCCCCCACCCTATAGTTAAATAGCTCTACTAAGTAGGCTTCAATCTTGTTTTGTAGCAATTGTATTGTCATCTCCTTGTTCTGGAAAATGCACCTATTCCTTTCTTTCTAGATTTCCCAAATTAGTATTGAGGTTCTGGCAATCCATATGTTATTATAGAAATATTGTTTGTGCAATGTTGGCCACCCCAATAAAAGTCCAGGAGTTTTTTTGGAAGATTAGTTTTCCATTGAAGTTTAGCAATCAACCATTGCCAACAAGTTTGAGTGTACAGGCAATTCAGAAAGAGATGGTTTCCAGATTCTTCATCTTGCTTCCACAAACTACATCTGGAGAGACCCTAAAACCCCATTTTGAAAAACCTATCCGCATTGAGAATCCACCCTTGAGATGCATCCCAAGTGAATATTCCAGCCTTGGGAAAACACTCCTTGTTCCAACAAAGATTATTGGAGAGCTTCACATCCCAATCGTTGCTTTCAGTTAGCCTTTGTATCCTTCCTTCACATTATAATTTCCATTTGAAAAGGAACTCCACCTTAGGATATCTTGACCCACCCTCAAGCATATACTACGGCTAAATATCATACCTTCATAATCTTCCACTTCACCTAGCTCTAGGCTAAGACCCCTCACACTCTTCCATTGGAACTTGGAACAACCATCAAGGGTTGTGACGACTATGTAGTCTCTTACCTTATCCTCCCATACCTACTTTGTTAATGTCTTAACATTCCATAAATCAACTTTGTCTACCGATTTGGGAAATCCTTCTTGAGAATCTTTCCAGAAGGAAGCAGTGCTACCATTTTAACTTCCCAAGTTAAATAATTTGACACCAAATCCCTAGAATTACATATGAAGTTCTATATCCTAGACCCATGAGGCAATACCCTAGAGGTGAAGATGTTATTCTCTTCCAAATCCAAATATTTTTCCCTTATAATCTTTTCCCATTTAAGATATTTTTTTGTGTGGAGAGCACAAACTAGCTTTGTTCCCAATGCTTTATTCTAGAGGAGATTCTTCAAGCCAGACCCATCTTTCTCTTTTCCTTCACAAAGCTACTTCCATTTCACTAGTAGATACTTGTGCTGATCTAAATTGTTGTGTGATATTTTTTTTTCATTTTTCCATTTAATTCTTTGCTAGCCCCCATTGAAAGGGGGAAGACACAATATCAAATATTTTAGTGAGGTCAAGATCACTAATTTGATTTTTGTGAGACACCTTGCCCAAGACATCCATTGAAACTTCCAGGAGGCGATTTTGTTTGCTACCTTCTCCACTAAGGGTTCCCAAATTTTTCTTGTTGCACCCCCTTGGTGAGAGGAAGCCTAAGGTACTTACAAGGAATTTTACCTCTCTTGAATTTTAGAATTCTTAGTATCTATTTTTCCCTTCAAACTAGGGTGTTGAAGAAGAAAACTTCTAATTTTTCTAGGTTGACTTCCTAACCCAAAGTTAAAGAGTATTTTTCCAAAATTTCCTTAAAGCACATAACCTCCCTCTCATGGGTATTACCAAATAGCATGGTGTCATAAAAAAACTACTAATGTGTGACTATAGGCAGCCCACTAGTGATCTGCAATCCTTCCACCTTCCTTTTGTACCATGCACTTGAGATAGATCTTTCAAGGGCCTCATCCATTATGATAAACAAGAAAGGGGAGATGAGATCCCCTTTCTATAGTCAATGTGAGGTGTTAAATAAACCCTATGGGAAACCATTCAACAATATAGATAACTTTGGAAAAGTAATTCAACCAAAAATCCAATTCAACCATTCCCTGCTAAACCCAAAGACTTCCAAAATTTTGAAAAGGAAGCTCCAATTAACCCTGTCATAGGCCTTTCGAATGTCAAGCTTTATTAGCATGGATTAGTTTTTTTTTTTTTGAATGGACTGAATTTTGTCTTGATTAATTATGATTCCATCTAGGATCAATCTTCTAGGAACAAACTAGTTTATTCTTTCGAAATGATAACTGGTAAGATTTTCTTTAATCCTATTTTCCACTACTTTGGTTAGTATCTTTTAAATAGTATTACATAGTGCTATCAGCCTATATTCTTCGAGGGGCTTTGGCTTCTCCTTCTTCATAATTAAAGTGATTAAAGTGTTATTGATCTCCTTAAGCACCTGTCTAAAGCATATAGAGTCTTCAATTGCATCTACCACATCCTTTCCCACAATGTCCCAACATTTCTGGAAAATGCCCATGGGAAAACCATTCAGTCCATGTGCCTTTTCTAGATGGAGTTAAAAGAGTGCCTCTTTAACTTCTTGCTCTGTGAATTTGATGTTCAACATGACATTTTGGGCTTCCATAACCATTTTAGGGTTGCAGTCCAGGAGGTCCTACTACACACCAAGGTTTGACCCAGACTGGTCATTCAAAAGATTATGGAAATAGTCTACCGTGGCTATCTTAACATCCTCAATTTTTTCCAAAATCCTACAATCGTTGGCTTTGATACTTGTTATTCTATTGATCTCCCTATGTATCTTAGTTTAATTATGAAAGAATTTTGTGTTCTTGTCCCCTACACTAAGCCATAATTCTCTAGACTTCTATCTCAAAAAAATATCCTTCTTTTCTAGAATGTCATTCAACTTCTTTAACAATTCCTTCTCTTCCAAGAAGCGATGATTGTCCATCCTATTTTTTATTAGATTCTCAGATAGCTCCATCAGAGCCTCCTCCATTTTTCTTTTTTCTTCAAATATGTTTTTGAAGCAATGTTTATTCCAACTCCTCAGATTTTATTTAATTACTTTCAATTTGGCAAGAATGTTGAACATCTTTGATCCCCCAAGATTACATCCCTCCCACCAATTCCTTATGAGATGAAAATTTTTTGGGTCCTTATACCATATGTTCTCAAACTTAAATGGACATCTTGCAGGACCCCTTGCCCCAAAAAATATCCAAATCCACAGGGAAGTGAGCCGATCTAGAGCCAAGTATAATCTTTCTTTCCAGGGTGAATGGAAAAATACTTAGGTCACCTTTAAATAGGAATCTATCTATTTTTTCTACAATGCTACAAAACTAACTCCTCCTATTTGTCCAAGTATAATGGTAATTTCCCATTTGAAAATATATCAAAATGTTTCTCTCTACAGAGCACTCAAAATCTATCTGAGACTACAAATTTCTTTCCACACCACCCTTTTTGCCTGATGATTTTAAGATTGTATTGAAGTCCCCACTTAGCACATAGTAATCAAAAGCATCATTTCCACATATATTATCCAATTCACTCCATACTTTCCTCTTTTGAATGAAATTGTTAGGTCCATACAGATTAACCAGTAGGAAACATATATTTGAGGCAAGAATCCTTACCTTACATGTGATCCAAAATCTTCTTGCAACCACCTCCTCGATAAGGAAATTATGTGGTTTCCAAAGGATAAAAAGCCCACCTAAAGGCCCCTCTACATTGACCCACACCATTCTCCATAATTTTGTCTTCTTTCTAAAGTTAATCCTTTCTTGTTCTCTAAGCTTGGTCTCTTGCATCAAACAGATATCCATTTGCATTGATTCCACTTGATGCCTAATTAGGCATTGATTGTTAGGGGCATTTAAGCCCTTAACATTCCAAGTTATTATTTTCAAGGCTATTTAGCAAGGGCTTCACCCTTCCCTACTTTTAACATCTCGTTTATCTTCAATTACCCATTTGCTTCACCATCCCATTTGATCTTTTCTTGGTTTGGAATTCTCCCCCATCTCTTGCATCCACCACAATTAGGAGAGGATTTAAGAGTATCCTTCTACCCAATTCTTGATTTCTCAGACTCACCCTACTTTGAAAATGATACTCTTTATCTTTTGCATGATTTATGAACTAGAACTATAACCTCTTGGTCAGATCCAACATTTTTGAGAGGCAGACCATTGATCCAGTCTTCAAACAAATCATCATCACCAATATTGAGCCACTCTTGGCAGCCTTTTCCAAATTGACTAGCTTAGTTCCTGCTTCCATGTGAGGGTTGAGGTCTTCTTCTCTAACCTTATTCCATAGGAAGTCAATGGATTCCACAACCTTTTATTCAATCTCTTTCTTTTGGTCATCCAAATCCCCTTGTTTCATTGGGCTCTTTTTCAACCTAGCAGTATCTTTAGGTGCCGCCTCTCTATCTTCTTGTGCCAAGTTTGATGATCCCTTTATTGATTCCTCCTTAGTGGTTCCAACCATGCCACTTGAATTCTGGGTAGGGGTTGTGGATCTTTGATTTTTTGTAGAGAATTGATGGTGCCAGCCCAGTGTCCTTACTAGAGTATTGTTGGGGTAAGGATCCAATGTCAACGCTTGCACCCACCTCCCCCACTCCATGAAGAATTTGATCTCATGCCAATGCTAACTATTTGGATTGATCTCAATGCATATTCTAACATAGGTGATGATACCATCTGAATCTAACCGTTCCTTTGCACACATATATTTTCCCAACTAGTTTCTAATATCTTCTAGGATTCCTAATGCCCAAAACTCTAAAGGGAGGTTTAATAGTTTATACCAGTCCTGAATCTTTTCCATTCTATGGTGAAATGGGTTAAAGCCTATCATCCATCCATAGATATAGAATCCACAACCATCCATGATCCAAATTTTATTTTCTATTTCATCTCTAATGATCTCTGTAGGGTAGATCACCACAAAATTTCCCTGCGTCAAGCCTTTAAACTCTAGATCTTCCCCCCATTTCCCACTCCCAATTAAGACTCATGCCATACCATTTGACCAAATTCCCTAATCAATCTACTCGATCCTTCTCTATTTGGAGCTTAATTGAACTCATTACCATTGTTCTCTTGTGACCATTATTTGGCCTTCTCTTGATACCATCATCGCTCTTTGATCCCTCAATCTATGTTCTCTTGGTTAGGGGGCTTGCATCTTGCAAATTTTTCAATCTCCTTGGACCCTTTTCATGGTGGCAACCCCCTCTAGGGTATTCATTATCGAGCCTTGTTCCTATATTTTCATTAGTCCTTCTATTATCTCCCTTTTGATAATCATGGTTCTTTAATTTATCATGCCATTGCCTCCCCTATATACCATTCAACTCATTGGGTCATCGCCAATGATTCGAATCTGTCTAGTCATTTTTCTATTTCCAAGGTTTATTGTTCGCACAATTTCTTAGCTAATACGGGGTAATTTTTGCTTTTGCTTCATGCACCCAATTCCTTTGGTTATTGCTTTCACCCTTCTCCTCTTCTTGTGCTTTCTTAGTCAAATCTAACACTTCATGATCACCTCCTTCGATCTCCAATCCTGCTAATTTTCACTCCCACTTTGCTTCTGCTCTCACCATTACTTTTGAAAAAAAGAATAATTTTTTTTTTTTTTAAATCAACTAATTTTTTTTATTTATTTTGTAATTTTATATAAAAATGAATAGTTTGATTTTAAGAAATAATTCAAATTAATATTTTCTAGAAAATTTAAGAATGAAAGGGAACAAGTGATTGTAACTACTTGCAATTTACCTTAAAGAAATATTTTGCAGTGTGCAATAAAAATGAAAAATAAGAGGGATAAATGAAATTTTATATAAGCAGGTAGAGAAGGTGAGAGGAGGAAATCTAGGGTTGGTGGCTAATTGTTGAACACCATCATGATTTTCCAAATATTTCTTTTATAAGTAGGTCTTGATAGACAAGTGAATATGAATTTTAATGATATTTCATAGACAATAGAGTGCACCAATATTTTTTGTCCAATATCCTATAGGTTAGAAGACTAATGAATATTTTGGATCAAAACACACACTAATAAATTTATTGGCTAAAAAAAATATATTGTAACTCTAGAATAAAATATATAAATAGTTAATTTATTGCTCATATAAAATACTTTTCTACTTTTTTAAGATATTAATTTTCATAATCTTGTCACTTTTTTCTAACCAAAATTAGTAACATTTAGTTTTCTAATTATTGGATAGAATGAATGAGAGGAGAGACATTTTCCATATTTATTAAGTGTTAGTATAAATAGTGTCTTTATCTACCTAGTTAGTTAATCACTTATCTAGGATTGATCTATTCACACCTTTAAGCTTAATTTTTCTTAGGCTTATTTTGATTTTTTGTCTCACTTCATAGCATTGAGATAAGTGTCGCCATGACTTGAGACACCTATTGACTATTAGAAACCAAGATCTGAAATGCAAACCAGAAAAGCCTTGCACATAAGAGAAAATCAGAAAAAGCAAGAGCTTAAATGCAAAAGATGTGCAAAATAATATTATTCAGAAAATCAATAATTACAAGATATGATTTGCTTTATAAAAGAAAAGATGCATAACCCTAATCTTATCTTGAGCAACAAGATAGCTCAACAAGATAAGGATGACAATAATAAACCTAGGAATTAAAATATTACCTAAGTAAAGTTATGCAAGTGTAATTAAATATTAATTATACTAACACCCCCCCATAAGTGCAACTTAGGGAGACTAAAAAAGCATGCACCTAAAACTAAGATGAATGCAAGAAAGCATGAATGGGTCCCAACAACAAGGCCTGATTAGGTACCCAAGTACAAATACAATAATGAGGTAGAGAAGGAAACCCCAGTGGGACAAAACCCCCTTACAATGAGATGACTACTACAAAGAAGCACTAAAAGAACACTATGGAGTAACACTAGAACCACAATCTGACAAGAAATGAAAGATACTTCTGTATACAAGAAACCAAAGCAAAATCATAATAATGTGATAGTAGACGCGATGCCACTGAACACTGGAAAACTCACAAACTGGAACAACCCTAGAATCCATAAAGAAATAGTAGATAAAATGATGACAAAATCTAGAAACTGTGTATCTCGATGCCGATGCCAAACTAAGACTAAAACTCTTCCAAGGGAAAAAGTACCATAAAGACTCTGGAACATTAACCATAAAAACATGGCCCTCAAACTGAGAAGGATTTGAACCAACACATATCAAAAACATAAACTCCCAATCTAAAGTGTGAACCGATGTGAATCTAATATGTGTCAAGCTAAGACAAGATGTAGCCAAAAGAAACTAAGAAACTAGATAAACTCATGCGAGTTGTCATCAAATCAAGATGGAGATGGAGATCAAAGTGCATGCACACTCTAATCAGATTATTATGCAAGAAACCCCTCTGATGGAACTTTATATCAGTTCATTTATTACAAGAACGCAATGATTGTAAAAGGAGAGAATGCTAAACATGCATAAATAGAAAACAAGATGATGTGGTACTAAAATAAAGTACAAATATTCAAGTTTCACCTTTCCAACTGCCAAAACATCCAAGTAATCTCCAAAACACTCATCAGAACAAATATGGAATAATAATCAACCTAGGAAAAGTACAAAAAAAATTGCATGGATAGAAAAATAGAGCTCCTCAATACCTTTCCAACGCCACAAAGAAGACAAAAAATAGAGATCGTGGCAAAAATTTATGAGCTCAGAAGCCATAAATGATCATCTGAATTCAAACAGCAATAGATGAAGCTAAACAAAAAAATAATGAAAAATAAACTACACCATAGGATAGTTCCCGAAACCATCTTTCCAACGGTATATCGTTTGTGCAATTTTGACATCGTGGGCAAAAGTTATGCTTGTTTTCATGAAAACTACTCCAGGAAGGCCAATCTGGCCTACAAGGCCCCTAGGGGCTAAAAAAAATTTCGGCCCCTGGTCCTATGTACGACTAGGGGCTAGCAGGCTGGGGCTTTGGTGGAGCCCTTGGTCCTCCATAGGACCAGCGGGTATGCTGGGAGGCCGGGTGGGGGCTGGGCGCATAACACCTGGTCCCCCATGTGATCGAAGTTGTGTTGTAGGGGCCTGACGAGGGCTGAGCGATGGCCACTGGCGGATGGACAGACACCTCTAGTGGTGGTGGTGGACCGGTGGCTGCTTGGTGGCTTCCAGGTGGTGGGATCCTTTTACACTGGAGGTGCTGGCACAAACTTCGAAAAAACATGTTTTTTAATTTTTTTTCAATTTTCAAGCCTTAGGAAGCATGCTGGGGAGGTTGTACGGCCCCCTGGCAAAATTTTTTTCCTCAAAAACAACTTTCACCAAAATTGACAAAATGAAAAGCAATCTTATGGTTTTTGGCCGCTGCGAACATGATGGTGACCTTCATTTGTGCTCAAACTGCTCTGAAAAATTGGCTACCTCCAGAGCTTGCAAAAAATCTCCCAACTTGAAACCCTCATGGATCTAGCAAACGATGGCCAAAAACTACAAAATAAAATCCAATCATGACTATTTCCATGGCTCTGAATCCAATGGTGAAGTATGATCTGATCCAAAACACTGCATAGATGAACTCAAGGCATGATACCCTCGAGGAATCCTGAACAAACTCTGCAATGATTTTCTCAAAAATATGAGAAGGGGCAGCAAATCAAGGCTCTGATACCATGTTAGAAACCAAGATCTAAAATGCAAACTAGAAAAGCCTTCCACATAAGAGAAAATCAGAAAAAGCAAGAGCTTTGCAAAAGATGTGCAAAATAATATTATTCAGGAAATCAATAATTACAAGATATGATTTGCTTTATAAAAGCAAAGATGCATAACCCTAATCTTATCTTGAGCAACAAGATAGCGCAACAAGATAAGGATGAAAATAATAAACCTAGGAATTAAAATATTACCTAAGTAAAGTTATGCAAGTGTAATTAAATATTAATTACACTAACATTGACACTTTCTCAGACACTTTTCAAGTGAACTCACAAGTGTCCCACCTATACAAGGGTAGTCAGTAGTTCAATCCCACCTTCCTACCTCCTCATCATTGCTAATATATGCAAGGCTTGATAATTGTATCATACACTCTTCATTTCATATTTGATAGTTATACTATTGTGCATATTTTATTCACTTGTGGAAGTTGTTTCATGCTCTCTTTGATCTTGGTATTCTCCAAAATTAAGGTCAAGTTGGAAACCCTATTTTATACATTTTGATTAGGCAAGATTAATTTATTTTGACAATTTAATAAAAATACAAACATGTAATATTAAGTAATGACACTTTCATTATTATAAGTGAAATGGGTTATTCATTAGTGAAATTAATTAAAGGTTTTTGAATTATATTTGATTTGGGTTTTTTGTGTATGACTTAAATTTACATGATATTTATAAAAAAAAAAAATTGGGAAGAAAAAAAAATATAAATTTAAATGTAAAGTGACTATAAGATGAATGTTGTGAGTTAATTTCAACAATTTTAATGTTCTAATTGGTCTAACATGTTCATTAATTTCTTATTTGGATGACTAATCGATCATCAGTCGAGTCCACCCCTAGAGGCTACATGGTGAAGCCCTGGTAGTGGATTAGATAGGTGCATGGAAACTGAATAGTTTTCCACCCTAAACATCCACTTCCTCACATTTGTCATGTGCCACCTCCTCAGTTCCTTTTGTCTATCCATTTTCCCTATTCATCCCTTCCATTTACTCAGCTTGAATGGTGTGTAATTCCAACACCTTAGATCATTCAATGCTCCAAAACCTTGCACATCCTACTCATTTTCACCCTTTTCATACACACATCTTCCAAATCCTTTGTTTCCTTACGCACCAACACATGTATAGCTCCACTCTCTACAACAAATCTTCAGCACCGATACATGTTTGACTATGCCCATTCTTCCTTCAACCTCTATTCAATGGTATGAGGGTAATTTCTTTGATAGTTTCCAACATCCAACACATCCTCCTTTTGAATCAGTTGAGGTTTTAACCTTACTAAGGCTATACCATTTGCTTGTGTTTGTTGTTGCTTATTTTTTTGAATAATTTGTTTTATTTATATGAATAATTTTCATGTAATAAATTCCTTATTTGGACACTTGATGTTTATGTTAATTTTTTGGTGCTTCTGAAATGAATATTTAAAAGTTTTATTTGGTTTTTCCTAGTGTGAAGACTATGTTGCTTTTTGGGTGCTTCTAGATGTTGTGTTCATAAACACAGTTACTTTAACAAGGAAAACATGGTTCTATTCAAGCATCACCATGAATTATTTAATGGGTTTTTAGTCTCCAAATTGGTTTATTGTTTGTTATAATATTATGATGAAATAACAAGTAGGGTTTGAATGCTTCAAATGTAGTTGAGTATATATTATTTTCTTGCATGCATTTGTATTCATTTGTTCATAAGTGTAGGATCATGGGGGTCCATAGAGTGGTGATATGACAAAAATGTGGTTGACAATTTTTTTTATTTGAATTTGATGAAACAAAAAGGGTTTATTGAGAAAATTGCTAGCTTTCCACCAATATAAGATATGCCGTATTTTGAATTGAATAGATATTATTGATTTTCTACATGCATTATGACTAAAGTCCTGATTGATAGGTTGATTGATAAACATCAATAATTCTCAAACAATTTCATATTTTTCAATTCTGAAAGATGCAACACATTCTATGCTTCCCATACTATAGGATAAAAAAAAAAGTTCATAAATTTTTGACCAAGTTATGGTGGTCAAAAAGACAAGTTTTAATATTTTTAAAAAGTTCTAATAAAAAATTCACAACTAATTATTTACTTGCAAAAAATTTAAAAAATACATAGCACATCCAGGCATGTGTCCTCTACTTATATTGAAAGTTAAATATATATATATATATATATATATATATATATATATATATATATATATTTTTTTTCTTGTACTTAGGTTGGTCGAACATACACCTACTTTTTATTTTTTCTTGAAAATTTATTATTATTGCATTGAAATTTCAAATTTTCACCAAGTAGATTTACTTTTTTCCAAAAAAGGGCTAGTATCTTAGAAACTAAATTCAATTTGCTACAAATTTTGTTGTTACATACTTTTCAAATTATGTTAATAACCTATTCAATTTTTTATGTCAAGTTGCCTAACTTTATTTTTCTAGATTTTCATTGCCACTTAAGGGCCTAGTTTGGATCCCCATGATCCTACACTGAAATTCAAATTCATTTAAAAAAAATTAATGTATAGTTCTTAATTTGTTTTGAAATATTTGTAAAATATCAGTTAACAATTATTTTGGGTTGGGCTTAAAATTTATCATCTAAAACACATGGAAATATTGGGTTTTTTGGATAGGAATTTGTAACAAACTAAATATTGGGTATTATATATTCTATATAGGATTTTAGGCATTTTGTATAGGCTTTTGGGATGACCTACAAATTAAATATTTCAATCCAAATATGAAATTAATCTAACATGTCTAAATACATTTGACAGGTGCATATATGACTTAATTTCTTTCATCCATTTCTTATAATTTGTTCTACATTTCAATCACATATTATGTCTTTTGTATCTTCAATCTAATAGTTACCCTAAATTTAACTTGTCTCAATTTTCAATTCATTCCAATTGTATGGTGGTATATTTGGTTTGATAATTAGCCTTATTCGGTCTTGTTAAATTTTTGAAGTCACATATGTATATCTATCTATATATATATGTATATATATACATATATAGATAGATAGATATATAGATAGATAAACAGATATATAGATAGAGAGACCAAACAAAAATATATACATAGATAGATAGATACATGTATGAATTTATAAAAATTAGTCATATATTTGATTGTATTTATTCTTCATTTCAGTCATATATATACATATGTATATATATATACACACACACATAGACACACACACACACACATATATATTTATGCACATATGTACATAACATATATACATATATATAGATAGATAGGCCAATATATATATATATATATAGTCATATCTTTGATTTCTTTGTGTTCTTCATTCTAGTCATATACGTTTTTTGGTATAATCAGTCTACCAATTAGCCAAATTGTGTCTTGTTCAATGTTGGAAGTCATATATATAGAGACCATATATATATATATATATATATATATATATATATATATATATATATATATGTATATATCTATGTATATATTAATATATATCTATCAATATATATATATATATATGTATGTATGTATGTATGTATGTATGTATGTATGTATGTATTACACAAATAGTAATCTCTTTGTTTTAATTTGTTCTTCATTTCAATCATATACATATGTTGGTATATTTGGTCTTACACTTGCCCAAAATTTGTCTTGTTTAATTTTTTAAGTCATTTATAAATATAAATAAATATATAGATAGATAAATAGATACACAGATAGATATATAGATAGATATATTGATAGATATATATTAATATATACATAGATATATACATATATGATCTCTATGTTTTAATTTGTTTTTTGTTTTAGTCATATAGATATGTTTGTTTATTTAGTATGAAATTTAACCAAATTCTATCTTGTTCATTTTTTTAATTCATATATAAATATATAGATAGATAGACCGAAAAAATATATATGTTTCATTGGAAAATAGATCCTAGGTCTAATGGGTAGATCACTAAAATCAAACCTTTTCCAAGAACACGTGTGGAAATATAGATCAACAACAATATGAGATTGACTTGCAACCTAAAAGGTGAAAATAAATCCTTAATCTAGATTCTTTTGTGTTGGTTTGTAGTCTTGGAAGTGGGATTGATGGATTATAAAATTGATGCAATGATGTAACTATGTAAACTATGACAATGCAACATTCTGTTATGAATGATGACAAACTAAAAATAAACTGACAAAATTAAAGTCCAAAAACACAAAAGGAAGACACATAAGAACTTAGAGTTCAAATTTGGGTTGGATCTAGTTGTCTAGGGAACAAGGGTGCCCTAGACTAAGGACCTAGTTCTTGAAACTGATTTCACAAGCTTGAGGTCCTTTTTCTATAGATTTTTTACTTTAGGTTTGGTTGTTAGATCTTCATCTACTACTAAGAAAATGTAGATTCCATGATTTGTTAACTTGTAGGGTTTTGATGCATGAATGAGAAAAATTCCTTCAATTTACTTTAGATCTATAACATGCACACATGAAGAGGGGGGAAGGGTTATTTCATATATAGGCTTTCTTTAGTCAAACCTTGTGTTGGTATTTCTACCTCCACAATGGAAAAACTGATGATAAAGAGAGCTTATCATTTTGAGGGATATAGGCTAAATGATAAACAAGTAATGAATTGATACTTTGTTGTAAATCACAACTCATATCTTATTTCTTTGATGGACTCTAACAAAAGGAAATAGGGTGCTCCACCTTTTAGGATATGAAGCACCAAAGGAGGGGTGTGGATTCCTCTTTTTCCTATTTTGCTTTAGTTCATTCAAGGAAACCCTAGAGATCTCAATCTAATGATGCAATTGAGAGAAGGGGTTGCTATAAGGTCTCCTTGGGTGTGATTAAACAAAAAGGGGGGTTCACCACTAAACAAGTGCTTAGAAAGAAGGAAATGCAAATGATATGCAAACCTAGCTATGTAACCTAGGTAATGAAACTTAAAATAAAAATGATAAATGGAGAATGAACAAAGGGGAACCTAGAAAACTAGAGATGTTTGAAACAAAGGCTATAATCCCAAAATTATGACTTTTGATGCACACTGGGACTCATATACCCTGCTGGGTGATTTAGTCCTAGTTTAGGATTTTGGGATGAGTTCAAAATCTGCCAATGGTAAACTAGGATCAATAGAAAATGACTGAAAAGTGGTATATTGGGACTCAAACACCCAAGGTGGTGATTTAGTCCCAATATTAGGGTTTTTTTGAAACTCTGGTATCCTCTAGTGATCTTTTTTAGCTTCTCTCCCTTCTGATCTTTGAGTCTGAAAGCTTGAATTCTGTCCTATAGGTGACTTTATATGAAGATGACAACTTTGACAACTTTCTTCAACCTTGCAACTTAGTCTTCAAAGGATCTCCAAGCTCAAAACACCTAGATCTATAATCACACATGTAGAGGAGAGAAAAATGTTGCTTTGTTAGTGGATATGGGTTTTCCTTGGTCAAACCCCATTTTGGTAATCAAACCTTGAAATGAAATCAAATAGAATGAAGGAATGATGTAATGCTCCAACATGCGAACCCCAAAGGACAAATAAACAATAAATACCACAATTTTTTTTTAAAAAGTAAATCTAAATATACATGAGATTCACATTGAGTCATAAGTCATAAAACTTAATTAAACAAATTCGCTAACACTTACATCCCTTGGGGTACACGAGGAGTCATTATGAAACTTAAATCCATACATCGACAATAAAGAATGAAAACCAAAGATATAATCCATAACAAAGTAAACATTTACAAATGTAACACATACAAGACAAAAAATTAATAAGAAACCATCTACGTACGTACATAAAACATATACATGATTAACTCAAAACACATAATGATAAACTCTTATCATCATCATACAAACTCAAGGGACATAATTCCACATATACAACACATCGAATAACATCTTCCATGGATCAAAAGCCGCACAAGTTTTATCATTACATTTCATTACAATGTTCAAGAGTAACAATGATAAAACAGTGTTCCCCAACATGAATGGGAATCTATATAACAAGATAGAATGATACAACTGAGTAGCAGAATATGAAACATCATAACTGGCTCCAGACAAAAATCACTCTAGAGTCGCCATAAATGACACTAATCCGCAACTCTCGATCCTCGACTGGGGACCTAATGTGGTGCTTAGCATGTTCCACCCAACCACGTGGGTTCAAAGACCCACCCCTCATGCTAAGGATCTAACAAGAAAGAGACCTCAACCAAGAACATCCAAATAGGGAACCACAAGACTCAACGTCATACAAGAGTAATATGAAACCCAAGGATAGTCACAACATCAATAAACCATGACCAAAAAACATCCAAACATGATGACAATAAATCACTTCATAATAGTGATAAACCACTTTAGAAACATAGTAAAAATAAATCAAATATCATAACATCAATAAATCGCTATAACAACAATAGATCGCCAAAACATATCAATAGACCACTTCCAGAGGTAAGCAATAAAAACAATTCAAAGGGGAATGCTAGAGGAGAGTGTCATCACATGGCCTTACATGGATTATCTAGACAATCTATCACAAGGTGCCACCTCCATCTATACATGGATTATCCAGACAACCTAACTCAAGGTGCTGCCTCCATCTATGGTTATCTTGATTGACTATCTCAAGGCGCCACTCCATAGAGTTACTCATGCAGAACCGTTAACCTATTGTGAAGACGAGGCAACGATCTTGCCAACCATGACCTTCTTGGCCCACCTTTAGTCTATAATAGCCCTAATAGGAAAAAAAGGCATCCATAACTATCTTATTAATGTTTTACTACCACCCCCTAATTAATTATTTAGGTTATCACTTATTACTCTAACCCTACGTGGGTTACCCTGATAACCCCTTTGTGTGTCGACCCCCACGTAGAGCCATTCTCTCTAGAAACCAAAAACATATATATCCAATACCAAGGGATTGTACCAACAAGAACACTGAACCAACAAATGGAACATCCGCGAGGCAAAACCATCTTGCTAGAATCATATGAAACAACATCCATAAAATGGTACAACCCAAGCTTGAACATCAAAATCACCATTACGATCAAAATTTTGGCACAGACCAAATCAATGAAGAATCAATATGAAACAAGATTAACCTCACCTCTAGAAGCCTAATGATCAAATAACTTCAACTCCAAACAGAGGATAACATAACACTAAGGGTTCCCACAGAACTAAGTTTCAAGATTCATCCAAGGAGCATAAATTCAAAGGAGAAAATACCACATTGAACAAAGAAGCATAAACATAACCATCAAGCATCACACTAGAATCCAATATACTCCATAATTCAATTAAAAAGATCTCCATAGTTCAAAACAAAATCAATTCAAAGAAAGGAAGATCACATCAAGAGAGAACCGTCAGAAGTTATCTGTTATTTCAACACGAACAAGCAACCACCACAACCATGAAATTCGCTTTTGCAAGTAATCTTATAAAATCAAAAAGATAATGACATCCCATACAAATGTTACACCATGAATTCATCTATCAATTTAATGAAGTTATCTAGGTTACACATCCTTTCAAACTTTTTAACAACTAGCTCAAATTAAAAGACTATATATCACAAAAAACAATTTCTAAAAGTAACCCCTAGTAGCAAACCAATATTACTAACACAAACATAGCGATAGCATTAAACTAACATAATCAATATGGTAAATTTCAAAGAATTATATAACTTATCTTTATATTTTATCTTTTTTTTCTCTTTAAAATATAATACCACTTGTGCGAACCCTTTTCCTAGCACCTGCAAAACAACATGAATAAACGAATTAAACAAGGAATTACAAGCTAAAAGAAGGATTCCCCATGAAATCCATTTTTAAACTCAAAATAAGAAAGAAAATAAGCAAGAACTCAAAGAAAATGATAAAAACTAGATTCAATCCTAATTCAAATAGCAAACACTTGATCCCATGGGGGAATTGGTGCCAATTTGATGTGAAAATTGGCCCTTTCCCAATTCCTATGATGCAAGATTCGAATGTTGAAGAGATTGTTGATCCAATTTTGATGAAAAGATGAGAACTCCAAGCCAAATCTACAAAAATCCTAACTAGGAATTTGAATGATGTATGGAAATGGCTAAGTATTTTAGCATGGTAACTTTGCTTGGATTGTGGATGATAAAATGAAGAGAGGAGCTCTTCATTTATAGAATTTCAAGATGGATGAAAGTCCAAATTTGGGCAATGTGGGACTAACTTTCATCCAATGATATGGTGCCACTTGTCAAGCTATGAATGGATGATGGTTGTGCAAGATTTGGGGTTTGTGCCAATAAATGCCAATATTTGAAATTCAAATTTGTTGAAATGACATGTAACAGGGAAGGGAAAATGCAACAAATGCCACTTGGCTCAAGGAAAAGGACATGTAAGAGGTTTTAAATTCCTTGTTGGATGTACATGTTAACTTGAAATTTTTGAATTCAAATTGAGGGAATATTCCAAAAGATGCCATGTGAAGGAAAATGGGGATTTAATAAATGAATTAAATCTATTTTCATGTGCAACTTGCATTATCTAGAGGATGTGACATGAGATGAGGTTAAATTAATCAAGGGTTAATTAATTTAAAAGGAGATTAGATGATGTGACTTATTTGACTTAGATTTATAGATTTATTTAAATCAGATAAGAGAGGAATATGATAAGAGGCTAATTAAATAAATATTTTAATTTATTTAATTAAAATGGATGGTGTTAGATTAAATCAAATAAGGTTTTAATTTATTTAATTTAATGTATAGACTTTAGAGATTTAATCAAATAAATTGATTATTTAATTAAATAGGGATAATAAGATCAGATGGATTGATTTAATTAACAAGAGAAAGTGACTTAATTAGAAAAAATAATTTATTTAATTAAGAGATGAATATTGATGAATTTAATCAGATGAGGGAATTTGATTAAACAGTTAGACCGAGGGATGATTTAGGAAGAAACGATGTTAGTAAGTCAAGATCAGATGCACAATGTCAATCAATATATTTTCGATGTCTACATTTTGCCCCTCTTTGAAGCAATGCACTTACTGCGTTAGTTCAAAGAATAAATGATCTTGATCAAAGCCAAAAAATTTTGATATTAAAAACTTGCCCCCACTGCTACATGGTGAGAGAAAACATGCCATTATAATGTCCCCTTGAGAGATCAAATGGAAATTTCAATTTTTTTGGGTGATCTCGCGAAAAAAGATGACAAAGTGCTCGACAAGTCCAAAAGGGGTCTAGGAGGCTAAAAACATGTCTAAACGCAATGAAATGATGAAAAAAAGCCTCGAACGGACAAAAATAGGTTCGGGGGACAAGAACCTTATTAGGACAACCCTAGAGGGTCAAGAAACCCTAATTTTTAGGCTTAAAAGGGGCTCGAGGGGTCACTTTCAAGTCATTTTCACACATCTCCGCTAGCAAACCTTGAGATTCGAGCTCTGACCTCCTGAAAAATTTGGTGCAATGATAACTTCCTCTACACATTTCTGATTGAGTTCGGACCTACCAGTGGCCACCTAGCATCGGTACCTCAGTATGCGACCCTAACTGAAGCTTCATTTTTTCATTTTAACACATTTATTACATGTTTAATGATGAGCTCGCCTCTAGCGGTGCTATTATAGCGCTGCTTGGTGTTTAAAGTGCACCACTTTTAGCCTTTTTGTGCTACAACGGTGCAATTTGGAGTTTAGAAACTTCGCCGCTGGGCTCGGGCGCAGCTCGGACTCGACAGGCCAGTTTGGACAAAGTGCACCGTAGCGGCGCCCTTTTAATGTAAATTGCGATGCTAGGTGTTAAAGTGCGCCGCAACGGCTCGATTTAGCTAAATTCTGGGTCCAGCGTTGGAGTTTGAGAAAACTCAAACTATGATTCCTTCACAAACTGCACTGCTGGAAACAAGTTTGGAGTGTTACACAAGGATTTTTTCAAAAAATTTAACATGCTAACTTTCCTTGATGCAGAATGGACCGAGGGAGCTCTACTCTCGAGAGCACCGGTCGCGGGATTTGGCGAGTGTTCTATGGGACTTGAGCAACCGAGATCAGGACCGATTGGGAGTCACCAGCCTATGGCATATTGCGTACGCAGTGCCCATGTGCACACACCTTGGGATGTTGTCAGTGCTGGTAGAGCGGTGGCACTGCGAGATGTTGTCATTTCATCTTCCCACTGGTGAGGCGACTATCACATTGGAGGATGTTTGGCACATACTCTGGTTGCCCATTCATGGCCGTCGGGTGATCCATGATATGGAGGAGGGTCGCGAGTGCTACACCTGAGTCCTCGCCACTCTAGATATTATTTATTGCAAGGGACAGATCGAGTTGGAGTGGTACAGAGTTATAGCACCTCCCTTCCGCTGAGCGATTGCAGCTATCATTTCAGGTTTGGTTGCCCCAGACAGATGAGGGTGATATTTTAGTTTGGGATGGGGATATTGTTGGGAGAGGATGGTCTGAGACAGGCCAGTTCAGTTCGTGTGGGGGCCCATCCTTCTGGCTTCGTTTTACAGGGATCTCCATGAGTATGCATAAATGGATGGCCGAGCACTGGGAGCTAGGGTGACACTTTTGCATGTCTGGGCATGGGAGCACATTTTTGTGCTACGTCCACAAGTCATTCCAATTTTGGTGGGGGCAGAGGATGCCCTGGTGGCATGATACAGAGGGGGTGTGTCCTTCACACACACCAGCGAGTATGGGATCCCCTACTGGAGGCGGGTCCTAGATGAGATGCTCATTTTTACTTGGCGTCCATACCTTGGTTGGCCCAGATGGGCCAACGATGCAGATCAACTCTTCTACTACCGTCAGGATTGATACATGCAGGGTCGAGAGCATATGATGATTGAACGATACCTGCCTGGGCGTGTACAACATCAATTTGGAGAGCTCCAGGATCGACCAGATGACAGCTATGTAGCCATGTTTGCATGTAGCATGACATAGGTGTCATGGGGGCCTGGTATTCCTACCGTGGAGGCAGTCGATAGCTTTTGACATTTGGTAGCCTGACCATGGGCTTACGATCAGGTTTTGGTAGACCTAGGGACTACACAGGTCTACAGAGATTGGTTCAGGCCTCCTCTTTGATTGACTATTCTAGGTGAGGATTCAGAGGCACACAGGGTCAAAGGTAGGGGGAGAGGACAAGGACAAGGACCTAGGGTCACGATTCGGCAAGACCCACTAGGGGTGCCCCCAGTTCCACCAGGTCAAGGAGATGTCCATATGCAGGACCAACAACAAGATCGGCTAGTCCCACCCCCATGAGCCAAGGGTGAGGATCAGGTTCATGCGCAGCCATGGGTACAGCCAGCAGGGTAGGCAGATGCATGGGATGCCTTGATTTTATAGTTATAGGCATAGGTACAGGCAGTGAAGGCTGAGAGGGACTAGGCACAGGCTGAGAGAGAGCAGCTCAAAGCAGAGAGGGATCAAGCTGTATAGCAGCAATAGGTAGTAGAGCTACAGACAACTACAGAGCTAGATCGCAGACAGCAGATTGAGAGCATGACAGCCTCGGCCTCCTCCTAGGGTACAGTGCCAGTATGATCTTACATGGAGGCTATCCGAGAGATAGAGTACTACTACTGGGATTACCATGACACTGTACCTAGAGTAGACTGAGTTTTGAAGTTCT
This sequence comes from Sequoia sempervirens, assembly GCA_007258455.2. Taxonomy (NCBI): domain Eukaryota; kingdom Viridiplantae; phylum Streptophyta; class Pinopsida; order Cupressales; family Cupressaceae; genus Sequoia; species Sequoia sempervirens. The sequence goes on along the minus strand of VDFB02049217.1, from coordinate 93,131,410 downwards.
CAAAGTGGGCCAGCCAGAGACCACCAGAGGGTCACGGTGACAGGGGTGAGGGTAGCATTCACAGAGATCGACCTTGATCTAGATATTATGATGTACCTTTTTGTGCCCTATGGTCTCATTTTTGATAGTCCAATGGGCATTTTGTACTGATTGACATATATGTACAGTGATCCGATTATTATTTTTTTGTACTATGACAGTGATGTTGATGATATGATATATGAGCCGATTTTGATGAGATGTACCGTGTACTTTTATTTATGCATGGATTGTTTATTTCTATATTATTTGCAGTGATGTTCCTATGGATGCATTTATCTCTAATGATGTATGTGATGCAATGATGTGCAATAATGTGTGTAAAATACTTAATTATGAGATGATTTATGAATGAATGTAATATGATGTGATGGTCGTGATATGATGCAAATGGTTTTATGAGATGTTTTTAGAATAACAAATGTTATTATCCTAAATGATGTATGTGATGTAATGATATGTTAATGCAAAGTGATATGCTGATGTGTAATGAATTAAATGCTTATATGCCTATTTTTTTATGATTAAAAATGTTTATGGAATGATTCTGTAGATGCTTATGTGATGATTTAGATGGTAATGTGAAATGGTTTTGTAAATGAAAATGAATGCTATGCGATGTAATGCAATGGGAGAAATGCAATGATATGTATGCACCTATCTATGAAAAATGTTTATGATAACCTATTTATGATGATTTAAATGCAATGTGAATGTTTACTATATGATATGTTTATGCTTATGCAATATGCTAATGATGTGTGGATGCAGGATCAATGATGATGATGGTGATGATCAACTATCATAGTACCTTGTTAGTATGGTTAGTAAGAAAAGAAGAAGTTATTTCAACAAGACACAAGATGACACCAATGCAGATGATGATGATGATGATGATGATTACTTGCCAAGGGATTGGGATTTTCAAAGGGAAAAATTTTATTATGTTTGATAACACACGTGGTACGATGCATCAAGGTATAGACAACCAGGATAGTGTGGTACTTAGTGTGATAGACTTTGACTCGACAATCAGCTAGGAACATTCTTCTTCACACCTAACATACGAAAACCTTGCTAGGATATACTTTAGAAGTTTTAGACACCTCAGACTAAAACACGGAAAGGTAAACCTATCCTTGTAGTAGTCAACAAGTTTCCCTAGACCTCTTCCATGCATACCTAACAAAGCAAGTATTCGCCGAGGTTATATTACAAGAGCATCCAACAAGCACAACAGACAAAAGATAATGATCATTACCCCATTCTTACTTCTCTAAATCCTCTGTTTTGGAATATCATTGAGACATCCTTGGAATGAGTGCAAAATAAGATAAGTCAAAAAATAAAGACCAAGTAAATAAACAGGCTAATGCTCTTCAATACCGCTAACGGAAAAGGATGTGTTTTCTAAGGATGATAAGCAAAACTTATTACCAAAAGATAATTCCCATTGTAGGAAAGATTCATCCTAGGACATGTTAGTGGATGGTGGCACATCATTTCATTTATAAGGGATGATTGATATGGGACAAATTCAGATGATGGTGTTATTGATACGAAGAGATGACCAATTTGTTTATGTACTGACTTAGACTTGAGACTTGATGTTTTGGAGTTCTACTTGTAATCTGGTAGACTTGTTTCTGATTATTTTACCAAAGATTGATGATGGTGATCAGTTTATTATGGATGGTGCTTATTGCAGGTGTAAGCGAGATGAGGTGGATGTATTTTTTCAAATATTTGGATTTTTTGGTGTTTTGCAATGTTTTGAGTCTGTTTTTGGTATTTTTCAAAATTTTGAAATGTTTTTATTTTTTGATTTTTCAAATGTTTTGGAATTTTCTGAGATTTTGACCAAGGGACTAACCTAAAGACCTATCCTAGGGGTCTCAAGGGCTGATCGACAGATTAGCCTTGCCTACGTTATACATGCAGAGACCACGTAGTTCGACTGACGACTTGACCAATTTACAAATGAAGATACACATGATGAAATGTCAGTTTATTATGATGGACTCCTATAGGACTGACCTAAATGTCTCAGGGGATGATCAAAGATCAACCTTTCCTATGTTTAAGCTTAGAGATGATGTAGTTCGACAAGATGACCCTATTTTTGGCTTTTGATATGTTTTGATGTTTTTGGATTTTCTGATTTTTAGGACTTTAAGGCCATACACGAATCCAATCCGATAAGAACATGCCCCTAGTGTGATGCAATAGACTACTCTGATAAAGGCAAGACAAACTGACATTGAGAATGGGCTAAGTAGTACTAGGAGGGATCATGATACAAACATAGGACCAAGCTATGGTGCGGATGCGAATGGATGAGTGATGGATGGAGACCTGAATGCGATGGATGATGGAAGTGAAATGGATGGATGATGCCGAACAAGCCATAAATATCCTAGTGGATGGAAAGTGCTTATTTACGCAAGGTGCCTGTTTGCCAGGTTTTCACCAAGTTACTTGCCCAAAGTGCCACCAAAGTGGTTTTCACTATAGGATGATTTTTTTGATCCTTTTTATGATTTTTTTGGATTTTTTTTTTCTTTTTTGATTTTTTGGTTGTCACCAAGATGCCTGTTTGCCAGGTTTTCGCCGAAGTAACCATTTTTTTAGGACTTTTTCTAATTTTTTTGGATTTTTTGGTTTTATACCTTAGAATATTTTTAGGCATAAAACTTTTTGAGATGGGAGCTATTCATGGGCTCCTGCAGAGGTTCCCCTTCAGGTTGATAGCTGATATGCCCCTAATTTATAGCTTGCTATGATGATGAAAGGCCCTAACCAATTGGGTTCGAACTTTCCTTTGCTGCTGGGATTCAGGACGTTCTTTTGATTTTCTTATAAGACCAGTTCTCTGACTTGAAAAGTTATGCTTCTGATTTTCTTGTTGTAGCTCCGTTTGAGTCTATTTTGGTAGACTTGCAGATGATTTAAAGTATCTATGTGTCTCTCATCTAGTAGCTCCAGCTCGTTTAATCTTGATACCCAATAGTCTTCATCAGTGATGAGATTTTGCAATGATATTCTAAGGGATGGGAGCCCGATCTCAATGGGGAGTACAGCTTCTAATCCATAGACCAAGGAGAAGGGGGTGGTGCCAATGGGTGTGTGGATACTGGTTTGATAAGCCCAGAGGGCAGGATTAAGCTGCAAGTGCCAGTCATGACCTGTGTCATTTACTATTTTCTTGAGGATTTTGAGGATGGTTTTGTTTGTGGCTTCTGCTTGGCCATTGCCTTGAGGATAGTATAGGGTGGAGAAGCGATGTTGGATTTTGAATTTCTTGCATAAGTCACTAACCTTCTAGTTCTTGAAGGGTGTCCCATTATTTGAGATGATGGCTTGTGGGACACCGTAACGACAGATTAGATAGTTTAGGATAAATTTTGAGATTTGCTTCCTAGTGATATAGGTCATGGGTATAGCTTCCACCCACTTAGTGAAGTACTCAGTTGCAGTTATGATGAACTTGTGGCCATTGGATGAGGTGGGTGAGATTTTCCCAATGAGATCAAGTCCCCACTATGAAAAGGGCCATGGTGTGATAATCGAGTGAAGCTCTTGAGTTGGGGCATGGATGAGGTCCCCATGCTGCTGACATTGTAAATACTTTTTAGCATGATCATGTGCTTCTCTTTCCATCATGGGCCAGTAATACCCCATCCTCAATAGTTTCTTGGCGATGGTCATTCCACTTGAGTGTGAGCCACAGATACCATTATGAACCTTGGTTAGAGTGGTTAATGCCTCCTCAGCATTTAGGCAGCGTAGCAAGGTACCCTCTATGCTTCTACAGTATAAGGTATCACCTAGGATGACAAATCTAGATGCCTTTTTGATAAAGGTTCTTTTTAGGCTTGATGGGAGGTCAGCGGGTATGACTCCTATGCAAAGATATGTATAGATGTCATGATACCAAGGATCGCCAGGACCAATGATTTCACACACATATTATGATTCCGGTACCTCAAATGTTGGAACGAGAAGCTGCTCAATTAGAAATTCATATTTCGGCACATTATGAGGGATGTCTAATAGAGACCCAATTGTAGCCATGGCGTCTGCTGCTCTGTTGTTGGTTCTTGGAATCTGCTCAAATGTTATGTCAATGAAAGATTCTTTTAGTGTCTCCACCAATTTCTTGTATGGAGTAAGCTTGTCATCCTTAGTCTGATATTCATTATTGACCTGATTTATGATCAACTGAGAGTCCCCGTACACTTTTAGAGCTATGATATTCCATTGTACTGCTATCCTGAGACCTATAGTCAAAGATCTTATTTTGCTATGTTGTTGGTGCAAGAAAATGCCAATTTGTATGACTCTGGTATGTAGTCCCCTTGTGGAGTGATGAAGAAGACACCAACTCCTGATCCATGTTGTGTATATGAACCATCAAAGTATAGTTTCCAATGGTTAGTTACATTGAGGTTAAAGATGGATTCATCTAGGAATTTTGAGACAAGAGGGTTCTCAGAATAAATGGGTGCTTCTGCTAGTTGATCTGCAATAACTTGTCCCTTAATGGATTTTCGCTCCACATACTCAATGTCATACTCTAACAATATCATTACCCATTTTTCCATTCTTCCTGTGAGAATTTCCTTGGATAAGAGATACTTGAGGGGATCAATTTTGGTGATGAGCTTGATCTTGTGTGCCAACTTGTAGTGTCTGAATTTTTGGGATGCAAACACTACAGTGAGGAAAGCTTTCTCGATGAATGAGTAATTTAGCTCATGACCAACCATTGTTCTGCTGATATAGTAGATTGCCTTCTCTGTTTTGTTTGCATCATGCTGAGCCAAGAGAGCTCCTAGGGCTATTGTTGTTGCTGACACGTATAAGAGCAATGGCTTTCTCAGGATAGGTGGCATTAAGACTAGTGGTGTTAGTAGATACTCCTTGATCTTGTTGAATGCCTCTTCACATTTTGTATCCCATTTATATGCTACCCCCTTGTGGAGTAGGTGAGAATATGGATTCTTATTGTCTACCAGTTGTGCTATAAATAGTCGGATGGATTGAAGTCTACCTTGGAGACCTCTCAGTTGTTTTAGTGTCTTTCGTGCCTCCATCTCGAGGATTGCTTTTACTTTTTCTGGATCCACCTCAATACCCCTCATGGAGACCATGTATCCTAGCAATTCACCTGATTGTACACCGAAGACACACTTCTTAGGGTTTAGTCTAACTTTGTATTCCTCCAGTCTATCAAAGATAGCACTTAGGGTTGCTATATGATCTTGTCTCTTTCTTGACTTTGCTAGGATGTCATCGACATGGTCTTCAACTATTTTGTGAATAATATCATGGAATATTAGTGTCATGGCCCTTTGATAGGTTGCTCCTGCATTCTTTAGGCCGAATGGCATCATGTTACAGCAGTAGGTCGCCCATGGACAAGTGAAAGTCATCTTGTGTTGATCTTCTTTTGCTATCATAATCTGGTTGTATCCTGAAAATCTATCCATTAGTGATAGCATCTCATGCCCTACTGTCATGTCTACTATCATGTCGATGTTGGGAAGTGGGAAATCATCCTTGGGATAGGCCTTGTTGAAATCTCTGAAATCTGTATAGATTCTGATGGCTCCGTCAGGTTTTGAAACAGGTACCAAATTGGACACCCATTCTCGGTAATCAATTGGTCAGATAAATCCCACATCTAATAGCTTTTTGAGCTCCATTTTGACCAATAAGGTGATTTGAGGATGCATCTTTAGAAGCTTTTGTTTGACCGGTTTGGCTTCTGGATACACAGCTAAGTGATGGACCACAGTCTCTGGATCGAGCCTTGGCATATCAGCATAACTCCATCCAAAGTTTATTTTCCTTTCTTTTAGGAATGCTGCTAGGAGTTCTTGTTCTTCTGATAATAATGATTCCGCATAGAATGTGATATGCGGGGTCTCCTCTATTCCTATGTTGACAGGATTGCACTTTTCGGACAAGACTGCTAACTTCTCCCGATGAATAGCTCTTAAGGGAAGATTGAATCCTTCATCCTTGGGCACCTCAGAGAGGTTTTCACCATTGGATACGTCCTTTCTTTTTACTATTTTCTTGTCAGAGAGTGCCACAGTGTGGTTTTCACTCAAGGACTTGGATATGATTATTAGTTTTTTACTTTTGTGACTAAAGGATTCAATCATTTCCTCGTAATAGGCCTATGTGTCTAATTCCATTATAAACCCTACCTTATAAACTCCATTTGGAATGTTATCCCTCAATCACATGAATTCTGAGAGCACTTCATTATTTTCAAATTTATCGAGAACTGGTGGTCCTCGTTGGTCATAGTCGATCAGTTGGGGGTAAACTAGGCAGATCTCATGATTTTGATGATCAGATTCGAAGGAGAGGGTGCTAATCATACACAAGGTGGTATCTTCGAATAACCTAAGTAGATTAGATATGGGATCTCCGTCATCGCTACTAATATAGGGCTCAGATATGAAATTATATGTGTCTCTACCTATGACTATTGGTGAGTGGACTTGAATTAGCACTAGCAAAACAACATTAATAAACAAATTAAATAAGGAATTATAAACTAAAAGAAGGATTCCCCATGAAATCCATTTGCAAACTCAAAATAAGAAAGAAAATAAGCAAGAACACAAAGAAAATGATAAAAACTAGATTCAATCCTAATTCAAATAGCAAACACTTGATCCCATGGGGGAATTGGTGCCAATTTGATGTGAAAATTGGCCCTTTCCCAATTCCTATGATGCAAGATTCGAATGTTGAAGAGATTGTTGATCCACTTTTGATGAAAAGATGAGAACTCCAAGCCAAATCTGCAAAAATCCTAACTAGGAATTTGAATGATGTATGGAAATGGCTAAGTATTTTAGCATGGTAACTTTGCTTGGATTGTGAATGATAAAATGAAGAGAGGAGCTCTTCATTTATAGAATTTCAAGATGGATGAAAGTCCAAATTTTGGCAATGTGGGACTAACTTTCATCCAATGATATGGTGCCACTTTTCAAGCTATGAATGGATGATGGTTGTGCAAGATTTGGGGTTTGTGCCAATAAATGCCAATATTTGAAATTCAAATTTATTGAAATGACATGTAAGAGGGAAGGGAAAATGCAATAAATGCCACTTGGCTCAAGGAAAAGGACATGTAAGAGGTTTTAAATGCCTTGTTGGATGTACATGTTGACTTGGAATTTTTGAATTCAAATTGAGGGAATATTCCAAAAGATACCATGTGAGGGAAAATAGTTATTTAATAAATGAATTAAATCTATTTTCATGTGCAACTTGCATTATCTAGAGGATGTGACATGAGATGAGAGTTAAATTAATCAAGGGTTAATTAATTTAAAGGAGATTAGATGATGTGACTTATTTGACTTAGATTTATAGATTTATTTAAATCAGATAAGAGAGGAATATGATAAGAGGCTAATTAAATAAATATTTTAATTTATTTAATTACAATGGATGGTGTTAGATTAAATCAAATAAGGTTTTAATTTATTTAATTTAATGGATAGACTTTAGAGATTTAATCAAATAAATTGATTATTTAATTAAATAGGGATAATTAGATCAGATGGATTGATTTAATTAACAAGAGAAAGTGACTTAATTAGACAAAATAATTTATTTAATTAAGAGGCGAATATTGATGAATTTAATCAGATGAGGGAATTTGATTAAACGGTTAGACCGAGGGATGATTTAGGAAGAAACGATGTTAGTAAGTCAAGATCAGATGCACGATGTCAATCAGTATATTTTCGATGTCTACACCACTAAATCCCTATTTTATTTAATTCTTTTTAAAAATTAAGACTTTTTCCATACCATGGAAAAGTAGCTTCTCTATAAAAAGATAATCAAGGAAACTATTAAATTAAGAAAAGATTTTATGAGATATACGTGGCCACTAAAAGAAGGCTCCTACTATGCTAAATTTTATCTTCTCTCTTTTTCCACTATTAAAGCAATCTATAGAGATAGTACCTTAGGATCAAATAACCATCAATATTCTGTATATGTAAATAATCTTAAAGGATGGGTATCTATTACTAGCATGAACAAGTTCATGAATATTCTAAGAGGAATTACAGTATGACTGCAATGATAGTATGATAAAATTGGAAGTCAATATCTTCTAACATACGATTTGACAAGTTGATAATTTTGCAATAATAAAGTAATGGTTTTCATCACTGCCACTCATTGAATTCCAAAAGGATCTATTCACAGTTCACTACTACACTTTCTTTTCCCAATATAAAATAACTATTGCTCAGAATAAAAGAAACTATAGATGCAGTGACTTCAATCAACAAAACTATATACATTTATAAATATGAAGTACTACAGTCAGATCCATACAAGAAAGATAATTGTATCACAACTAACATTATAAAACGTATCCAAAAGCAGTTGGGTATCGACGGATTCAAAAAATTTACTTATGCTACGAAAGAGAAGAACACAAAGTCATTTGTCTGCCATGAAATACAATGTTAGTAACTACGTTTGGTTTGCAATTTATGTCAAATATGTTCTGAATTCCATGGTGCACCTAAATTCATCTTCAATATTGTTGCAAGAGAAATCATTCAGAGAGAGGTGTGAAACATATCCATCATTCTAAAGATAGCAACATTGATCTTGTAGGGAATATTGGTGATGAAATAATCTGAAGAATAGACTGACACTATAACACTCTCAACAAAACCACTTTCAAATTTAATGAAGTCATGATAATGGGATTCATCATTTATACAAGTATACTTTTATATCAATACATATATATCTAAAATTGGAGGCCAATTTTATGGCATATGCATTGAAACGAATATAGAGTACCGACATACAATGCACACAGATTGAATACCCAGCCTAAAATTTATTTCAAGAATTGCCATGATCGCAGTATGTCTATAACAAGCTGAACCAGATGAAGGGAGGCAGTGGAGTGATTCAGAAGGCTAGGATGAATGATAGGGGTAAAAGAAACTTGCAATACACCAATAAGGAAGCGTTGGGAAGGAGTATGAACATCCATCTTGACATCATTGGAAATTTTCACTTGTATCAAAAGTTGTGGTAGCGCTGGGATGAGGTTTAGGTACATTCAACATTGATTGGAAAGCCACAGAGGGAAATCAAAATACCAATGGTATAATATAGCCATGGGGTCGTACGAATTCAATATCAAATTGATAGGTACAAAGATGTGAGCCCTCAAAATTCAAAATAAAACCAAAAGAATTATGTCATTAAGAATTATAAGAAGGCACCGAACCACCCAAGTATTGGGCATGAACTAGTCAGCAAGGGAGAGACAGGAGGTACACTGACTTATCCATCAAAGGCTTTAGAAACATTAGGCTTAAGTGAAATGAAACCTATCCTAAGCTAAGAAATTTGTATTATGCAACAACAGACAATACACGTCTGGTAAGTATACTTTCTTTGCAGTAAAGGGAATATTTTAAATCCCTATGCAGACCAATGTTGACGTAAGGGGAAGATGCCATGGCTAGGGAATTCTATCACAACACGTACCACACCTTAGATACATAGGAAGACCCGGCAGGAAAATTAATTGCAGGTTCAATTTCAAAATTTCACTAGGTGTTGCAAAAGACTAAAAGAATTACAAATTAAAAATAAGATAGATTCACCTCTCAAACCCGAATCTACACTTGATTGCTCGTGGGATTCAATCTCTTCGTGCAAGCCTTCCATCAACACTATCTATCACAGTAGGCATAGAGCCAGGTAGATGACTCGTTCGGGAGACTGGCATGACCTCCAAACATTTTTAAGGGTAAGATAACTCAAAATTATCTGAAAAGGAGTTGAGGGGTGATCCTCTTTGGTTAAAGATGTTTCCCACAACCGTAGAACCAAGCTCGAGTTCAAGCTTCCACCACCATGCTTCTTCCTCAAATTCTTGATTTCCTTTAAAAATCCTTTTTTTTTTAACTTTCTCCAAATTCCTTTCCCCAAGCTTCTCATTCTCTTCTCGTTAAATACTGAACTCTTTTAATTTTCAAAAATAAAATCCAACAAGGATAGCAAGTTTCCTTTTTGCCTCTTTAGTTTTCAAACTAAGTATGAGCATGCATTCGTCCTTTCCATTCTTTTTAATGGATTTTCCATTAGTCTAAAATCTTATTGCTTTCATTTGATTTAAGACTCATATTTATCTCCTCATTCAATTAATTAAAATCCCATTATAATAATACTTATCTTTAAAAAAAAAAATGTTTTAAAGTAACTTCAGTTTTAAAGCTTATCTTCAAAATTTGAAATCATATTGTTTTATCATATTTACTAATTATCCCCATGGAATAATTGATTAAATACTTTTCTAAAAAAATTTAATTTAATTGTTTAATATTATCTGTATACACACAATTGACTTATTAATTTATTATTTTAATTTTAATTTTATTTAAATTATTCCTTTAGCAATTTTAAATTTAATTGACTGATTATACCATTTCATTTAAAATATTAATTTCACCCCACCATACATTAACATGTTAAACAACAACACTTACATGAATCCAGAAAGGTTGCAAAAAAGGGGCATTACAAATGATGAATGAAAAAATATGCAATGTTGCAACTCACCAAACCCATGAGATAAATGCTGCAATCTTTTTTGAAATGGCTAGCATGAATGCAGATCTTGACTCTTGATTGAATGCTATGGATCTTGACTTGAATGCTTGCTTGAATCATTAAAACCTACATCACAAATGTTAGCTCAAAAACACATATGATGCATAATGACTTTGACATGATGCTTGAATCTTGAATATAGCTCCAACATGCTTGATAATCAACTCTTGAATGCTATTGATCTCATAAACTTGTTATAGGAATGCTCTCTTGAAAATCTTAGCTTGTTAGGAGAAATTATGTGAAAAAACCTTGTATTTATACTTGTTTATACCAAATTTTTTGAAATTACAACACTACAAGCTGACATCAAATCTAGGAGAGTAAAATCCTACCCAGAATTGAATTCAAAATAGGTCCAAGCTAAAATAGGACTCATATTCTAGTTGGGGCGTATGAGTCCTAGTAGCCTAAGCTTGGCGCACAAATTTCAAGAAATGTTAAGTTCTATGCCAAATTTAGGATTAGACCCTAAAATTTACGTGGGTCCCATATGCCCAAGGTGGCATATGAGTCCCAGATCACTAAATCTAGGATACATAACCCAAAATTCATGAATTATGATTAGTTATTACATAAGTTTTAGGATTATCCTTGGAAAGATGCATTAAATAAGGATTATGGATGCAAAATAGGACCAAATAAGGCATAAAGAAGCCTAATTTTAGCAAGGAGGGCCCAAACAAGTGTGAAAATGTAAAGGGATACATTTTTCTACACTACATTTAGCCCCCACTTTATTGATAGAAGGAAATTGCTTCAAACTCACACTAAAGTAGAAAAATTCACATCAAGAGGGGTGCAAGTGTACCAATGCTAGTGAGATAAGATGAAAATGATGAAGAGGGATGATCAAGCCCCTAGTATTGAGATCATATTGAAAACCAACATAGGTACAAAAAAACACACATGTGAATGATGTAAGGAGCAACAAAAAGGTACAAGCATACACTACCAAAGAAAAAAAGAAAGAAAGAAAATAAAAGGGGTGGATCAAGCCTTAACCATTTGTCCAATGCAATGTGGATTGGATCTAAGATGTTTATCCAAAAAAGTGTTGAAAAGTGGAACTTGATGTCCACTATGTAAACCAAATGGACACTCGCAAGGGCTAGTGGAACCTTAGGTCATCCAATAGGTGAGCCCCCAGTGAGACACATAAGCACGTGGCCGATATGCGTTCACATAGAAAAGCAAGTGGCTATGGGAAAGTCATGCCTAAGTTCAGCTCCCATACACTAACCATACCAAAGCTATACCTCCAAATAATCTTGATAAGGTTACACACAACATTAACAATAGAGTCCATGAGGCAAGCAAATATTTCTATGTTTGACAACCATGAACAAACAAGATGGCTCCACAGGAAAGAAAAGTGTGTTATGCAACCTGTGGCCATATAATAGATATTGTAAATGCAAAATAGTGTAAGGTACATTCAAAGGATTTTTTCTTAGTTCATTTAATTCTTAACTTAGGGAACATTGTGCCTAATTTCTCCAAGAGAGGACCAATTGGAGAATAGAAGATTCACAACTTAGGGGATGCAATGTGTTTCATCTAGCCACTAAGAGGAATACAATATGCTAAGAGAGATCACTCTCTTGAAGTACATCAAACCCAATGTCACCACAAAGTGAAAGATGCATTGCATGAAGTAAGAAGTATACACAATGAAACATGATTTATAATTGAAATGCAAAAGAATAATGCCAATGTATGCCCCCACTTTAAAGAAATTACTAAACACCATGCTATGAGCACTTACTTTAAAGTAAAAAATGATAAATGCTATAAATAAAGAGGACATGAGAGCTTATTTGGAAATCCCTATTCCAAGTTATATGTTTCCAAATAAAGCTACATCATGAAAAGGGGGTTTCCCCCAAAATGAAATCCCAAAATTACATAAGGGATCCATGGATTCAAGTTAGTATGTCTTTGCTACAATGCTTTTATAGAGCTTAGAACTATTAACATTCCCTAAATACTCATGGAATAGGAAGAATGACACAAAGAGAGAGAAAAAAAAGAAAAAACTTTGGGTCAACATGAAAGAGACCTAAATGTATCAATGCCTTATGTCATCCCCAAAAGGAAAACACAAGACAAATGAAAAGATAAAGGAAAAGGTTTTGGGTCAACATGGAAGACTTGAATGTCTCAATGCCTTGCATCATCCCCAAAAGGAAAAGACAAGACAAAGAAGAGATAAAGGATTTACGACATATAGAAGAATGCACAAAAAGAGAAATACATCAAATGAAACATCACGAGGGATCACATTACACACATGCAATCACATGAAAAAGGAAACAAAGCAAAAGACTACTAAGGCACATGCGATTCAACCTATTAACAAGTTGTCTACATCCAAATCTTGTTCATCATATATGGAAGGCAAACAACTAGTTCAAGGGACAAGAACAAGTACCAAACTAGGGTCATCACCAAGTTCAACACACTTTCTAGGAGAATTATGATTTAAGCTAATATAAGAGGAAAATAATGTATTCAATTCATTATGCACTTCCTCATCAATTTTAGCATCTCATCATCATTTTCTAAGTTAATCACAGTGGGAGGTCGAATGATAATGTCCAAAGAAGGGTTTAGCTCTTGTTTTAGTTGCAGTATATGATCTTTTTGTTGTGGTGAAGAGGTAGACTCCTTGTGTATTGCTTCAGTTAATTTTGGATGTTGATATTATTTGTTATTTTCTTTATTTAACCTTTGAGCAATAGCACAACATCTATTCCTATGCTCTACTAGCATTTCTATTTATTTTAGTATGGTTTTCAAGTTGTGTTTGTGTAGAAGCAGGTCTATCAACCATAGGTTTCTTTTCTTCGCTAAGGGAAGGAACAAAAGGAACCATGGGAGGTTGTTCAACCACTTTCTCTTTAGCTTTGTAAACTTGTTTTTATCTTAGGAGGTGTGATGGTATTGTTTTGGTTGTCTCTTGGTAATTTGTAGGACATAGGAAAAGAATCTATCTTAGGTTGTTCTTGGTTACTTGGGAGATATTTTGGTTCAATCATAATTTCGTCAAGGATAGGAGGCTAAATTATGGGTTGAGGCATGTTTCTAAGGGATAGTTTGGCTATGAATTTCACCTTAAACTTTTGATAGGATTTGAAAAATAATTCCTCACAAGGTTTAATAGGTTTCATAGACTCGAGCCAAAAGAAATCCAATGAAAAATTCCCATGGGAAGACACATGATTAAAGCCACTATGGTGCACAATAAAGATCACATTGTCAAAGGGAAAATTTAAAAATTTATGCATGACTGATGGGATGACTCCATGGAGCATAGCCATGGATAACCAAGCTTCACATGGAATTTATCCGATGTTGAGATGATGGAGAATGATACATCTAATTGTTTTGGTCTGAATTTTAGAGAAAGGGTAATTGATCCCATCGTAGGGCAAGAAAAACCATTATGCATTTTTATCCATACTTTTGGTTTATCATATATTTCTTGATAGAGTTCATGCACAAGTAAGAATTCTTCAGTGATCACATTCTCTCCATAGATGAGATCAATTAATATCCCATTAGTGGGATTGTCATTAATTTGGCTAGCTATGTAAAGAGGACCATCAAGTTCATTTCTAATTATATCCTTAGATGAGAAATAAATGTCAAGAGGCTTTTTAGTTTTACCCTTATGAGGTTGTGTTTCGATCAATGCAATCATACCATCCAGAAGACCTTGTTTATTAGTATCCATAGGACCTTGTTGAATAGTATCAATAGGATCTTGCTCAATAGTATCCATATTATCATCATCCATATCAACATTCATCACACGATTCTTGTTAGTTTCACTAGCTTTGACAAATGAAATATTATGATTTGGCATGGGGTTGGTAAATATTTGCAATTTTTGTTTAGGAGGGGCAACATGTAATGCCTTGTCACACAAACCCCAAAGGAATAACTTAAAAATGCAACATTTTTTTTTTTAAACATAAAGAATGCACGTTAAGTATTCCAACATAACCAACGACTCAAGTTGCACATCTAAGTCCCTTGGGGTACACGAGGTGACATTACATAAACTATCCCATAACAAAGTTAACAGATGAGACATTGAATTACCAATTACATATCCATTCATTCACATATCACCATTTAAAAACTTTCATTAACAATAACCGAATGAGAAGAATAATCCATATAAAACCATACACGCAATATACAATAAATTAATCATGAAGATATTAAGTACATATTTCATAGATACAACATAACATCAATAGTATTTACATATGGTAGTTCAAGAATGAATTACATGGTATGATAATAAATTACATCAATCTGATAATACATCTCAAAGAACACATATACAAAATTACATCATAGGTCTTCCCAACGTACATGGGAGTGATACATCAATAGATAAAATACATCTAGAGTACAAATATACATTAGGTAACATATGAATCCTGGATCAAACTGCATTAGCAAAACTCTACACTAAATGGTACAACTGCATCATAAGGGGACCTAACGGGGTGCGTAGCATGTTCCACCCAACCACCCCTGTGCTGGGAGTAAACAAGGAAGGATCTTCGACCAAGCACATCCAAACAGTAAAGCAAGACTAAACTCTAGACACAAAAAGAAAAGGAACACAAATAAATATCTCATAATGATAATAAAAATCCAAAACATAACAATAGACCACTTCCAGAGGATTTCAACAACACAAAGGGAATGCTTGAGGAGAGTGTCATCACATGGCCTTACATGGATTATCCAGACAACCTATCACAAGGTGTCACCTCCATCTATGGTTATCCTAACAACCTATCTCAAGGTGCTGCTCCATAGGGCTACTCATGCAAAACCTTTAACCTCTCGTGAGGATGAGGCAACGATCATTCCAACCATGGCCTTCTTGGCCCACCTTTAGTCTATGATAGCACTAACAGGCGGCCAAGGCATCCATAATTATCTTATTAATGTTTAACTACCCACCCCCTAATTAATTACTTAGGTTATCACTTATTACTCTAACTCTACGTGGGTTACCCTGATAATCCCTTTGTGAGTCGGCCCCCACGTAGAGCCACTCTCCCTAGACACCCAAAACATAAAATGTAACACCAAGGGGTTGTACCAAGAAGAACATTGAACCAACAAATGGAACATCTGTGAGGTAAAACCATCTTGCCAAAATCATATGAAACAACATCCATAAAACGGTACAACCCATGTGTAACTCCAGTCACAACTATATCCAAACCATAGGAACAAATATCCAATTACAAGATCAAATATAAACATCAATTTCCCGACCTCTAGAAGTCCCTAAGAAGTAACTTAAGCTCTTAAAGAAGGATAAACTAACTCAAGAGTTTTCCCACATGACACAAATCCAATAAAGAGAAAACCACAATTGATTCAACGAATAATCTCAAGAGTAAAACAATGCCTTACATTTCAATACACGATAATTTCATCAAATAAATAAATTAACTACTCGAGAATATTCAATTTAATTTATATCACAAATTTTATTTCTAAGTTGCACAATTACACTATAACATTGCAATTTTTTTAAAATTATCAAATTAATTCATAATCACAGCATATAAAATCTTTTTTTTATATATATAAATATATATACCTATATACGCTTTTATGCGTATATACATATATATGTATATATATAAAATAAAACATATATATTAATATACATATATAATAAAGAGTATTTTAAATAAATTTGAAACTTTAACAAAAAAACTTTTAAATAACACAAAATCCACACAGTCAAGGTACGGCGTATGTCCTGGTGGGGAGGTCGCAATCCCCATTGGCTATGTACAGTAGCCTTCGGCTGCTATGTGCAGTCAGTGGTGAATACGCACAATAGTACCATGGGGTTGGGGGTGGTACAGCCACCGCTGACCACTCCCCCCCCATATAATATACTTTTTATTTTATATTTAATTTTTTATATATTTTATTCTTTTGTCAAACAAACAAAATATAGACACAAAACCCGAAACATATATATATAATTTATTTTATATCTTATTATTTTTTCAAAAGGAAAATAAAGATATATTTTCTTAATAAGAACATAATACTAAATAGCTATATGTATATGTGTGTGTGTGTATATATATATATATATATATATATACACAAATCAAATAATACCAATATAATGAATCAACAGTTCAATTTTTCTCTAGGCACAAATAAATTTGGGCATAATATTTCAACAACATAATAAATTGATTTTCTTTCAACTCAAGAATTTCACAACTAAATTTTATGGAAGAAATTCATAAGTTTTCACTATAGTTTTTCTACCAAAGATTCAAAGTTTTAACACAACAATTTTTCTAAAACAAAACCCTCTTTCAAACATAAATTCCAATTTAAAGAATGGCAGACATGATTCTCATTTTCCATTACAGAACCTTTAAAAACAATAGAATTAATAAATTGAAAAGAACCCGGAGTCCTTCGTTTGATGACGAATCCAAACACGGTAACCCTTCTTCCTCTTTTGAAAATGAACTCCCTCTGTAGATCCTTCTCAAATTCCTTTCAGCTAACTTCATAATCAATTTGGTATTCTTTTTTTTTTTTTACAGAACAATTTTCACAAAGAAGCACAAAAACCTATCTTTTTCTTTTTCAGGCAAAAACCAATAACTTTTTTGTGTGTGTGTAGAAAACTTCCTTCTTTTACCATAAAATAATGAAAAATAAATAAATCTCTTCTTTCTTTCTTTTTTCCAAAAATCCAAACCATCCATTGGTTCTTTTTACTGCTTTAAAAGCTCACACTTATCTCACAATTTTAATTAAAAATTCATTATTTTCACATGATATTATCCTCACAATATTTTCTCTTCTGATTTTCAAATTTTAATATCTTGAAAAAGGTAATTTATAATTATCACCAACATTATTTATTTAAATTAATTACTTACACCTTTTTAATTAATTAAATATCTTTCAATTTACAACATTTAATTCCAAAATTACAATTACTCACAATTAATCATATCCACAAAATATCATTAATTTATCCCATATAAAATAAAGATAAATTAAATGACAACTAACCATAATTAAAATAAATAAACAACAACAACCAATATAGAGACAAGGACAAATCCAAAACCATGACACAACAAGACTCACAACGAGGTGACGGATTTGGGATGGGGACACTTCCTTATCAACTCCATTTTTCAACATCATACCCATTGGGTTAATTTAATGCTCGCCCCGTCCTACCGAAGCAGGTGGAATTGAGACTTTATTCCTATAATTCCTGCATACAAACAAATGTCAAGAACATGTAAATCTCCATTGCAGAACACCATGAAAGGTAATCGTGGGGTAGCAGGGCACTCGCAAGTGAGTGATGCTACTCCATCCTTTCACCAAGACTCACTAACAAACACATCAGAAATCATAGCAACATAGAATCACAACATCACCACATATATTATTAAGGAAAACCATAGCATAAGCAAATAATATAACCACCACACAATGTATCATCGAACATCATAAGTAATGTCAAGTGCAGCAAACCAACCAAACTATGAATCTACACACAACCAATTCGGTGAACTAATCACCATCACAAACCAAGTATCAAACCAACACATAAGATTATCAAAGAGTATCGAGAACATGAGGGGTATTACACAACAAAATTATTTCCTTGATCATTAATGCCTCCAATTTGAAGTCGACTAAAATCAATGAGGTCTTGCACAAGATGTTTAAGACACTTAGAATGTTCTGTGTTGTGCTCATTTTGTCAAAGATAATGACAATAGGAATTTGATCTAAATTTTAGAGGTAAAGGCTTATTAGGATTGGGATTTCTTATTGGAGGTAAGGAAATCCATTTCTATTCTAGAAGTTGTAACAATGTGTTATGGACGGTATCAAGTAG
The DNA here is from genome assembly GCA_007258455.2 of Sequoia sempervirens. NCBI lineage: Eukaryota > Viridiplantae > Streptophyta > Pinopsida > Cupressales > Cupressaceae > Sequoia > Sequoia sempervirens. The sequence continues at coordinate 93,112,725 of VDFB02049217.1, read as the reverse complement.
GAGTAAATTGTCTAGTTGGATCCCCAAATGTAAAAGGATTTGTCTTCTTTATAGCAACCACTTGGGTATCAACATGTTGATTTGGTTGAGGGGGATTTAGTTGAAGGAAGCCTTTATTCTATTTCCTAAAAGGTTGGTAATTGTTTTGATTTTTGGATTTGGAATTCTTAGGATGGCTAGAGATGGGTTTTGTTTCACGACTACTAGCTAATTTTTGATAATCACGAAGGGCAGTACACGAGTGTATGAAGGAAGGAAAATCCATCATACTAAGCTTATCTTGTATCTTAGTTTGCAAGTTATTAATGAACATCCATTGAAGGTGAGGATTGGGAATCTTTACATTTATTTGTGAATAAAGCATTTGGTAGCGTGAAACAAAGTCAGTAACCTTTTCATCATCCTTTTTCTTACATCTCATCAAATTAGCTAATGTCATCTTCAGGGTCATGTGCACTTGGAAATAGTTGATAAAGGCCTCAAAAAGTTCATTGAATGAATGAATTGAGTTATTAGGTAATGAGGAAAACCATTCTAAAGTAGTATCTTTCAAGGACCTGAACATCCATTGAAGGTGAGGATTGGGAATCTTTACATTTATTTGTGAATAAAGCATTTGGTAGCATGAAATAAAGTGGGTAACCTTTTCATCATCCTTTTTCTTACATCTCAGCAAATTAGCTAATGTCATCTTCAGGGTCATGTGCACTTGGAAATAGTTGATAAAGGCCTCAAAAAGTTCATTGAATGAATGAATTGAGTTATTAGGTAATGAGGAAAACCATTCTAAAGTAGTATCTTTCAAGGACCTAGGGAAAAGCTTAGCCAAGAGCTTATCCTCAAGGAAAAAATAACTACAAAAGGTGATATAAGCGTAAACATGGTTAGAAGGGTCTCCTTTTCCTCCATATTTCTCAAACCTAGGAATCTCTATACCTTGTGGTATCATTGTTCTCATATCTCCAAGGATAAGGGATTACTTTTGACATAGTATGATGGTTGGATATTTTGATTTTTGTTTATGGTGGAAATTTTCTTTTGAAGGGATGGAGCATTTGCAAGAGTTTGTTAAGGATTGTGTCATTGGTTGTATTTTGAGATGGAGGTGAATATGGTGGAGGTGTATATGTGTTTGAGTGGGAAGTGAATGTAATACTTATGGGAGGTAAATTGGTAGGAGATATCATGTGAGATGCCACAAAGGTACTAGGATTACTTGTGGAAATACTCAAGGTAGGAAAGACATTACTAGTAGGTTACATCATTGTTGTAACTTGAGGGTTGGTATAGGTAGGTGATGTAGCGACAGTCAGAGGGTCCTCAAAGAGAACAATCCAGACCATGCAAAAAGAGTAACACAACAAAATAAAAATAAATAATGGAGGAAAATACAAATTCAAACATTCTTATTATTAGAAAATTCAATTACATATAACCAACAACATCTAGGTTTATAGATTGGGCTCACAGGCCTGATTACAACAAGTTAAGATACCATCTTCCTACATGCTCCTCAATGCGAGCAAAAATCATATAGATTAAATCTTATCTTTCTCTAATCTTCCTTCCTAATGATATTACAATGTTTTATATTGCATTCACAAAATCTAGGATCATTCATGTCAGCCAAAGATTATTACAATCTTCGATTAAAGAAAATGTAACGTGTGCATGAACAGGTTGGCCTCAAATTTGAATTACTCCTTGGTGAATGCATTGGATGAAGTGTGGACCTATAATAAAGGTCGAGGAAACTCCATGGAACATTTTGAATCACACCATCAAGATCTACAAGATACGAGAATGATCAACAAGCGATCAAACTAGCCGTTAAGTTTAGAAAATTATTCCGGTGCCTGTCCAAGAAACTGCCACTTAATCTGGAAGTGCTAACTTGATAGAAAAATAACCAATTGTTCTCAAATATTAGAATAAGGAAAAATAACATGTCCACAATGTAAATATAGATTTGTAAGGTCTAGTGAGCAAACATGAAGAAATATCAAATCTGCCAACTTGAATTGAACAAGAACTAAAACAAAGACAAACTGGAATGAAAATATTTTTGGTTGATGCAAGATTGCCATGACCTAAGGATGCTCTTGCATCAGATACCCCTGGTAAGAAAAGATGTTCCATGAGAGGAACTCATGAACATTTGATAAGATCCAGGATATAGATCACATGCTTGTTCTTGATCCAAATGTCTTCTCTGTTAGTACCTTTCTTCCTCCTATCCTTTTTTCTTTCCTCTATCAGGTTCTTCCACTTTTTTGTCTCTGCACATGAGGGTAAGGGGCATTTATCATCACTCACTTTCTTCTACTCAACAAATCTATCTCTTCTATAGGACTCCATCTTATTTATTCTGAATACTTCTACTGCATAATTTTACCTTTACATTCTTTTGCTACCATCTCACTTTCATATTTAGCCAAAAGGTTCTTCTTCAAATCCATGCCACCCTCTAGTACAACCTCTGCATCTCACTTCTCAACACTACAACTCTTCACAAGACTCAAGTTCCTCACTTACTCCTTATTCTTCAAGGAATCCAAAGTAAACTTTTTCCCATCCTTATCTATATTGATCAGATTCCTTCTGCAATCATATATAGCTCCTCTATCAAACTACCAAGGTCTACCCAACAAAACATGACAAGCACTTATAGACAAAACATCACATAGAAATTTATCTCTGAAGGGGCCAATATTAAAGCTCACCTAGCACTGCTCTTTCACCTCCTTTACATGATCATCTTGTAACCAACTTATCCTATAAGGACAAGGATGTGACAACCTCTTCAAACCAAGTTTCTCCACCATCTCCTCAGACACCAGGTTATCAGTACTTCCACTATCCACAATAACCTTACAACACTGACCTCCTAATTTACACACAGTCTAGAAAAGGTTCTTCCTTTGTGAAGTACTAGTCTCTTCCCTGCTCTTCCTCATCAAAAATTTCCTAAGCATAAGAGATTCTCCCTGCTCTGGTTCTATCTGATCTACTGCTTTAGTTGCCTACTCTTCATGTGCCGTGAAATTCCTTTTACAAATTCCTTTACTTGATCCCTCAAAACACTCAAAATATTGATGTCTAGTTTCTCCACACTTGAAACATTTTCCCAAGATTCCTTTCTACCATTTCTCTCCTTTGTGCCCTTTGATCTAGTTCTTTACTCCACTTAGATCTTGATTCTTCTTCACTTTTTTGCTTCTCCATGCTGCTGCTCATTTGCTTCACTTTTCCTCTGGGATTATTATGTTGTCTTCTCTTCACCTTATCTTCCACCTTAAGAGCATATTGGTAAGCATCTTCAACTGTGGAAATCCTCAACATACTCATCTCATCCTGAATGTTACATCTAAGGCCATTTATATACCTTGACACTTTTTCCCTAGTCATCTCTTGGTGCCTAGATCTGATTGACATCTTGTAAAATTCCTCAGTATACTCTTTCACACTCATTTCCTTCTACTTTAGGTTTTGCAACTTCTTGAAAAATTCCAACTCATAGTCTTCTAGAATGAACTTAGCCTTCATACTTGCAACCATTTTCCTCCATCGAGTGATTCTTGTTTCACCATTATCCAATCTATCCTTCTGCAACTCTTTCCACCATAAAGCAGCATGCTCTTTTAACTTAGTTTGTTCCAACCTAACTCTTTGTGGGTCTTTAATATCCTCGAGCTCAAAATAGATGGTGCAGGAGCACCTAGGCTAACCTCCATTTTGTTAGTTATCATTTTTGGCTTGTACCTAACCTTAGCCAAGTTAGGGTAGTAGTGTGTCTATCTTGGACCTTAGAAGGTATTGCTTGTGTATGGAATAAGTGAATTAGTCATTAGGACTAAGTTCACCATAGATTAGTCTTTGTTAAGTATCTTTTGCTTTAATTAGCTTAGTAGGTTAGTTTGAAAGTTGAGCCTTAAATGTGTTCTAAACACATCCTTATTGTTAGAAAGATGCCAAGAGGCAGTTAAGGGAGTTGATGGTTCGAAATCAAGGAGTTAGAGGTCCTAGAAGTCAAGAAGAGGACACAATGATGGGAAGTTGCAAAAAGTTGTTGCAAAGCTGCATGACAACATTTGTCAGGTTGCATGCAACTTAGTTGTCTTGGATCCCCTCAAAATTAGGAGTGTGGGATCAATCAACATCCCTAGAAACATGGAAAAAGGCATCTATGATGCAAGAGACTTGAGTTATAAGATCAGGAGATTGTAATTAAGGAGTGAGTTATGCTTTTGAATAAAAAGAACTCTATTTTTTTGTAAATTTTGTGTGTTTTCAGGTGACAGTGCTATCAAATGCTTTGTATATATTGATTTGGCATTGTATTTGTGTATATAGTGAAGTTTCAAGTATTTTTCATTCAGTAATCAAGTTGTTTTGTGCTAAATTAGTGTTTTGAATTCATAGGTTAGAGTCTTGAGGTTTGTCTAGTTCAGTTTTGATCAGTTTGTCTTTTCATGACTCCCCCATGAAATCTAGCCACAGGAATTTCTTGAGAATTGATGGATTTGCTAGGGGAGTCATTTCTCTGTACATATGTAGTGGTAGGAGTCTTGGAGAGTCGAGCAGTAGGATGTATTAGCAAACCCTAGGCTAGCTAAAGTTGCCCGGTTAGAGGTTTGAAGGTGAAAAATTGAAGGACATAGGCAGGGGAAGAAGGTATTGTATGGAACAAGTATAGTTCCAGGTGGGGCATAACCTTACCTAAGAATGCTAGAAGGATTGAGGATTAGTCAATCCATTTGTGTGAGAAATTAGCAAGAGATCATTGAAACCCTAGGAATTAGGCCTATTAGCCCTATTTGCCCTTGATTGTAGGAACCCACTGTATGAAGGAGGCAAGGGTCTAAAACCCTATGAAACATTTAAAGGCTCAAAAAGGGTATCTGGAAGTGAATTTTATTTGCTAGGTTGTTTGGAAAATTTGAGCAAGAAAAGAAAAAAGGTGACTGGTAAGGGCTACAAGGAATTAGGCCTCACCAAAGCAAATTCTTGGAATCGGTAGGAAAGAAGGTTGAAGACCCTTCAAGATGGAACCAATTGAATGTGGATGGTATGTTTTCAATGTCTCTAACACCCCTACAAGCAGTTCAAGTTTTTGAGCAATGTTGGCACTTAGAATCTTCTAGGTGTTGGGAAGAGTTTACCAGTTGCAAAGAAGTGTTGGTTTTCCAAGGTGAAGCACAAGTGGAAAACTCTTGGAAAAGAGTTGGAGCAGGACTTGGTTAATCATCCAAGCCTAACAAGAACCTACTGGTATCAGGTTCCAGGAAGAAGATAGTGAAAAGGTCTTTTAGTAGATTGTGCAAGCAAGCTTTGGAACACACATACACCATATTGGTATCAGAGCCTTTGTTTGATCAGGCTTGTGATTGATGTTGCAACCCACTGAGTCAATAGGGGAGAACACACCAAAGGAAGAAAGAACCATGGTGACTAATGCTGAGTTAGCTAAGAAGGTAGAAGAGCAAGAAGAGGATAATCAGTTGCTAAGAGAAAGGCTATCTCAAATGGAGAAGCTCTTGGATGAAGTCCAAGAAAAGGCAAACAATGTAAAGGATAAGATATAACAGAAGGAAGAGCAGGAAGCATAGGAAAAAGAAGAGGACTTGGAGGAGGAAGCTCCAAAACCTGACCCTGTCCTTGTTGAAGAACCCTTCTTGAAGGAACTGCAGGCCTTAAGTGGCAAAGCTTTGGAAGGTGTTCCATTATTCAGTGGACAAATGGACCCTGATTCAATTCTGGACTAGATTGAAAGTATAGAAAATCACTTTGAATGTGATGGTATAACAGAGGCCCAAAAAGTAAAGGTGGCCAAGTCAAGGTTGAGAGGTGCAGCTCTCACATGGTGGAAATTTGTACAAGCTAAAAGAGAGAAAGAAGGCAAGGGTCCTATAGTTACATGGAGAGGCATGGTAACCAAGATCAAGCAGACCTACCTACCTAATGACTATGAAGTCCAGTTGCATAGGAGGAGACATAATCTTAGGAAAAAAGATATGGATGTCCAAACATACACCGAGGAGTTCCAAAAGTTGTGCCTTAGATCAAAGGTGGTTGAAGATGAAAGCATCAAGCTAGCAAGGTGTTTGAATGGGCTCAAGTGGTCTATTCAAGAAGACATGAGCCTAGTGAACTTCAAGACCATCCGCCAATGTTATCAAATGGCCTTAAAGATAGAAGAGAAAGGCAAAAAGAAGCAAGAACAAACCTCCAAAAGTAGGGGTAAAGGAAAAGACAACAGAGGACAAAGAGGTGGCTATGGTGGAAGGAGTTCAGAACCAAGGGCTCAAGGAGAAATCAGGTACTCTGATCAGCAAGAAGGAAGCTCTAGTAGAGGTGGTAGAGGAAGAGGTTCTAGCTCTAGAGGAAGAAGTGGTGGACAAGGAAGGGGCAGTTACTTTACCAACATGAAGTGTTACCACTACAATCAAATGGGACACCCGACCTATAGATGTCCAGAGAAAGGTGGTACCTCTCATGGAAATGACAAGAGAACTAACCTAGTTCATGATGAGACAATTGCAGTAGATAAACATCTTGAAGTGCCTTTGAATTCAGAGGAAGGTGAGAAACTCATGATGAGGAGAACTTTGATCAAGGAGCCGGTTAAGGAAGAAACAAGCCAAAGGAGGTCCCTGTTTAGGATAAAGTGCAAGATGATGGGGAAAGTATGTAGAGTCATCATTGACTCAGGGTCTACTAACAATATTGTGTCAGAGGAGACAATCAGCAAGTTGAAGTTGACAAGGATACCCCACACCAATCCATACAAGGTCACATGGCTCAATAAGGGTCAACATGTCTTGGTGAATGAACAAGCATGGGTGGAGTTCTCAATTGGAAGGTACAAGGACAAAGTCTTGTGTGATATATTACCTATGGATGCATGTCATCTGCTCCTAGGTAGACCATGGCAATTTGATCGCCAAGCTGTGCATGATGGAGCAAAGAACTCCTACACTTTCAAGAAGGATAAGGTAACTTTCAAAATTTAGTCTTTGCTAGAAGAAACAGAGGTGCAGACAACAGGTCCTAAATTGCTCATGGTTGGTGAGAAAGAGTTCTTAGAAGCCTTGGAAGAAGGAGAAGGGGTTGGTTATGCAGTGATGTTAAGACCAAGGGAGATAAGCAATGAGAAAGAAGCTGAAAAGCCAGAGCTACCTAAGGAGATACATAAAATGTTGCAGACCTATGAAGGCATTATAAGCAGTGGACAACCAGAAACATTACCTCCTAAGAGAGCCATAAGTCATAGGATAGACTTGATACCAGGGGCTACCCTACCAAACAAGGCATCTTACAAGATGATCCCTCAACAAAATGAGGAAATAGCTAGGAAAATACAAGAACTCCTAAACCAAGGTCTCATTAGGAAGAGTATCAGCCCATGTGCAGTACCCACTGTCTTAGTACCTAAAAAGGGAGGAGAATGGAGGCTTTGTACTGACTCCAGGGAAATAAACAAGATAACCATTAGGTATAGGTTCCCTATCCCTAGGATTGAAGATCTCATGGATTGTCTAGGTGAAGCTAGGTACTATACCAAGATAGACTTAAAGAGTGGCTATCACCAAATTAGGATACATGAGGGAGATGAGTGGAAAATAGCCTTCAAAACCAATGAGGGTCTATATGAGTGGTTAGTTATGCCATTTGGATTTTCTAATGCCCCCTCCACATTCATGAGACTCATGAATGAAATCCTCAAAGACTAAATTGGAAAATTTGTAGTAGTGTATCTTGATGATATACTGATTTATAGCAAAACAAGAGAATAGCACCTCAAACAGATAGAGTTGATTTTCAAGAAGCTGCAGGAGGAGAAATTGATAATCAATTTGGAAAAGTGTGAATTCATCAAAACAAAGCTGGTGTACCTTGGATTTGTGCTATCACATGGCAACTTGAAAATGGACAGTAGCAAAGTGGAAGCCATCCTCAATTGGCCTACTCCAAAGACAACAGCAAAGGTAAGAAGTTTTCATGGTCTTGCTCAATACTATAGGAAGTTCATAAGATAATTTAGTGCTATTTGTGCTCCTATGTTGGATACCATTAAAGGAGGAATGAAGACTAATTTTGTATGGAATGAGCAAGCTAATAAAAGTTTTGAGTTGTTGAAAGAAAAGATAGCTACCCAACCTATTTTGGTGTTACCAAGCTTTGAGAAGCTATTCACCATTGAGTGTGATGCAAGCAATGTGGCTATTGGAGCTGTTCTCAGTCAAGAGGGAAGACCGGTGGCTTTTCATTCAAAGAAGTTAAGTGAAGCCAATAAAAAGTATTCTTCTTATGACCCTGAGATGTATGCATTGGTCCAAGCTCTAAGAAAATGGAGACACTACTTGCTTCCCAAGGAATTCATAGTGTATTCAGACAACCAAGCACTTAGTTTCCTGAATTCACAAGAGAAATTGAGTCACAGACATATGAAATGGGTGGAATACCTGCAAGCTTACACCTTCAATATCAAGCACAAAAAAGGAGTTCTCAACAAGGTGGCAGATGCCTTGAGTAGAAGAGTCCTCACCATTCAAGAGATTCAGTTGAAGAGCATGTGAATAGATCATTTCAAGGAACTATATGCAGATGATGAAGATTTTGCAGACATTTATAATGTATGCGTTGAATACAAGAATCATTTTCATAGTAAATATGTTGAATATACTTTGCAAAGTGATCTTTTGTTTAAAGGGAATCAGTTATGTGTCCCTAGAGGCTCCATTAGGGAGAATTTAAGACAAGAAAAACATAATGGTGCATTGAGTGGTCACTTTGGAATCACAAAGACTCAAGAACTTGTTCAAATGTTTTACTATTGGCCAAGGATGAACCTAGATGTTAGGAGGTATGTGGAAAGTTGTATAGTGTGCCAAAAGGCCAAAGGTACTTCTTCAAATGCAGGCCTATACCAACCACTGCCTATTCCTACTAGGCCATGGGAATGCTTGAGTATGGATTTTGTAGTTGGGTTACCCAAGACAAAATAGGGCATGGACAATGTTTATGTGGTGGACAGAGTCAGCAAGATTGCTCACTTTGTGCCATGTAAAAAAACCAATGATGCCAGTCAAATAGCTTCTCTCTTCTTTAAAGAGATAGTAAGGATACATGGATTACCAATCAGCATTGTATCAGACCGAGACACCAAGTTCATGAGCCATTTTTGGAAGACACTTTGGTAGAGATTGGGCACTAATTTATCCTTTGGATCTGCATACCATCCCCAAACTGATGGTCAGACCGAAGTTGTAAACAAAAGTCTTGGAAATCTTTTAAGGTGCTTGACCAAGGAGTATGGTCAACAATGGGATCAGTTGATTGGGCAAGCTAAATATGCCTACAATGACACTATAAATAGATCAACAGGGAAGAGTCCCTTTGAAATTGTCTATGGATTACATCCTAGAGGTGTCTATGAGCTGAGAGACTTAAAGGATGGAGTCAAGGGAAGTGGATATGCTGATGATTTTGCTTATGCAATGCAGGAGATTCATGATATAGTCAAAAAAACATTGGCAGAAAACACCATGAAGCATAAGACCAAGGTGGATGAGCATAGAAGAGAAGTGCAGTTCAATGTTGGAGACTTGGTGATGGTGCATTTAAACAAGTCTAGGTTGCCAAAAGGAGTTCCTCACAAGTTGCAGATGAAGAGGATAGGTCCCTGTCCTATCTTAGAAAAGTATGGCAATAATGTTTTTAGGGTGGAGCTACCCAAAGACAGTGGACTGTCCCCTGTTTTCAATATTGCAGACTTAGTTCACTACAAAGGACCACCACCAGACATGGACAACAGTCTCAAGGAAGTCATACATGATGTGGAAGAGCTCAAGTTACCTTCTGCTACAATAAAAAAAATTGACAGAATACTGGATACCAAGGTCTACAAGAAGACTAGAACCAAGGAATACAAGGAGCATCTAATTAAAAGGCATGTTCAACCTAATGTTGATGCAGTGTGGATCAAAGAGTCAGAGTTCAAGAAGTTGGGCATTGATCTCAGCTTACTCAATCCAAGGATGGATTGAACTTTTTTTTTGTTTTGGGGAGGATGGTGCAGGAGCACCTAGGCTAACCTCCATTTTGTTAGTTATCATTTTTGGCTTGTACCTGACCTTAGCCAAGTCAGGGTAGTAGTGTGTCTATCTTGGACCTTAGAAGGTATTGCTTGTGTATGGAATAAGTGAATTAGTCATTAGGACTAAGTTCACCATAGATTAGTCTTTGTTAAGTATCTTTTGCTTTAATTAGCTTAGTAGGTTAATTTGAAAGTTGAGCCTTAAATGTGTTCTAAACACATCCTTATTGTTAGAAAGATGCCAAGAGGCAGTTAAGGGAGTTGATGGTTCGAAATCAAGGAGTTAGAGGTCCTAGAAGTCAGGAAGAGGACACAATGATGGGAAGTTGCAAAAAGTTGTTGCAAAGTTGCATGACAACATTTGTCAGGTTGCATGCAACTTAGTTGTCTTGGATCCCCTCAAAATTAGGAGTGTGGGATCGATCAACATCCCTAGAAAAATGGTAAAAGGAATCTATGATGCAAGAGGCTCGAGTTATAAGATCAGGAGATTGTAATTAAGGAGTGAGTTATGCTTTTGAATAAAAAGAACTCTATTTTTCTGTAAATTCCATGTGTTTTCAGGTGACAGTGCTATCAAATGCTTTGTATATATTGATTTGGCATTGTATTTGTGTATATAGTGAAGTTTCAAGTATTTTTCATTCAGTAGTCAAGTTGTTTTGTGCTAAATTAGTGTTTTGAATTCATAGGTTAGAGTCTTGAGGTTTGTCTGGTTCAGTTTTGATCACTTTGTCTTTTCATGACTCCCCCATGAAATCTAGCCACGGGAATTTCCTAAAAATGGATGGATTTTCTAGGGGAGTCATTGCTCTGTACATATGTAGTGGTAGGATTCTTGGAGATTAAAGCAGTAGGATGTATTAACAAACCCTAGGCGAGCTAAAGTTGCCCAGTTGGAGGTTTGAAGGTGAAAAATTGAAGGACATAGGCAGGGGAAGAAGGTACTATATGGAACAAGTATAGTTCTAGGTGGGGCATAACCTTACCTAAGAATGCTAGAAGGATTGAGTCTTAGTCAATCCATTTTTGTGAGAAATTAGCAAGATATCATTGAAACCCTAGGAATTAGGCCTATTAGCCCTATTTGCCCTTGATTGTAGGAAGCCACTATATGAAGGAGGCAGGGGTTTGAAACCTTGTGAAACATTTAAAGGCTCAAAAAGGGTATCTAGAAGTGAAGTTTATTTGCTAGGTTGTTTGGAAAATTTGAGCAAGAAAATAAAAAAGGTGACTGGTAAGGGCTATAAGGAATTAGGCCTCACCAAAGAAAATTCTTGGAATCAGTAGGAAAGAAGGTTGAAGACCCTTCAAGATGGAACCAACTGAATGTGGATGGTATTTTTTCAATGTCTCTAACACCCCTGCAAGTAGTTCAAGGTTTTGAGCAATGTTGGCACTTAGAATCTTCTAGGTGTTGGGAAGAGTTTACCAGTTGCAAAGAAGTGTTGGTCTTCCAAGGTGAAGCACAAGTGGAAAACTCTTGGAAAAGAGTTGGAGTAGGACTTGGTTAATCATCCAAGCCTAACAAGAACCTACTGGTATCAGGTTCCAGGAAGAAGACAGTGAAAAGGTCTTTTAGTAGATTGTGCAAGCAAGCTTTGGAACACACATACACCAATAGTCTTCCAACTCTCCTATTTAGTCTATGAGTTCTTTTGGATTCAATGTACTAGAGAAATTAGAAACCTCCACTCTATGACTTTTACTTGTGCCACTGCTCTCAACAATCTCTCTTCTCTTCCATCTATTAGTCCTTTAGCCTCTTTAACCTCAAGTTCTTTTGTAGCCTCTTCATATTCATTCTCTGATTCAAGGTTCCTCCTCAAACCCACCAAGATGTTCTAGATCTCATTCCTCATCTCATTTCTAAAGTCCTCCATCATTTTCTCTATTCTTCTAGGGTTCACCCTTCTCAATGACATCTCTCCCCTTGTTTGGTGAAATTGCCTTAGCTTGAAAATCTGACTACAAGGTTTCAATTTCCTCTCTCTTGGTGATCTAATGAGCACACTTACATCCTGCCTCAAATTAGTGATCTTTTCACCCAAGGAATGCCACAAGGACCACAACCCACTCAAGGTTTACAACCATCTCTCATATCAAGATTCGTAGGTTTGCAACCTGCTTTGATACCATCTAATGTAGCCACGATCAGAGGGTCCTCAAAGAGAACAATTTAGACCATGCAACAAGAGTCACACAATGGAAGAAACACAAAAAATGGAGGCAAATACAAATTCAAACATTCTTATTATCAAAAAATTCAATTACATACAACCGACAACATCTGGGTTTACAGATTTGGCTCATAGGCCTGAGTACAACATGAGCAAGATACCATCTTCCTACATGCTCCTCAATGTGAGAAAAAATCCTATAGATCAAATCTTATCTTTCTCTAATCTACATTCCTAATGATCTATTACAATGTTTTATATCACATTCACAAATCTAGGATCATCCTGCATTGGCCAAATATTATTACAATCTCCCAATTAAATAAAATGTAATGTGTGCATGAAGAGGTCAACCTCAAATTTGAATTACTCCTCGGTGAATGCATTGGATTAAGTGTGGACCTATAATCAAGGTTAGGGACACTCCACAAAACATTTCAAATCACATCATCAAGATCTACAAGATACGAGAATGATCCACAAGTGATCAAACTAGCTATTAAGTTTAGACAATTATTCTGATGTTAGTCCAAGAAACTTCCACTTAATTTGGAAGTGATAACTTGCCAGAAAAAGAACCAATCATGCTCAAATCTCAGAATAAGGAAAAGGAACATGTCCACGATGTAAAAATAGATCCACAAGGTCTGGTGAGCAAACATGAAGAAATATCAAATTTGCCAACTTGAATTGAACAAGAACTAAAACAAAGACAAACTGGAATGGAAATATTTTTGTTGATGCAAGATTTCCATGACCCAAGGATGCTCCTACATCAATAGGAATAGAGTAAATGGTTTATGAGGAGGAATCTATGTTCCTCCTTGAATTTGGAATTTTTTTGAAGGTTGAGCACAACTAGTGGTTGAGATAAGATGTTTTCCAAAAAATTGAGCTAAGTTACGCACAAGTTTTATTCATTGTTCACTTTCAAGCATGCAGTGTATGTTATCTATGGTAGGGATAATAGTGTTGGAAATGTTTTTAGTACTCACTTGATGTTTTAGGTTTTCTAATTCTTCATGGATATGGATTATGTTTTCTTTAGGGATACTAGTAACCATTGTTTCAACACTTGTCATGCTGCTTGAAGGTAAAGACTTGTTAAGGGTATGGTCCATATATACCTAGTGAACTAGTGTCAACACTATGAGTGAAAGAGCTAGATAACCCAAGATCCACAATGAGTGTATTATCATAGGATGACATGAGTCTCGAACTACATCTCACTATAGTATTAGCAATACAACACCAAGTTATAAATATCATGCAAAGGACAATCAATGAATGCAAGATAAATGCAATGAACACAAGATAAATGATATGATTTAATTCCAATTCTTATGTTTACAAATATGCTTGAAATAAAACCAAATTAAGCTAGATCTAATGAAATGATTGAAACAAAAACTCAGTAATCCGAAATTGAAATCTAACAACAACAAACAAAAGCATAGAAACAAGGTTTTCAATGTTGTAAAATATAAATTAAGACATGATACGAGAATAAATCACCCAGAGGGGCATATGAGTCCCAAATGGGGTTTTTTAAGGGTTTAGATTATGAAAAATAGTCAACATAGAATTCCCAAAAATAAGGTAAAACAATCTGTGATGGGACTAAATCACCCAGAGGGGCATATGAGTCCTAGATGAGGGTTTTGACACTAATTTTAACAAATTCTAAGTGGATGTTAAGGTTTTTGGTTTGTATGTTGTCTTGACTATGTGTAATTATATATTTCAAATAAAATTCAATGATGCAAGATGCAAAAATAAAACCTATATGCATTCTCACTAATACAATGTTTAGGAACCCTAAATGCAAATTAACTAATGCAAGACCTAATGCAAAGTTAATGTAAGCTAGATATAGGAATTTAATGCACTCCAAATCATAAATAAAGGGTTGAAAGGGTAGGTTCACCAAAATGAACCAAAGGAAATAGGGGCCCCTTCACACTACTAGAGAGATGGAACACCTAAAGAGGGGGTGTGGATTCCTCTTTTTCCTATTTCGCTCTAGGTCATTCAAGGAAACCCTAGAGATCCCAATCTAATGATGCAATTGAGAGAAGGGGTTGCTATAAGGTCTCCTAGGGTGTGATTAAAATAAAAGGGGGGTTTTCCATTAAGCAAGTTCTTAGAAAGAAGGAAATGCAAATGATATGCAAATCTAGCTATGTAACTTAGGAAATGAAACTTAAAATTAGAATGATAAACTGAGAATAGAGAGGCACCTAGAAAATAGGAGATGCCTAAAACAAAGTATGCAATTTTGAAATTATGAATTTTTATGCACACTAGGACTCATACACTAGACTGGGTGATTTTATCTTAGTTTAGGGTTTTGAGCTAAATTTAGAATATGCCAGTGGTAAACCATGATCTACAAAAAATGACTAAAAAGTGGTATACTAGGACTCATACACCCAAGGTAGAGATTTAGTCCCAGTATTATGGTTTGTCCAAAAATCTAGTATCCTTTAGTGATCTTTTGTAGCTTCTCTCCCTTTTGATCTCCAAGTTTGGAAGTTTGAATTCTCACCTATAGGTGACTTTGAATAAAGATGACAACTTTCTTCAATCTTGCAACTTAGTCTTCAAAGGATCTCCAAGCTCAAAGCACCTAGATTACCCTGTTTTGGTAATCAAACCTTGAAATGAAATGAAATAGAATGAATGAATGATGAATGAAAAATATGCAATATTGTAACTCACCAAACCCTTGAAATAAATACTACAATCTTGTATTAAATGGATAGCATGAATGTAGATATTGAATCTTTATTGAATGCTATGGATCTTGACTTGAATGCTTGCTTGAATCATAAAAACCTACATCACAAATGTTAGCTCAAAAACACACATGATGCATAATGACTTTGAAATGATGCTTGAATCTTGAATATAGCTCCAAAATGCTTGATAATTAGCTCTTGAATGCTCTCTTGAAAATCTTAGCTTATTAGGAAAAATTATGTGAAATAACCTTGTATTTATACTTGTTTATACCAAATTTCCCAAAATTACAACACTACAAGCCAACATCAGATATAGGAGAATAAAATCCCACCAAGAATTTAATTCAAAATAGGTCCAAGATAAAGTGGGAATCATATGTCAGTTGGGGCGTATAATTCCCAGTAACCTAAGCTTGGGACAAAAATTTCAAGAAATGTTAAGTTCTATGCCAAATTCAGGATCAGGCCCCAAAACTTAGGTCGGACCCATAGGCCCAAGGTGGTGTATGAGTCCCAGATCACTAAATATGGGACACATAATCGAAAAATTATGAATTATGATTGTTTATTAGATAAGTGTCAGGATTATCCTCAGAAAGATGCATTAAATAAGGCTTGTAGATGCAAAATAGGACCAAATAAGGCATATAGAAGCCTAATTTTAGCAGAGAGGGCCCAAAAAAGTGTGAAAATGTAAAGGGATACATTTTTCTATGCTACAGGACTAAAGTCACACCCATCACCTTCAAGGATCATTTTTTTCTTGACTTGATTTGATCTAAAGACCTATAAGTGTTAGTGCTCCAAAAAGGAAAAGGAATGCACACAAAAATATAAACAAAATCACATAAGATTTGACATGATGCTTGAATGAAAAGATGCTACAATAATCCTTAAAATCCTGCTCTTGAATGCTCTTGAATTGATTTTTGTAGTAATTATTCTCCAAAATTTCTTTTAACTCAAATGGTAAAAATACTATGTATTTATATGTAATTATTCTAATTTCCCAAAAATTAAATCTCGATAGCTGACAATTAAAAATTTAAATTCTAAATAATAAATTAGTGACACTGACATATTTAAATTTGGAGCCAAAATAGGCAATCTAGGGTGCCCTATGCCCTAGTCTGGATTCCTACTTTTTAGGGATCCAAAGTGTCGAGGAAAAAATATTAAATGCCTACTTTGATTTCCCATGTTTGATTTTTAAATAAATGTTTTAAAATGGGAAATCACATGCATAATTAAGAAATTAGGTGCATAATTAGGTCCAAGGACATGAGGGGAGCAAATCTTAGTGTGAAATTATCAAGGGTGACAATTTTTTATGCTACAATATATATATATATATATATATATATATATAGAGAGAGAGAGAGAGAGAGAGAGTCCTCTCTTTGTTTTATATTCAGTGTGATAGTTAGCCAAATTTAATCTTGTTTCATTTTTTAAGTCATAGATATAAATACATAGATAGATATATATAAATATAAGTGTAGCATAGAAAATCGTCACCCTTGACAATTTCACACTAGGTTTTTCTCCCCCCTATGTGCTTGGACCTAATTATGCATTTAATTTTCTCATTTTATAATATATTTTAAAAATTAAAAGATGGGATTAAAAATAAAAAATTAATATTTCATACCAATGTTTAAGGCCCCAACAAGGATGGGTTTCAACTAGGGTTCCTAGTGCCCTTGTCCAACCCCTTTTGGATAAAATATAAATATGTTGATGTCAACATTTTATTATTTGAAAATTTGAAATTATTTGTCGGCTATCAATATTTATTTTTTGGGAAATTAGAAGGAAGTTGCATATAAATATAAATCATTTTCACCATTTTAATCCTAGCATGTTAGGGAAAGAAATTAAGATCATTATTGAGCATACTAAGAGAAATCAAGAGAAAAATTAGTAGAACCGCAACAATATTTATTTCAATCAAGCATCATGTTAGCCATGCATCATGTTTTTATGTGAGTTTGTTCATATTTCATGTTTATTTGTTTTGTGAGTACTAACACTTGCAAAACATCAAATCAAGAATCAATTTCTCCTTGAAGGTGATGAAAACATGACTTTAGTCCATCAAGGAATGCAAATCTAAGTGGTGAGTTATAATTTTTTTTCAATATATAACTTGTTTATTATTTAGCCTTTGTCCAACCAAAGGTAAGATCTCTTTTTACATCATCATAGCTATTGTGGGGGTAGAAATACCAAAATGAGGTTTGACTTAGGAAATCCCCTATACGATACAACCCTTCCCCCTCTTTTATGTGTGTAGGTTATAGATTTCAAACAAATTGGAGGAAAATTGAAGACTAATTTATCATTCATGCATTCAAGCCCTACAAGTTGTCAAATCAAGGAAATTGGATTTTATCAGTGACATATGAAGTTCTAAAAATGACCCAAGAAGAAGAACTTGCAGACCAGGAGGAACAAGAATGTGAAGTTAGATCTTGAGTATGTTAGAGAAATCATGCATTAGCTAATAATTAATTGACTTTTAATTGATTATTAGGATGATTTATTCTCATGCACTTAAGATAAACTTAGGAGTTCTTTTTTCTATTAACTAGAGGGAGCTTTTATTAGATCATTTTGTCTCCTCACATAAGATGATGACACTTGTCATGATCTAATCCATTTATCATTTACTATTGCTCTTATAAAAAACTCACCCTCATTATATTATCTCATGAAGATCTCTATGAAGAATCTTGACACTAGTACAAAAACAATAATATATGACTAAATAAACTACTAAAAATTGCATATAAATGACTAATTTTGGTCATGTGACTATTAGTAGTTTATTGCCGGTCATTTATAACCCGACCAATTGACTAAACTATTTTAGTCATTTATCTAGTCATTGATTTAGTCATTGATTTGGTCATTGATTTAGTCATGGTAGTGATTTATTTAGTCATACATTTAGTCATATATTTAGTCATATATTTAGTTATTACTTTAGTCATTACTTTAGTCATTAATTGAGTCATTACTTTAGTCATTAATTTAGTCATATATTTGGTGATTAATTTATTCATTACTTTAGTCATATATTTAGTCATTTTTATTTACTAGTTTCCATTAATTGGTAGTAAATATAGTCATGAAATGAATAATTTATTAAATACCATAAATTTTATAATGCAAAACTAACATAATATTAAACTTGAACTAAAATATAAAATCAAATAAGAATATTACATATATGAACAAGGTACAATATGCTAGAATTAAAAAATTGATTCAACATCATGATAAATAAAGATAATCTGCAATAAATTTTTTAATGCAAATATATATATATATATATATATATATATATATATATATATATATATATCAAGTTATAAGATGCCAAAGTTGTCTAAGAGTTTCCAACTCTTTCAAATACATCATGATAATTAAGATCCCTAAACAACACATTCAAAATACTACATAAAGCAGTGAGCCAAGATGTCTAACAACTAGTACATGATAAACATGTTCAACTATGTCATTTTTTGCAAATATTTTAGTGGCCACTGTGTAAAGGTTCCCTATTTCTCTTTCAAACAAACAACTCCATCTATTTTGTCTTCATAAACAAGGGGTATGTTACTTGTGACCTTTAAAATGTTTACATTTGCATCTCCTATTCTTTTCAAGTTGACTCCATGTACAATATATAGGGAGTGAATCTGCCCAATGCCCACATCATCACCATCAAATAGATCCAACACCCTAACTTTATCCCCTGCTTTGAGTTTATCAATACATTTTTGCAAAAAGAAAAAAAATAACACATTATATTACATAGGTAATGATTACCCTTTTTTACATAATAAAACAACCATTACTTACTTAAATAGTACTTGCATGTGTGTGTTAAAATAATTGCAAAAGGAAAATTTTAAAAATAATTGCAATGATACCTTATGAATATTTTACCCTGAAAATTACCTTCTTAGTCTCACATTTTTGTAGATCATGAGACATGATAGTCTAGATGATTATTATCATCCATAGGGTATAAAGTCAACCAAAAAGAGAATGGGGGAGAGGGATTAGAGTAAGAACAGATTCCAAGAACCATTCATCAATCTAATTTAATAAAAAACCAACACTCATAGTAGTGCTTACAATGTTACTATTAGCTTCATGCTAATCAAATACAAAGGCCACAAATATAAACACTACATTACCATGCACACATACCAAACACATAAGGTTATGACAACACTATTACACATAAAAAAGGCAACTAATGCACAAAAACAAAGAATGCAATGTGAGAGCACTACTACTATTGCTACAAGGTGAAGGTGAAATACATTGGGATGTATAAAAATAGTGGCATTAAAGCTCTAAAACATAACCCCATGCAGTCAACATAACCCTATCAATGATGACATATAAAAAAAGAACAAAGAACAAAATGTATCAAGGCAACATGTGATAGCCATTAAGAGCAGTCATTGAGGAAACAATGCAGTCTTTATCTGTGGCTTTCATAGTAGCAGTAAAGGAGTAAAAAATAAGATTGGATGTAGAGGTCACATAAATAATAGAGAAAGAGCCTTTCGTTGTTAGAAAATAGTGTAAGAGTATGCAAAAAGAAGTAAGGAATGATTTCCAATGAACAAGTAGTAGTGGAATGCCATGAAGTTAAAAAAACAATGATAAGCATGGCACCAAGGAATGTAAGGAAAAGTGGAATGCTTTGTATGTAAGGTTTTTGGACATTTTGTTAGTAGTTCCCAAATGTTTGACTTGAAGATTTTGCATGTGTTGATTTATTTTGTGAAATTTATGAATCAAGTTTGAGTACTTTTCCAAAAAGACTAAAACCTCATAATATTTATCAAATATATGAGGGGGTTGGGATTGTTGAGAATGTTAAATTTGAGCATATAGGAAATAGTATGTATTCACTTGTTGATGGTAGTAATCGCATTGCTTTGTGTGAACAAAATAATTTCATGTCACATATGGATGAATAAAATATGAAGAGGCTTGAAGAAAACCTTGTAGTGATAAAGATGGGGTTTTTAATCATCTCATGGATGAAAGGTGTGTTGATAAAAGTTATACTCATGATGATGCAAGTGAAGGATATGATGAAATAAAGGAAATATATGAGGTTGAGCCTTGTAACAACCTTATTAATAAGGAAACAATAGTATGCTCAAATATCCAATTAAATGAACTAGCTTTTGATACTAATGATTTTGTTGATGAGGAAATTACCACAAACATAAATTTGTTGCTCAATGATAATGTTATTGAAGATAAAAAATTATGTATTTAGTCTAAGGAATCTGATAAAAAAGATGACAATGATGAGATTCATGATTGTTTTGACTGTGATAGCTATGAACTTAGTTACTTATATATTGCTCATAATCATTTTTATAAAGAAGAAATGGATGGTTTTGTCTTTCATGAAGAATATATTAATGCAATTTCTGATGAAGAAACGTATTCACTCAAAAATGAATAAGTTATCTGCTATGAGGAGCCCTCTAATTTGTTCTTTCCATCCCTTGAGATATTCCAGATAGAGCTCGGTGAAGATGTTGGGAAAAAAAAATTGCATTCAGAATGAGGAAGTTGAACATAATTTCAAAAGTGAAACTCCTTATTTTGTTGACTATGAAGACATTGAATATGTTCATTTCTTTGTTGATATTAATTATCCACATGATGAAGAAATGGAAGTTCTTATTTCAAATGAGAAATACATTGATGTAAATTCCAATGAAGGCACATGCTTACTTGTGAATGAATAAATTTTAAGTTACAATTAATCTTTGGCATATGGGTCAACTTTTCTATCAAATGATAGTGTACATGAAATTGTGAATTCATGTGAATATCTTTCTACCGACAATGCCAAATTTAAAAGTGTATGATTCAAGTATTTATATTGACAAGTGGGAAGGTAGTGTTGATGGTGCATCTATTACAATAGTGAATAAGTTATGAAAATTCGTTATAAGAAATTTGGCTCAAGATTACATTTTGAATCATTTGAGCCTTTTTTTGAAATATTTCACATGGAGTTGTGCAATGATCTGAAGGATAAATCAAATCATGTTGTTAAATCTAAGTTTGAAAAGTTTCCAATGTATGGGATGTTGATGAAGTTGATATTCTTCATAAAAATCATGACACAAGTGTTGATAGAGATGCTATTGTGGCTAATGAATCTTGTTTGCAAACCACAAGGGTGATCGAGTTGCATTATTTAGGTGAGATTGAATGTAAGCACAATGTAGTTCAAATGGAAATAGCACATGTGAATGAACATTTTTATTCATCACACAAAATGAGTGCCTATTGGGTATGGAATAGACTTCATGTGATACCTCGGTGAGTACTTCCCAATCTTCTCATCTTATTTAGTCTGATTTCTCAGGCTTCAAATTGAAATATGACTTTGATAAATTAGAGCAAGTATCATTAGAGGTTTTTTTATGAGAAATTCAAATTTAATGTAAAAATTGAAGTTTATGTTGCTAATGCATCCTGTTTAATGGATTATGAAATATTTTATTGATTAGTTTCATTTGATGAATATGTGATGATGCGTGATATTGAATTTTTCAATATAAAGCATTGTAAAATTGGGAATAATATGGTTGGAAAATATGTTATTTGCAAGTCATATGATGAGATATTTCAATTGATGTCTGATTGCAATGATAGGATATACAAAGATAACATTGATAGTGATAAATATAGAGGTATGGTTAAAAATGTCAATGGCAATGCCAATTCTCCATTAGGTTATGATAATGTTTTCAAATTAGGGATGGGTTAGTCTTTGGCGAATAGAGTGTTTGAAAAGGGTAGATACTGGTTCTTCATTTTTAGGGATCTAGGCCACCAAATGGAGTTTGGAAAACATAATTTGAATGCAATGCAATGGAGGCATTACAGAGTATTTGATGGATTGGGAATATGGTCTACACCTAGAGACATCTAGAATCTTGCTATGCTTTTTTGAAGCATACGTCCCCAATCAAGAGCCATTGTTAGCACTTAGAAATTTCCTTCATTTTTAGTGCTTGATGACCTTTCAATTGGTGACAAAACCTTGATTTTAGGTCTTACAGCAACCATTCAACCTTATTCTTTTAGCATTAAAATTTCTCAATTATTGGATCGTCATGAAAATCCAATTGGTAGAATTTTTTCATAAATCATAAAGATTGTGCATGCTTAGTTTCATGGCTACTGAATGATTCTTGATGGTGGGTCCTTAAGGTATCATAGAAAGTTTCAAATTTCTCTATTCTGAAAACCCAATTGTTCATTTTTCATCCATAGTCTATAGCTTTGTTTTTTGTGTTTGTTAGAGAAGTTTAGGTCCAATTTACAAAGGAAGTCCTTAAAATTGATTTGTTGTGGATGTGAAAATGAAAGCACAAGGACTGATATAAAAAATAAATCATCCTCTCAATTTTTCTTAGCATCCAAAGGTCACGTGCATCCATGGCATTGATACCGTCATTTGACCTAAAAAAAATTCAACCATCAGTCAACTATGTTCTTTAAATTTGCAAATATTTAAAGCATTTTAATGTTTTAATATGTCATATGAGGCTCTGAAATGCTTAAGTTCCCTCCTCAAAGGGTTGAGCACCTGAAATGAGTATTTAAATGCATTTTTATAAGTAAACAATGAAATATAAAAAGTCAAGTTACATTGACCTTCAAGCCATCACATATTGCAACTTATGAAGCCTCCAAAGCCTTCAAAACTGTGATGAAAATGAAGATTAAGATGGAATATCATTGATTTATAACAAGGATGGAGGGCGTCGCATTTTTGAGATCTATTTTCCCTTCAAATATGTGATAGAACCAATTCTTGCGATGCCTTTTGATCAGTCTATTGTTTACTGACTTGGAGTGAGGATGGACACCAATTTTGAAGAGTATTCATGTGCTGAGGTGTTGGAAGATAGTTTTCATTGAACAAAGAGCAAAAAAAAAAAAACATACTAGAGACTATTTCCCATACTTTGGTAGCAGTTTAGATGTTTGAAGCATTTTTAGAATGCTAGAATGTTCAACTAAAAACAACCCAAAAATATTTCTAATTCCCATGCTTCAAATTTGAAGGTGTTTCAATTGTTTTGAAGTGCTAAAAAGTGTTAAAAATACCTAGCAATATTTCCAAACACCTCTGTAATATGTTTCATGCCCGAGCAACTGTTTTAACAATATTTTGAATGGTTTTTAAATGCTTAGAATAGCAACAATCAACCTGCAACCTTTATCTACACCATGGAAATAGTTCTAGTGTTGCTTGAACCATTTTTTAAAGTGCCAATCTTCATAAAAATGACTTGCACAATTGTGAAATGACCCAGTATATGTTTCCAATGTCCAGGAAATTGTTGATTAAGGGTTTTGAATAGTTTTTTGCATGTCATCATGGAAAAACATCCATGAGTGTTTGGAAAGATCTGCAAAAATTAGGAAATGCTATATAGTTGTCATTAATGTCTTTGCACTATCATTGATGGAGGGAGCTTGCTTACAAAAATGTATAAAACCTACTGTTGGAATGTATGATGCCTTCATCATTGTTCTGCCTATTTTTGTAGACTATGTTCAATATATGAGATGGTTGTTTTCAAGATAAAAAAAGTGTCAGCTATAGGAAAAATGCACAAAGGAAAGGTTAAGGGCTAACTATTTGAAAAAATGTCAAATTTAGTGCAAAGAAAAAATGAAAGCTCTAAAGGTTAAAATGTTTGGGTAAATGTTTGTTTTCAGTTGCTAATGGAATAGGTAATTACTAGGAGGTTAAATTTTTTACTTGTAGAGTGAAGTGTTGTTGGTGAAAATCAATTTTACACCTTTTTTTAATGGGAATGCAATGTATAGGTGAAATTTTGGTTTCAGTATGTAAATGTGGAGGGAAAATGAAAAAATAAAGTGAAGTGGCATATTCTTTCAAATATGAGGGCTCAACTTGTGTTGGGTGTCGACTGTGGAGTTAATCTAAGTTTTCTCATTCTCTTAAAAATATAACTTTTATTCATTAGGTTATATTTTGGTTTTGAGATTTTGTAAAGAGAATTAGGGCATTGGGGTGAATGTGCAAAGGTCATAGGTGAAATTCAAGTCATTTCATAACTACAATTCACTATATTTTGTTTTGTGAATATATGAAAATCATATTGTAATGGGAATTGTCTCCAACCTTGAAATATAATATTCTTTGACTTAAATAATCAAGGATTGTTGAAGTCTTTATTTATATCTACTATTTTGAATTTCTTTCATGGTTTGTTAATTGTTTAGGGATTGGTGTAAATGCTTTCCAAGAAGAAATGAGAATGTTATATTTTAAGTGGATAATTAAGAATGTTGTCATTATAGATTATTGTTGGTCATATTGTCATAAGGTGACAATAGTTCAAATGATCACCAAAATATGTTTGAATGTTGTGATGTATAATGTTTTGTATGGCAGGGATTGGTCTAGCTCTTTACTTCTTCTCAAACTTAGATACAACCTTTAAAATTGAAAACTCAAAAAGTCATTCTCTAATTTATTTCTAATTATTATCTCACTTCATACTAGAACTATAATGGTAACAAGGGAAGTACCAACTATATGTAGAAATATAAACTCTTTATTTTGTATGAAGTTTATTTATTAGAAACCCAAACATCTCTCTAGGGGTTTTCTTATATCCCATCCAAAACTAACTCAATCTAATTTTCCTTAATCTCTAGACACTTTGGTGGGAAAATCCAAATGAGATATAGCAATGACTTTGACTTTTTTTTTTCCTTTTTTATTTGGTGTTGTTTTGTTTGATGATTTTGTTGACATCTTGTTGGATGTATTATTTTAGTAACTTCTTGACATTGTCAATGGCCTTGTGATGTGATCAAGGACTTTCTTCCTCTTTTTGTTTTATTTTTCACTTTTCTAAGAACATAAGCTATATACAAGCAAGAAAAGAAACTATTCTAATCCTTTCTTTATTTTTTTCTAAAATTAATTGTTTACTAATTAACTATATGAATTATGTATACAATCTATGCTATATTTTTATGATTTTTCAAGTTTGTGAAAGTAAACGAACTTTCTAATGTACTAAAATAATGAAGAAAACTAGAACTAGCACTATCTAAGATAGAAAACAATAAATCTAAACTAAAATAAGAAGCAATGATAGAGTGTTCAGGTCCTTACATAAGATAGGTGATCAAATTACTAAGAAATGAATTTGTTTTGAAAAAAACTTGGAAGTAAACTTAGATTCCTTGTAACTATAGTGATTGATGTCCATACAGGGCCTATCTTTTCCATCCAAAATATCTTCTCCTCTTCCAACCTTGGAGCACTCCACTTTATGGAAAGGGAAGATTTGGATTTGTGAAGAAGGCAGTATATAATACCAACTATATCAACTAGGTTGGTGGATAAGAAAGTATGCAACAAATTACATTCTAGTTATAGGATGAGTAGATATGTAACAAGAATGTTGGAATACATGTGTGTATGTGCATGCACATGTCAGGGTGTGTGCATTAGTGTGCACATTTTTGGAGATGTGTGTGCATCTAAGGTCACATCTGTATCTATCTAAGTTCACATGTGTGCTTGCAAATGTTTGTGGTTGTGCATATGTATTTGGGGGGTGGGGTGTGCATTTTCTTATGTGTGTGTGTCCTAGACATGGGAGTTAGATACTAAGGGAAAAGAGTTAACAAATGAAAGGGTCAAACATAATTATAAGAGAAAAATGATGAACATGAACAATTGGGTCAATCCCAATTGTTGTAGTAGCAAGTTTCATGGCTTTAGTAGTGAGTTTAGTGCAAGGGCAGTGAGTTTTATGGATGTAACAGTGAGTTTAATGGATCAAGAAGAAAATATCATTACTAAACAACAATAAAACATTAAGAGAAAGTGGCAAGAATATCAAAAGAAACTTTTTTTTAATAACAACAACCATAATGAAGAGTTAACAGTACATCTAGGTGAGGAGTAATTCATTTAAAAAATAGTCAACAGAGCCTTTCAAATCATAAAAGTCATAGTATATAGTCATATTTCATGAATATACTAAGCTATACAAGGCAAAGGGTAGCATGCTATAGGTCATTGTCATTGGGCCATAGTCATACACCCCCTTGATAGTAAGAAGCAGCTATAAAAACATATGGAGTAAGACAATTATGAAGAGCTTAGAAAAGAAAAAACAACAATAAGAGTAAGACAATTAATAGTATTTTTGTCACCCCTCAAATCTAGCAAGGCAGGAAAAATGGAATTTCTTGTGACAAGTCATTGAAAAGCTTAAATAAATGATGACAATTTCTTCTAATCCTTCATCAAGTATGTATGCTATGATAATTTAAATGTATGCTTCCTTTTGAGGTTGATAACAAGTGGAAAGAGCAACAACCATGATAGCCTGATAACAACAACCCTAACATGCTTACAACTAAGTGATAGTAAGAAAAGTCATGAACTAATTTTTAGATAACCTACATTTCAACCACATAATGTTTGAAAAGAATGCATGGTGAGACCATAGTAATAGTTTAATAAGAAAGCCTAGGAATTCCTGAGACTTGGAAGAGACTGTCACAGTTTGATTGGCCCTTTGTACTTGTTTATCTGATCATGTGTTTGTATCTCAAATGCCTTCTAATCAGAAATACTTGAGTTATAAATAAGTGTATCTCTCTGAGAAGTAGTGAGTATATCCTTTTAAGTAGTGAAGGGACCACTCATAAAGACATAAAAATATGAAATGAACAGATCTCATCCCAAAGGTACACATAAAGGTAATGAAAAGATTTCTTAAGGCACTCAAAAGATCACTTCTAACATACAGTGAAAACCCATTCAAATGAAGGAGATAATAAAGGAAATTATTTCCTTACAATATATCTTATAAAATATATAATATGTTAAACCCATTTAGATGTCAAACCAATATTCCATAACCCATCTTTCCTTTTAAGCTTACCATCAGAATTCTCATCTTGGTGTTTAAGTTGTTGGTATCCAAATGAGATAACTCACTATGAGTATCTAAAACATGATTTTTCAGAACTAACAATATCATCAATATGATTATCAATACTTGAAGAGTCATCAAGAGGATGGTCATAGCTATTATTATTTGATTTATATCTTTCATGTACACTATCTGAAGTTATTTCAACAATAAATCTACCAGAACTAAAAAGATCATGAGTGAAGCTCAAAGACCTATTAAGTTTGTGTTCAAAAACTAGACACCCTGTTAGATTCTTGATGAAACTGGGAGAGAATGGATCATCACCCATTTTGATTATTCTCTCACTAGAACAAGGGATAAGATTCATTGCATCTACTAGGGAGGTGACTTGATTCACAATATTTTCAGAGGAAATATTGATTCCTTCACATGAACTGCTAGTATATGAGTTGACATAATTTGGTAAAGTATTTGTATGTGTACTACAAGAATGAGATATTATACTTTGAAAACCATTCTTTCCATGCATGGGAGAAGTATTTTTAGAGACGTGTGTTGAGATGCTACTTGATAAATGGATATTTGAGTTGTTTACTTTAGACTCAACAACATAAATAACTCGTTCTCTAGGTTCAGTTGCATTAGAAACCTCAATCTCTGAGATTTCTTTTGTTGCTTTAGGATTAGTCTTTTGCAAATCAATCACTCCTGAAGCAGAGGTTTCAAAAAATTAAGCACTAAAAGAACCCAACATTTGGGATTGAAAACTAAAGTTTCTTTCCTCTTGCATATTCACATCAAAATATTTAACTTCCTCCATCTTGAACAAAATTGGAAAATCAGATCTAGTGCTGCTATCTTGTGGCTGACATTCTTGCTTGTAATATTTTCTCTAGTGAAATATCTAGCACTTTCTAGTGTTGAAAATACACAAAGGGACTATAAGGCTATGAGAAAAAGAAATCAAGTATTTTAAGGAATTTTAATTGGTGGTAGGCCTCATGATGGAGTGTTCATTGAAGTAGCTTTTAATCAATTTTTTTTGTAGAAGGTTGGCATTCAATCATTTGTACATCTACATGGGCCTTTATGTCCCATTTCCTATCACCCAAATAGGCCCATGTACTATCACCAAATTCCTAAGGGTTGTCTCCCTCAACCAACTTTAGACCACATTCTACTCTAGGCATTACCAACTTATATTTTATCTCTAAAACTATAATGAATTTTGATAAGGGAACTCACAGATAAGAAAGACATTGAAAATTAAAAGGATTTTATACCTTATGATTATTAGTTATTTTAGTTGCTTGTTGTAGACCAAAGTTCACTTCCAAGAGATATTTTTTTGGTGTTCTAATAAACTATTTGATCCAGTGAATGGCTTTGACCATATGAATTGAAAATGGTTAGAAATATGCAAAGCAATTGTCAAGTGTGCAACATTAAAACAAAGGGTTACAAAATTCTTCTACAAAGAGGTGATAATGACAAGTGTTAAGGATGAATTTCTTTGAATGGTGATTTAATGATGTTATAACAAAGATCACCAAATATGTTTAAAGAGATTCATGAATTAGAAGAACAATGAAAAGACAAAGGAGACATTCATTGATCTCATAGTTATTTTTCCATAAAACTCATAATAACAACATTTAGGACAGTCACAATGGATTTCAATGAAACAAAAGGAAATTTTTTGTAGATTCACTGTTCTATATATGATCGTAATACTTTTCTTGGAAATCACAAGAGTAATTTTATAAAGACATGTTGTGGAAAACATTTATGACATTTGAATACATCTTTAGAATACAATATAAAGATGATATAGTTGAGAATCAAAATATTGAGGGATAGCCTCTTGATCTGAATTTGTGGAATTATGGTCATTCCATGCAAAAACTATAGGTTTAACAAAGGCAACCAACTGCGAAACTTTCTCAGTGAGACCATTTAAGCAACTCATTATATGTTGGTACTCTTCATTTGAGTTGACATGACTTGGAGAGGCTCTTACTGGGCGTTCAACAGATGGCTATGAAATCTCTATTGATGAACTAGATTTCCACTTCATACTACTCTTAGATTTAGTACTGTAGACATTCAAATTTGACCACTTCCATATGATCAAAGTCATCTTCTTAATCATCCCTTTGCTCCCTTAAATCATCCTCTTTGCCAGTATTAATTAAATCATTCATTTAATTAATATTGTGTATCCTACATAAGGTCTCCCAAAGTATTTAATTTAATAAATATTTTTCCCCTCTTTCCTCTATAAATTAAATAAATGCATCACTTTATTTAATTTGGTCATATTATCTTTTGGGAATTTTAAATTTATTTTTAAATTCCTTATTTTCTCTCTCATTGTCAAATCCTTCAACTTTTACAAGTTGATCTCTAATCCCTCTTAGCAATCTAACCCTCTCTCTTAGTCATAATTAATATATGATTAAGATGTGCACACCCCTAATCATCATTAGGGTCCCATCCTCCATAATTTCCCATTTGCCTCTAATGAGTCCTTAATTAATCTAATCAAGTACTTGCACAACCTTAATCACCTAATTAGGTCATCTCTAATTCCCATATCATTTATGGAATGTGTCCTTAGTCAACTTCATTAAAATCTTTCTCCTTTTGAACAAGGCATCTCCATTCCCCATGAGAATTTTTAATTCACATCTAATCCCCCAATGCATTTAGAGGAATTTTAAATTCCTTCTCTCATCCCCATAAGAATATTTGAGGAATTTTTAATTCCCCACATGTCCTCTCACCCACATGGGGACAAGTACCTCCTTTATGAGGAGATTTTGTCCCAATCCCAAGGTACTATGTACCCTCTCCATGTCATGTACTATCCTTCCACCTCATGCACACATCCCCCTTTCTAAGCCATATCACATGCCACATGTCAAGATGTGAGGGATTGTGAGTTCTCAACTCACCTTGGCCCTAAATCTTGATCTTGGTGGCTCAATCTTGACCATCCATTTCCCTAGAGATTTCCAAAATCTCTATAAATACCCCCTCTTTTCTCTCATTTTAGGGGAGATCATGCATTATAGCCAAACTCTTGCAAAAAAATTTTAGAATCCATACTTAGCCATTTTTACACTTGGATCCACTTTCATCTATTATCATATCATCATCTAGTTTGCATCTTGTGCCATCCAAGGAGCATACAACACCAAAGATCCAAGGGCCAACCAAAGGATCGATTCGACACAAGGTATAAAGTTTCATTTGTTGCTTTTATTTTGTATTGAATCCAACTAGGCTAATCTTGAGGTGTAGATTGTTTTTAGTGTTATTTTGTACTCTTTTGTTTGCTGCTCATTTTCTAGCACCTAAATTCACCCTATCACAAGTACGATCTAGTGCTTCCATATAATTGACAATATCTTCTACACCTGCTTCTTTATTATTGTTTTCCACCTAAAATACAATGCCAATTTCAACATATAGTCAGTTCAATAAAAAATTGAAATAAATAACACAATGCAAATCGAACCAAAAATCCATACACTTACTCCAAGTTTGTCCATTTTGGCCTGCAACCTGCCTCGGCTAAATGTATATTCAACTCTCACATTATCTCTTACTTTCTTTCCTTTGTTACTCTTTGTCAAATATTCTTTGGAACACATACTTTCTTTCAATGCCTCCCACTATTTGGGAGATAGAGTGGAGTCTAACCTCTCTTTTCCCTCCATGATTATTTTTCTACAATTGTATCTAAAATTGTTCATCAGAAGTCTCATCTTGTGCTTATAATATTTTCTAGAGATTTTTCCACCAATAGTGTCAAAGACATTTTCCATTTTTTGTATGACATATTCCACATTTCATGGATATTTCTTTGAAAATTTTGATTTGCAAATATCCAAATGGTCCCTACATCTTATGCCCAACTCAGAGGCCCACCTTGTAGCATTTTTCCCAATGGGTTCACCATCTCTTGATACCTCAACCAAGAATGGCTTCTCCCCTTCTAATATTCTTTATTTTTCATTCCTCTCTGTAGATTTATATAAATCTTGACTCAATATTTATCTTTTAACAAAAGCAAGCACATCTTCTATTGAACCACTACCAATATTTCTAGCTGATCCACTAATTCCATCAAAAGTTGTAGATGCAACAGGTGCACTCTAAGGCACATCAGATGCAAGCAGACTCTCTTCATGACTTTCATTAACAAAAACTTCATGCTCCTAATTGGCCACATCAGATGTGGTATGAGTAGGTAGATTAGTATTGCTCTTCACAAATTTCACTTCAAACACATCCTTTAATCTTGAATAAATCATTTGCAGACTTACTGTTCCTTTTCTCTCATGTTTTTCAATAAAATATTTTGGAATTTGTGCTAAGAGATCACCATGTGGTATATCAATTTGCACATCACTGTGTGCTATATCAGGCTACACATCATCACAACTATTTTTTTCACCAATTACATTTGTTGAATCACAAAAGTGTTGGCTTCTACGAGCTCATAGCACTGTATCTTTACTTTCTTTTTGTTTTTCTCTGCATTTTCTCTGCACTCTTTTTCTTTCCTATATAACAAAAAAAAATATCATCTCATGTCTTCTATACATATAAAGCTTTTGCCTATAAAATTTCATTAAATAGTTTAAACAAATAATATACTACTTAGTGGATTTACAACTTTCTTGTTTGTCAAACCAAGACATGATAAATATTCATTATTCTTGGCCACACGTTCTTCATGAATTCACTCATAATCTGTCATTGGAATTTCAACATTATGATCACTATCACCTAATTTGTGCCTTCAATTCTTTTTCCTCATTTCCTAATGTCCAAAAAAAAAAGTATAAATTATCAATTTGATATATAGATAATTAACCGTAATAGAAATTGCATAAATACAATTTTATGAGATCTCAATTTTAATGAATAATCATTAAAACACATAGGAAGTCTAAAGCACTACAAACAACAATAGTCATTAGATTTTTTGGGTATTTAAATCAATGGATATTAAATAATGGTGCCCTACAGAAATGCCAGTTGCATAAAAAACTTAGCAATGTATTTTAATCAATCCATCAAATCTTTAGCAATAATGTTTTCATTCATAGTTCAATAAAAAAATCTGTATTACCAAATTTTAACTGGACATGAACTTGTAGCATGGCAACCATTTTGTGCAACTAAACCAATGCTTTGCTTAGGTGATAGCACCATCACTGAGAAATGTCTATGGTATTTGGTGATTCTTACTTTTGTTGTTCTATTACATAGTTTAAATTGTTCATAACATCGACATACATTCATGAAGGGGCAGATTTCATAAAAAAGAACATATATGTTGGAG
Organism: Sequoia sempervirens; assembly: GCA_007258455.2. NCBI lineage: Eukaryota > Viridiplantae > Streptophyta > Pinopsida > Cupressales > Cupressaceae > Sequoia > Sequoia sempervirens. Next base: position 93,080,326 of record VDFB02049217.1, on the reverse strand, counting down.
TGGACAGTGAGTTACAAGCAAGGAATGCCATGATTTGATGAATCAAAAAAAGTTTTTAAAAGAGGTAAGGTTACATGAAACCTATGAACCATGGAATAATGAGTGTGTTCCTGTAGTATTTCCTTCATAAGAATGGTTCTTCTTCCATTAGCTACATCTTTACACTGTTACCATATGTGGCATTCACTGTTTTGACAAATAAGATATTCATTTTCATAAACGGGATGTTCATTGTTTGATGAAATCTCCACTCTCTATTTGAAGAAGCATGACTTTTCTATAGAACCTCGTTCACTATTTTCCCTTTTTAAAGAGGTATATTCAAACCTTCAAGGATCAATGGATGCACAAAAATAGAGATATTGTTATTTTCATTTAGATCAAAACTAATACATTGTGATTAGATAATTTCACTGTTATGTCAGATCAAAAGGGAGATAGTAGAAAGTATCATGGTTTAAGACATTGAGTGAATTATGAATCAATGCTATAAAATGGAGATGAAGTCACTGTAATGGAAGTGGTATGAACAACATTAATGATAGTTCTTTTATAACACATAGCAAACATTATCAAAATAGAAACTGTTATATCAGATCAAAGGGATACAATGAAGATGTATCAAGGCAATGTATGTTGACAGTGATCCATGAATTCTTATCCAAAGATAATGCTTCCAATGCACATGAAGTCAACAAAAATAACCCCAAAATGAACAATGTTATGATGCTTAAAACATGGGTATTAGAAGAAGATGTTTGAAGCAATGACTATAAGTAACAATAGAAAAATCAAGGAGGACTAAGAAGTCAAATAGCAGTGAACTTCAAGATGTATGCAAAATAGTGAAGAACATTTGATCAAAGAAAAAAAAAGCAATGACCTTATAGTATATAAAGATACATATGAGACAATGATTTCTAGTGCATAAAGTGAGAAGCACAAATGTTGATAATAGTGATATCACTATTAAAAAGACTGTGAAGACAATAAAGGATGTGAGCAACATGTAATGCCAAAATAGTGGGGATATAATGAGGAAATGCTTCTATTGCAATGGGGAATCACTGTATTGATGCCTTGAGCATTGACAAAAAGTAATGATCAATTATCAAAGATTGTATACTACTGCTATAAACAGTGAAGGAATAGAGAAAAAAAGACCATATTAGTGAGAAAACAAGTGCCATAGTGGGTGAAAGATCCAAGAAATGAAGAAAAAAATGAGAAATACTTTCATGGAAGTGAGTAGTCAATGCCAAAGCAATTCACAAGGAAATGGTATACAATAATATTACAAAATAGGGTTAAAGATAATTCCATATGTAGGGAAGACAATGCTATTTTACTAAAAAACTATAAAAGAAAACATAGAAACAATGTTTAACAATGCTTCAATGATGGATTTTATAAAGGATGATAGAATAATGATAGTGACAAAGCACATATATAAAAGCAATAAATAGTGCCAAGAAAGTGAATGCAAAAGGTAGTAATGTAAAAGCAATGACTGATGGTGTATAGACAATGATGTAGAAATGTATGTGAAATAATGAGTTTCAATAGTCATAGTCATGATCGTGACCATAATGATATATAACACTATTAAGACAATGATGAATGACATTGAGAGACAATAACAAATAGTGATATGAAATGATAGTGGAAAAAATAGAGGGATTTTGACCAATCAATGAGAGCAGTCCTAAATACAAAGGATGAGCATATGACATTGAAGTTGGTCTCCGAAGGTCTTTTGTTGTGATGTCACTACCTAAACATGTATGTGAAAAATAACCTAATATTTTGGTCCAAAATCTAAAGAAGGTCCAAGCCACAAAACCCAAGTAGTGTCTCAAGGGTGTCTAAGTGATGGAGTACAAAACCAGTGTCCTAATAGATTGAGAACTTTGAACAACCCCCACCTTTTCATCACATACTTAATGAGTGAAGGTTTTCTTGTAATACAAATGCATAAGAACAGTACAAGCATTATAAAAATCATAATAGTGAGTCAAATTACAGTGGTCAAGGACTGCTATAACATCCTGTCATGATAGTGGAAGTAATGATCTAGAGGAGCTGTCAAGAAAAGATCATTGTCAAAGTAAAGCAATGATGGTATACATATTCATATTGAATTCATATTCATATTCAAATTGCATCCCTGTTTATATATGAAAACATGTTCATATTGAATTTATATTGCATACAACATTTATCTATGAAACCATATTCATATTGTATTCATATATGAAAACATATTCATATTGCATCCTCATTTTTATATAAAAACATATTCATATTGCATTCATATAGCAAATTTGTTCAACATTAAAGCTTTGAAACATGTATTAGTCTAAAGGTCCATGTCCTTAAAACATAAAACAGTCTTAAAATAACATAAAAGTCTTAAATAAAATGTCATAAAATGGGGCTCATCAATAATCATCTACATTGCCAGCAAGAACAGAATCCTAATCACTCATGCCTACATCTACTTGATTTTATTCCTCATCCTCATTTGTGACATGCAATACATTCTCTCTCCCAATTTCTTCATTGGTAATAAAAATATCTTCTTCAAACAGTCCCTCATTGTCATCATCCACTTCGAATGCTTGTTGTAAATTAACATATTGCCCATTAGGCATTACATCAAAAACTTCCATGATTTTTCATTTCATATGAGACTCTGTTTGAATGACATATGACCAACCCAGGCTTCTTACATCATCAATTAGAAATGATTGGTTAATATGAAGAGAGGAAACATATGACTTATTTGTCTCTGATAAAAAATGTTGTCTATTTGCACGTACAAATCCATACTCATCAAAGTGTACTATGGATGGTTAGAGCCACTTAAATTTTAATAATATAGGACTATTTTCACCAAAATCGACTTGAATAATTTCTTGGATGAATCCAACATAAAATTTCTTCTCAATTTCATGAACAAATTTAGCACTAACAACACAATCACAATTTGTCTTTCCTTTGTCTTTTCCTTCCTCTCTTAAATGACTACCATAGGCCCACATTCCACTAAAACACATAGCCCATAAATTTGGAGGTTGTGAAACCTCACTTTCCTCTATCGTAATATCTTGACCTTCTTCTTTTGCATCATTGATTGCATTAGTAATCCATTCTTCAAATTTTGGAAAAGAATCACCTCTAATCAAATCATGACATATGCGCTTTTAAGGTCAATGTTGCATCCAAGTTTTATTCTCTTCTTCATATTTTCTACATAGAATAATGGTGTACAAATAGTAAGATTAATAATATAAATGTGTAAATGTAATTGAGTAAATAAATTATTGTGTAATTTTTTTTTACTTGTGCCACTTATCAAACGAATATGTGTTTTGAAGAATAAAGGCACGTGTTGCACTTCTTTCTTGATATGATAGCTTGAAGCAACATCCATTGCCTTCTAATACTTCTCTTGCAACTCTCTCATCTTTGTCATCATCCCATACACATCGATTGACATTTTTAAAATCCTTCATATATTATATACAAAATCCCATGGCCTCTTGCATTGAATATCCCTCAGACATGTTGCCTTCTAGTTTTTCCCTAGTACAAACAATTTTTTTCAAAACCTTCATATATCATTCTATAGGGTACATCCATCTCATTCTTATTGGGCCATGATGCTCTAGTTCATATTCTAGATGTATCAAAAGTTGCATATAAATGTTAAAGATTGCTTGTGGAAATTATCGTTCCAATAGACAAAGGACTTCAACAACCTCCTCCCTCAAACTATCAAAGTTTGAAGGATCTAATACATGTAAACTCATTCTCTTTAATATTAGGCCCAACCTTATAATTTCCAATCTTGGCCCCTTTTCCAAACTTGATATATTTACCACAATAGGTAAAATATTCTTGATTATGACATGATAGTCATGGGTCTCGAGGCCTCTTAAGCTATTAATGTCAGTTTGGCTTTTGATGCTGCTACTTACATATCCAGTGGGAAAGCGAGTCTGAGACATCAACTATAAGAATTGTGTAACTTGTTCCTTTATCCAAACATAAGGAGCACTAGGTTTTCTATTATTTTTCATTATCATATTTTTCAACCCAAAGATTTTGACGAATCTTTATTTCTCAAAAGTCTTCACATGATGGAATAGTATCAAAAGCACCAAAAAGAGTATCTATAATAGCATAAGCTATATTTTTCTTAGTATGCATAAAGTCAACAGTATGACTAATGGCTATATCCTTAAAGAATGGCAACTTATACAATATAAACAACCATTTTACACTGCTTTAATTAAATAGATCATATCTACTGCTAGCAATCCCATCATTTTCCATAAATGACATTCTTTTTTGTCCATTCTCAACAATGTAATCACCTTTTATTAGCAATGGCGCTTCATGATTCTCTTCTTGACCATTGAAACATGTTTTTTGTCGATGATATGGATGATCCATTTTAAGGTAAGCATGATGTCCACAAAAAATACACTTACACAAACTTCTTGAGTGCCTCACAAAATCCTTAAAGTTGCAAGCATGACATCCATGGTATGGATGAATAGAGAGACCAGACAATGTGCCATATGCAGGAAGATCATGAATCGTAAACAATAAGGAAGCTCTTAAAATGAATTTGATTTAATGACCATCCCTTAAAGATTGAATTTCTTTAATTCCTTTCCAAAATTCCATTATCTCACCATATAATGGATCTAGATAAGCATCTACTGTATCTAAAGTCACACTTTTCTTTCCTGGCATAATCAATGATAACATTAAGAAAAATGGTTTAGTTGCTAACCATGGAGGCAATGTATAATTTATTAGAAACACTGGCCAAGTTGACCATTTAGTACTTTGATCTGAGAATGGGTTCATCCCATTTAGAGCCAAAACCAACCTTATATTACGAGGATCTTGAGAAAAATCATACCATCTATTATCAAATTCCATAAATGTCTTAAAATCAGGCACATGTCGTTGTTTTCCATTAGTGCTCTTATTTTGGGCATGCCACTACATAAGTTCAAAAATGTCTCTATGCCAATACATTCAAAGTAATTGTGGGATTATCTAAAATTGGTGAAGAACCTTTCTAAGAACAACAACTGATTTCAACCCTTGTCTATACCTCACTTCATGACATTTTAGACATTCACTCTCATTTGCAAGAATTTTGTGAAATAATACACAACCATTCACACATGTGTGGATGTTTTCATACCCCAAGTCGAGCTTACTGATTTTTTTTTTACATTGATTTCATTTGTTTGGAAATGTGGAGTCAGTTGGTAACAATGAACTTAATAATGCCAATAATTGATCTACACTCTCATTTTTCCAACCATGCACCACTTGCAAGTTAATAATTTGAAGGATTGTTGTCAAATGACTTAACTTGCAATTAGCATACAAAAGCTTTAAAGCATCCTCCATTGACTTGGCCCAATCATTGTTTAGACCCTCATTCAACATTTTGTTAACTTCAAGCCCTTCGTCAAACATTTTTTCCTCTTCATCTCTCACAATTTGCAATTCTATCATATCTTCATAATAATTGTAAGCCCAATGGCTTATACCACTATGCCTATATCTTATCATATGTCTATAAATCATATTTCTTTTTTTCACCTTTCCACCAAAACAATTTTTACATGGACATGGATATTTGTCAATGTCCCTCTCATCAGCTACTCTCTCATCATATGTATGATATTGATTTGTAGTCAACCTATGATGCTGACCCATCTGTAATATTGTGCATTCAAATATTAATTTAGCTTTTGTTTTAAAGAAAAAAACATAACTCTGAAAATAGAGATGCCCAAACATTGTTGAAAGTAGTCACTTTTAGTAGAGATCATAACAGAAAGAAGAGGATATAACGAGTCATTGTTTTGAGATCTATATTACATTTATTTGAAGTTTACCTACTGAGAATGGAATATGCATGTGTTTCCTATTAGCTTACTTTTGGCAATGAGGGTTTCAAATTACCTCTGAATTCACTATAGAGGGCCTCATTGACTTCAAATTCATTGCAGCAAACTCTGAATTCCTTTCCTGCCTTTTCAAAAGTCTCCAAGTCCTATCCAAACAAGATTTATCATCCATGCAAGTGATTCAATACCTGTCCATGAGAATAAAAAATGTCAACAACAATCCAATTTCATTCCCATGCAAACAATTATACATTTTACAAGTTATCTAACTTTTAAATAAAGACAAGTTATGTAAACCACTAGATAAATAACATTTAAAGAAATACTAAAATAGTTATTAAGATTAGACTTCAAAACCCCAATTAAGGTTGTCTAAGATTAGACTTCATTCATTATTTAAGTTGTCAAAGATTCATTGTCAAGTATTAGTTGATCTAAAGTCTTAGCTTGGATAGTGAAAGTTTGGTCTTGAATGGTTTGATGCTAAGATAGTCACTTTGAGTTTTCAAATGTTAAAGACACATGGAATAGATCTATAAGTATTTGCAGTCTCATTGACAGTATTTCATGCATGGGAATGTCATCACAGTGATTGAGTGGGGAAAATGTGTTAGAAATAGTCATGTAGAGCAGTGAGAGATAGAATGAGAGCCAGGGAAGCCAAGAATAATCAATGCTAGATTAGAGACGAAAAAGTCATATAAAGGAAATAACAGCAAAAAAAGGAGGTCCCAAGTCATTGTAATGAAGTGAAAGGAAGCAAGTATTTAGTATTTTGAAGACTCTTTTCAAAGGACATAATGCAGTGCTAAGTTGAAAGAGTAATCAAATGAAATTGTGAAAATTCTTGAAGACAAATTGAAGAGGATAGCAATGTTATAAGACATGATGAAAACACAATGCTATATGATGAAAAATATAGAGATGTAACCAAGATTACAAGACACTGTCATTACAAAATTATGATAGCAACATCTATTTTTAAAACTATTATACAATGAGCACTAATAATACACACCTAAAGACAATGGGAATGTATGAAAGCAATAGTCCATAACATTAAGGTCTTAGTAGTCAAGATATAGATCTACAAGGGCTATTGTGATAGTCACAAAGATGGTAAGAATAAATGGGATGACAATGATATGTATCAAGATTAAGCAAATCAAGAGCACACATGAATATAATGTTGTAATCAAAATAAATCAAAGAGCAAAATGATAGAGAATGAAATCAAAAAGAGATGATGAACTAATGATAGTCCAATCAATACAGTCATTCCATACTTTAGAAAATGGGAGTAGTGCCTATGATAAAGTGATATTCTTGCATATAGTAGTGATATAAGGAAATTAAAAAAAAAAGTGAAAATCAATGATTACAGAGGTCAAAGGAGTCAATGACAACATATACAACTAGTGATGGGAATCATAATATAAGAACAAAAAATAATGATAGTTGTAAGCATGATACGATGGTTGAGAATGCATTGCTAAAACAATGATTTGTTCAATCACAAAATAATGATACATTCAAGATAAATTCAGAGACATGTTGTAAGGATAGAAGACAATGAGCAGTTATGAAGGACAACATTATGAGGACATGTAATAACATAGGTATCAATGCTATGAAAAGGGAAAATATCTTCAAACTCCACATGTGACCACTTAAGAAAATGGTAATAGAATGGGAAAACCAATGGTATTAAGTGCCTAAAGACATATTTCAATGGTGTATTAAACACTATTTTTCATGTTGGAACAGTAGTTTCTAAGGTCCTCAAATAGTCGCAAGGAATTCACAAGACAGTGAATGTTATTCAAAACACAAATCCACAAATGTAGAGCAAAAACTTACAAATGTCAACTGTTTAGTATAGAAGTGGATAGCATTATCAAAACAGGGATCAAGAATATTTCTAGAGAAGAGTAGCATAGTTTTCACAACAACAATAGCAGTAATGAAATGACTGCTATAAGTTCAAGGTAGAGGTTGTAATGTTCACGATAGTGATTACCAATATGAAGAGGAAAGAGTAGTAATAAGGTGTTTGAAACAGTCATTAGTATCATGAAGGAAATTGTTGTGCTTATGCATTGACAATGAAATCACACATGGTAGAGTGGAAAAGATTGTTTGTAACAAGAAAAAGAAGGCCCTAAGGTATCATAAGAGATAATGTTATGGTAAAGTGAGTGATATATTATGGTTGATAATAGTGAAATGGTCAAAGATAGTGATCCTAAGGAAGGAATGCGAAGTTACTATTACCTATTTTCCACTCCATTTGAAAAATAACTCTATAAAGAAAGCTTAGGTCTTCTAAGAAGGAAAGGTCTTAAGTTTAAATAATGAATATAAGACATAGACCTCACCATGCCAAAAGGAGTTAAATCTCTCCAAATAAGATCAAAGGTTTTTTTTTCTTTTTTAAAAGTTCCAAGTGGTTTGGAGGGAAAACAAAGTTCAAAGCATTTACTATGATCGGGTCTTGAGGTTGAGATAGTTAACTCAATCATAGAGCTAAAGAAACTTTGAATTAAGATCAAGCAATGCCCTAGCAAGCCCATATAGATGAATGGGCAACAATTTTCTCATAGAAATGGAAGCCATATGAATGAAAAAAAAGAGTGAACAATAATAGGAGTTCTTCAAGAGTTTAACAACATTTTCTTAAGATGCAACACCAGGTCTAAATCATGAAACAACAAATTTATTGAGGATGTGCCTAGATTGTTAATATAGAATAGTAGTATCTACTCAAGAAGAATCTTTTGTTGATTGAGAACATGTATTTATGGAAAACCATAGTTTGCAAGATTGGATAACAACATATAAGGCAAAGGAAGGGTTGTAGATCAGTTTTATAGATATAAATAACAAGTTACAAGGGGAAAAATGCAGATTTCATGGTGAAAAGACCAGATGGCTAGCTAAGAGACAACATATTGCAAGAAAAACACCCAAATTTAATTAACACAACAGATGTGATGGAAAAGAGTAGTAGTTTCTTGGTAGCAAGGAGAGGAGAAGTAGTCACAAATCATTGGAAAGGTATCGGGCTTGAAAAGTGCCAAATCCAAAGTGGATAGTAGCAAGATCTTGGAATAACAACATCAAGATCAATCATGGAACAATGAGTTCACAAGAGTAAACATTAATGCCATATCTAATCATTTTGAGTTCACATTGAAGGTAGTTTTTCAAATCAAATAAACCCTACCCCACAGAGTGATGTGTGTTTTCCATTATATTTTCATTGAATGCTCTTGGAAAAGAAATAAAATTAGCTATGATGGATTTTGTTCACTATTGACAATTGATTCTAAGTTTTATTTAAGAGGCTTGGGGTTATAAGATCAAAGGGGTCTCTTGTATTCAATAGAGAAAGAAATTCAGTCCTTGAAGATATTGTAACAAAGATGTGATAATCACAAAGCACAAGGTTCAAAGCAATGAGATCATAATGTAAAAACAAAAGAGATTTTTTTTGTTTTTATCAGAACAATGATTTTAATGATTGACTATGAAGAACAATCATCATAAGATAGCAGTCAATACAAACAATGACAGTGCCAATGAGTTATCAATAAAATGAATAAAGAGTTCTAATTTTCAATGCATGATAACAATAGTGCAAGGCATGCAAGGGATAGGAATGAAAGACAATATATAGAGGGAAATTAGTTGTAAATGATCACTATTATATCAAAGCAAATGAGTGTCAGAGGATCATAGAAAAATGAAGGAGATAATAGCAGTTGCTATGAATGCCACGTGACCTGATATCATGCACAAAGAAGATGTAAAAGACCATGGAACAAAGTGAAAAGGGGTTAAATTCAATGAGATTCATTGAATGTCAAAGAGAATTATCATTATATCAGTGAAAGCACAAGATTGTAACAATGAAGCAATGGAAAGCAAGAAAAGTGATATGCAACATCAAGATCAATGTCATAAAGGATGAAGATTAGCTTACCATGTAATATTAACACAATGAAGGGTTTGAAAATAGTGGCATTTATGTCACAAGGGGATAATGGCTATTAAAGCGTAGTATGACCATATTTTAGTTTGAGATGTATCCATAGTGATTTCGGTTGAAGATGGCATCAAGGCTTGCCATGGATTGACTAGTAATGGATGGGGTAACATTGTTGCTCAACTTAAAAAAGGGCTTTGAATGGTTGGAGAAGAAGCTCAAACATATATGTGGTTATCTGGAAGATGCAAATCAACTAAGACCGCACTATATGTTTGTGAAAGAATGGTGATAGGAAGTAAGGGATATTATGGAGCACAAAGCGGATGAATTTCTCAGATTGTTGCCCTCGTGGGAAGGGGCGAACTCGGTAAAACATTCCATCAAATTGCACAAGAATGTGGTAAGTTGCCACTAGCCATTAATGGAGTTGACAAATTGTGTTGGAAGCATATGTCTTCCATACATCTTGAAATCTTAAGAGAGTGTATACTTTTAGCGTGCAGTTCTCTTTTTTTCCATCTTAAATCTTGTTTTGTCATATAATAATTTATATATTTGTGGATAGAAGAAAGGTTTATTCCATAATGAAAATTAAAACAAGAGTGAGATATCAAGCTACATTATCTACATCAACTTGAAATAATTTTTATGGAAGTATATATAGTTTTAGTTTGTTACACTCTCTATGGATTTGATTGTCTCATTGTCCTGATCATATTGTGAGAGTACTTTTGGAATCTTGATTTTAAGAGTTGATTTTAGTAGCACAACCATCTCCAAATTGCCAAAATGCGTTGATTGAAACTTCTTAAAGTATTGAATTTATACAAGTAGGCTATAACATCTACCTAAGTGGATAGGTGAACTCAAAATCCTTTCAACATCTACTCAAATGGATAAGTGAACTTAAATGTTTTTCTTATCTTGATGTAAAAGATGTTGGCAATACAATCCTCAACATTGAGATCATCATTGAAGATAATGAATTCTTAAATGTTGAAAGATGTTAACAATTCGATCAATCTCCAAGAAATAAATCTTCTTTAAAAAGAACAACATTTGAAATGTGTAAAAAATGGTGTCTTATGAAAATGAGAACTCTAGGAATTCTTGCAATGGAGGGAAATATCTAGCATTCCCAGATAAAATAAATGTTATGAAAAATATTTAACAATTTTTATCTTGGTTGTTTCTTAGTGCCAAGTTCGATATGTGGTTCGGTGAGTCTCACATAACTTACATTATGTGATTCAAGGATTATTCATCACTTTCTTATTTTGAAGGCCCAAAAATAAACAATCAGTAGGTTGTTTGTTATTTGAAGTTTTTGATCCCTCAAATAACAAACAATGTGTTGGAAGTTCAAGCTTTAATCTTTAGATGGATTGGAACAGTTAACAAGACATGAAGAGATATGTGGAAGAAGACAAGTGGTGAATTAGAGGAGAGGATATAATAAGGTAGGGAAGATTAGAATAAAGTAACAATGCCCAAGTTGAGATCCACTTTTCACATGAATTTTTAGCAGCCTTTATGTCCATCCAAATATGGCATATAATTGTGTAAGATCCCTTTATTCAGAATTCTTATTGTGAATATTTTCACTATGTACTAAGATTTTATAATTGTATTTAATAGTTAGTTACATGTAAACAAGAGCAACTAAGCGCCCAATTCCAACTGTACAATTTTATTAGATTGAAAAGAGTGGTGACTAACAATGGTAAAATACAGACAACAAATTGATTATAAAATCTTAAAGAGTGGTAATAGATAAAACTTTATGAAGAAAGATGTAATTTTTTTATAAACCTAATGTGTAGTTCCAGTGTCAGAAAAAATTATGTTAATTCGTTTGTCTAAGATTTGCAAATTGATTTTAGCAGCACTATCGTTTCTACTTTGCCAAAATAAAAAATTTATTGAATATTTAGAAACTTCTTAGCATTTTAAATATTTTGTAGTAGACTATAATGTGCACCTGAGTGGAGAGAACTCAAATGTCTTTCCCATCTTGATGTAGAAGACCCCTCACAAAAATTTATTTTCCTTTATATGCCCAAGGGAATTTGAATTTGGGGATAATGAGATCAAATTGGTTCTAATTATCTTTTGACGAGATTGAATAATTAAATGTAAAAGATGTTGGATATTTAATCTTGGACATTGAGATCATATTGTTTCCACTATCTATTGAAGATAGTGCATTCCTAATTGTAAAAGGTATTGGCAGTTCGATCAATCTCTAGGAAATACGTTTTCTTTTAAAGAAAAATAGAGACAACAAATTGATTATAAAATCTTAAGAAGTTTAATAGATCAAAACTTATTTAATAAAGATGTAATTTTTTTATAAACCTAAAGTGCACGTCCAATGTCAATTTTTTTTGCGTTAATTTGTTTGTCTAAGATTTGCAAGGTCAAATTCAGCAGCATTATCATCTCTATGTTGCCAAAATGTATTGAATAGTCAAAACTTCTTAATGTTTTGATTATTTTACAATAGACTATAGCATTCACCTAAGTGGATAGGAGAACCCAAAAAAATTTCTTATCTTGATGTAGAAGATTGCTCACAAGAATCTATTTGTCGTTATATGCCCAAGAGAATTTGAATTTTGAGGATAATGAGAACAGATTAGTTCCAACTATATTTTGATGAGATTTGGCTATTTAATCTTGGACATTGAGATCATATTTTTTTCCAATATCTATTGAAGAGAGTGCATTCTTAAATGTAAAACATGTTGGAATTTTGATCAATCTTGAAGAAATATTGTTTCTTTTAAAAGATAAACTATGCTTGAAATGAGTAGAAAATTTCATCTTGTGAAAATGAAAGTTTTGGACATTCTTGCAATGGAGGGTGATATTTTCTCATTCCCATAGAAAATAAATTTTATGAGAGATCTTCAACAAATTTATCTTTGTCATTTCTATGTCAAGTTTGATATGTGGTTTGGTGACTTTCACAAAACTTACATTGTGTGAGGTTTGTGCAAATCAGGGATCATTCTATGTTGGTGATGAAATATATTCACCACTTTCCTTTTTTGGAAGCCCAAAAATAAACAACCAATAGGCTATTTTTCATTTGAATATTTTTATTTCCCAAATAACAAATAATGTGCTGGTTGTTCAAGATTTTCTCTTAAGACAATTTGGAATAGTTAACAAGACTTGAGGAGATACATGGAAGCATAAAAGTGGTGGTGAGCTAGAGGAGAGTATAAAGGAAAGCAGGGAATATTGGAATCAAGTCAAAGCCAATAATTCCTAGGTTGAGATCTTCTTCTGACATGACTTGTTGCAGCTCTTTTACCCATCCAAAAATAGCATACAATTGTGTAAGATCTCTTTATTTAGAGTTCTTATTGTGAAAGTTTCCACTATTTTTTTATATCTTATGATTGTATTTAAGAGTTAGTTATATGCAAACAAGAATAGATGAGCATGCAATTTGAGCTTTAGAGTTTTATTACATTGAAAAGAGTGGCAACTAACAATAGTAGAATGGAGGTAACAAATTAACCATAAAAAATGGTAATAGAACAAACTTTATTGAAAAAGAGATGCACTTGTTTATATGAACCCAAAGTGCATGTCTAATGCTAAATTTTTGTTATGTTAACTTGTTTTCTTGAGACCTGCAAATTGTTTTTAGCAACATTATCATCCCTATATTGTCAACATGTGTTGAATAGTTGAAATTTCTTCAAGTTTTAAATATATTGTCATAGACAACAACATCTACCTAAGTAGGTAGGTAAACTCAAATGTATTTCCCTAGACAACAACATCTACCTAAGTGGGTAGATAAATAAATGTATTTCCCATCTTGATGCAGAAGACTCCTCACAAGAATTTCTCATCATATGCGCAAGGGAACATCAAAGCTCTTAAATTTGAGGACAATGAGATCAGATTTGTTTTGACTATCTATTGAAAATATTGAACAATTTAATGTAAGAGAAGATGGCAATTTAATCTTGGATAATGAGAGCAACAACCAATTGAAAAGAGTGAATTCTTAAATGTAAAAGTTGTTGGCAATTTGATCAACCTCTAAGAATTTTTTTTTTTTAAAAGATGAACAACACTTGAAATGTACAAAAAATGGTGTCTTGTGAAAATGAGAATTTTGGACATTCCTGCAATGGAGGGTTATTCTTTGGCATTACCATAGAAAATAAATGTTATAAGATATCTTCAATAACTTTATCTTTGATTGTTTCTCTGTGTCTGAGTTGGATTTATAGTTTTGGCGGGTCTTAGTGCTCACATATCTTACATTGTGTGAGTCAAGGATTATTGTAAGTTGGTTATGTTGTATATCCATCACTTTTTTTCTTTTGGAGGCCCAAAACTAAATAGCTAGCAGGTTGTTGTAATAACCGCCCTTGGTTATTACTAAGTTTTAAATTTATTAAATTGATAATAGTTTCTTTATCAAAGCATAACACATCATAAATCTTGGTAATCTATCTTCTTCTGGAACCAGCAAATTAATATGTAACAGTTCTTGACCTTTCTATCGGTGTTGATGCACTTTAAATTATTCCACCGATGATTCATATACTTAATAATTTATTTAAATTTGGAATTGCTAGCCTCAAACCTTACAAAACCTAGCAGTGGCAGAAAACCCTTGACCACTACTTGCAACCATGGACTATGTAGGACAAGCTCCCTATATCATGAATTATCCTTAGTCCTAGACTTATTCCTTGGGGGTTCATTTGAAATGGCCTTGCCTATGTATCTCTTTCAGGGAATCAAAGGCTCTATAATTTGAACCATGAACATCTATCCCTTTCATTTAGAATGGATTTACACAACACAACCCCACCAAGTAAGGGTAACAAGACAAGTAAATAATTAATTATTGTATACATCTCAAGGATTTAGTTCAAAAGAGACTACAAAACATGCACAAAAGACAGTTTCCAATAATAGGAAAAAATTATAATTTCTTGGAAGGACTCCCACTAGTTATAGTCGGTATTATACTAGCTTAATAGGCTATTCAATGAATAAATACTTACCAAAATCAAAAAATGGCTTAAGTAATATAGAGTAATGTACAGTGATTGTAAAGTTGTAATAACCCTAGGGTTCTTTTCTTTTTTCTTACAACTTCACAGTAACTTAGTTTTATTACACCACAATTGTTACCATTGAACTAATAATGAGAAGAATAAAAGATAAATAAACACCAGATCACATTCATTTAATGGGATAACCAACAAGAACCAAACTTATTATAAATATCTGCTAATAAGTTCAGGTTCAAACCCTAGTTTGTCTACCCACAAAATTATATGCACTAGAATCAATTTGATTTACAACTTTTTGAGGGAACCACCAGTGCACAGACCTCCTAATGGAATTACTATAGCATTCTTGGCATGGATTCCTATCAAAGGACACTCAGGAAACAAGGGGGGCATCCAAGGATATTGTTATTGACTGATTACAACTTGGAAAGGTGCCCTAGCTCTCCCACATACAAAAGAAGCCCTCTAGCAATACATCTAAGATGATGAAAAGCTTTAATGCAAGGTGGTTGAGTGTTCTAGATCTTCCTATGAGGAAGGAACCACTTCTAATTTCATAAACAGTTGCAAATCTAGGTGATTCTTCCTCCATTTCCTAGGCTTAGCTCTAATGATGCAACTTGAAAAGTTGATGGAATCTCTCCTTGGTGCTCAAGTTTGAGAAGTACCTTAGAATGGGAAATTTAGGGTTTTATCACTCTTCCAAACTCCTTCCAAAATTGAATATGATCTACCCAAAGGCTGCACTTAGGTCTAGGTTGCACATCAACCCCTGAATGGTGTCCAAACTCCCTGAAAAAACTTATGTTGGTTCAAAAGAATGTAACTCGTACTTCAAATTATCGTTTGCTTGATTTTGATTATGAATTAAATAGAAGTTAGGAGACTACGTAAGACCTTAGATTAGGATTTTCATCCTGACCTAGATAGACAACTAGGGTTTACAATTTTCTTGGCTTGCTTAAGCAAAAGAACTCAAAATTCATACCAAATCTCCATAGTTATTTTTTAGGGCTCAAAAACAGGTTGACCTGCAATTTGAACTCATTTATATTTTATTTATTTGTGTATTATTTATTTAAAATATAGGTCAGCTGGCCCAAAATGAGGTGTCAAAATTAAATTTCAAATATTTATTTTATTTAGATTTTTTTAATTTTAAAATATATATTAAATTGGTGTAAAAAACACCTTTTTCTTTTTATTGGTCGACCTGGCTAGGGAGTGTATGTGATAGTCTTACCTTCTCCAAATTGCTTGCCTTCAAACAATTTCAGACTTGGGTGCTAAAAAATTTCCACTTTTTTCCATGTAGTATCCTCAAGTGGAAGATTCTTCCATTTCTCCAAATATTTTGGAATAGCTTTGTTTTTCAACTTCTTTTCTTTTACATCAACAATTTTCTCATGCTCCAAAATCAAATTTCCTTCATCAACAAGTGGGGCTAGTTCTAATGAATCTTGTTCTCTAGAAGTTTCAACTAATAGTGATTTTCAATGAACAACACCAAGCTTGATAACAGTGATATGAAAGAGTTGGAAACACTATTATAGTTAACTATTATAATAATGCAGATCCAAGAGATTACATGATTAGGTGATTATGGGTACAAAAATGTCGTGACAGTGATAAGATATGCCAAAACAATGATTTCCAAAGCATGATGGGCATCAAATGGAGTAGCAGTCCATAAGATCAAATGAATGTTAAAGTTTTTACAATCATGGGACTACTGTAGCAGCATTATCACAATAATATGAAATGATAAAACAATGATCTTAATGCATATAATAATGATTTTCACACAAACAACAACAAATCATATAGATCATGATTTCTTTCTTAGTGTAGACCTGAATATATCTTTCAAATAATACAAACGACAAGGACCTTTAAAATGAGCAAAGTTCATGATAAAGTATAGAGATATATTCACTATCAAAATTAAGTGTTGTATTCAAGTGGAAAGTGACAATCATGGTAGATAAATAAAGGTCACTGTCATAGAAGCAAATATAGATTATAACAATGAGAATACCTTCTTCAAGATTAGTGGAAAAGGGAACTGAAGTGAATGCATCTCAAAAAAATAAAGGGAAGCATGAGGTTTCAAGATTCAAGATTTCCACTTAGAAACCCTACCTTTAGATTGCAACCTTGTTTAATGTCCTGCCCTTTCTTGAATGATACTAGTGTTGCAACTCAGAAAACACTGCTCAACAAGCTCAAGCATTACAAAAATGGAAACCACCACTCTTTACATTCAATGGTTTTTTCCTTCGTCAAACTTGCAATGTACTCTCAAATCAAAGCTTTTGCTTGATATCTACTGTTATGGGGTTTTTTCCTCTTGAAAGTGTGAAGTTTATACTTCTAAAACCCCAACTACAAAACTCTCTTGGCTACTATGCATCATGCCCTCATGAAAGTGCCTTGGTGGATGGATACCATTGTTGTTCTTCATGACAAAGAAACTGCTCTATGATCCTTTAACAGTGATGTTTTTGTCATTGCATCATTGCCAATGATTATATTGATGGAGTCTTTCTTAAGCCGATTTTCTACTCTACAAACCAAGGGAAAACCTTAAAATGTGGGAGCTGAAACACCAAATTGTTGATTAAACTTCCAAACTTCCATCCAACATGAAATCACAATGTTTTACACAAAAAATCAACTACCTCAAATTCCCTCCAATGCATACATGACCCGCCCAAGGCACCAAAAATATCTATTGTGAAAACGTACAAAAAAAACTATTGTGTGGAAGGCATGGGAAAATTAATCTTCATATTTAGGCTAAAAAAATTCATCTATCTACATTGTCTTTTTAATATAGGTTGTGAAAATTAAGATAAGCATGATGTGCTCCTAAAATTACTAGAGTTCAAACTTGTATAAAAATATAACATCTATAAAAATGATCAACACATAATTGATTTCATAGATTATAAAATAATTCTATTTTTTAAAAATAATTAACAATATAAAGCCTGAAAATGAAAATTTTCACATACCAAAAGCGATCATTGTTATTTCTATTTTGCATTATTAAGATGGTCGAGTATATCAGCAAGAGAAGATAAAAGTAAATCAATCTTCATTTTTAGGGAGAAATCTTCATTTTTAGGTAAAATGTTATTTTTTTAAGGGAAAAATATTTGTTTTTAGTATATTCGACCATTACGTTTCTACAATCCATGTAAATTGAATCTAATTGCTTCTAGAAATAACTACTTGACCTTACATTTTTAAGGCATTGCTTCTAGAAATAACTACTTGACCTTTTGAAGTGATAGTGTCTGCAAGATAGCCCTCAAAATGCAATTGGATTGTTTAACTCATATTTTATTAGTGAAATTGACCACAATTTCTCTTTGATACATTTGACATGCTAACACAATAGGAAAAACAAATTGGCTTCAAATCATAGTTAAAAATATTAATGATTTGTTAACATAATGAGCCATAAAAGTTAAAGAATGTAAATGTTAATTTTTTTAATAAAATATGTGAAGGCCTTAAGACTGCACTGAGAGGCAATTCCTTCCATGCAATAGGTATTTTTGGTGCACCAAGCAACCTAGGCAACCAAATGGCCCACTTAGGTAGTGGTCCCATGAGGGTGGCTTAAGCTCTATGGATTATGATCAAATTTGAAAGAAAAAAGAATAGAGGAATAATAGTCATTTATTTAGTCATTTTTATTTGTCTGGCCAATTATTTAGTTGTGATTCTACCTGATGACCAAATTAGTCATTTATACTTGTGAATTGCAAAAAAATAGTAGAATTTAGTCATTTTTAGTCATGTGACATTTTTAGTCACGTAGTCATTTATTTTCCAAATTCTACTAGTGTGAGGTTCATTCTAGTTGGGATTCAACAAACCCCTTCTCAATTTTTGAGATTTTTCTTCAACTATAATTACAAGCTTCAAATATAGAATCTCCATTACTTATTATGAAAATTTTGGAGTTGGGAAATTTTTTGGTGCACTTTGGCATAAAAAGTACATTTTTTGATAGGTGAAGATATATTTTTTCAGGAAACCTTTTTTGAATTTTTGGCACTGTTAAACTTTTTCAATGTTAGTTTTCACTTTTTTGACCAATCACAAGTTTTTCAGTTGACATCATCATCATTTTATCAACCAAAGAATCTTTAGGAATATTCTAGCACCATAAAGGATACTCTAGTGGAATCTTTCTAATCAACGATTGAATTTGTTTAGTGACCAAGGAATATTTTTCTAATATCAGCATGATGTCAGTGGTACAGATAGCTAGTAGGCCCCCCTTCAGGTCCCTTTTGGCCCTAAAAGAGTAGTTTTTAATTTTTTGTCATAACTTAGGCATGCAGTATCAAAATTGGGTGAACAAGATATCGTTAAAAAGATGGTTCTATGAATTTTCCAATGGTTGATTTGCATCACCATTTTTTATTGCTAGTACATTCTAGACTTTCAAAGTAAAATGTGTTTTTTTCCCTTGTGAGCTCACAAATTTTGACCATTTTCTTTATTTTTCATGATTCCACTAGCATTGGTATGGTCTTTCAAAGCTCTTTGCATCCATCCATGCACCTTTTCCATATTTTTATCTAAGTACATTTTATTTAGTTTTTTGTGTTTTCACATTCTGATGAATTACTTGGACATTTTAGCTCTTGTAAAATTTTCATTTGCATGAGATGACTTGTTTTAGGATGTTCTACATGTATTTTTATCATTTTATCCTATTTGGGCATTAGAGACATCTTTTACATACAATTTCTCTTTTGTAGATGCACTGAGATAAAGTTCCATTTTGGTGTATATTTTTTGAGGATTTCCACAACTTGTTGTGCCTATTATAATCACACTATGTTATAAAGTGCCATGGGTGGGTTGTGAGTGCCTTTATTTTTCCATAACACCTTTATCAAGTGAGTGTTCCTTTCATGACAACATCAAATCCCAATGATTCTTTCCTCATGCATGTGTGCCCTAGTTTGCACACTCTTTTCATTTGTAGGAACTTTTAGTTTCACATTTCAATGTTCTTTGCACTCCATGCACTTCTCGGTTTCACACAATCTCAATGTACCTATCTTGCTTCTCCCTTTCCACATTATGGGGGGGTTTCTACTATTGGTGCTAATGCTTCCTTAGTTTTTTTTGGAGTGATCTATATATCTAGCTCTTGTTCCTATGTACTAAGTAGATGCAGTGGCTAGTTACCCATTCATTTTGATGAGATGGAGAATTTATCATATGGACACTCTTGGATTCCTATTTTTGGAGACAAAATTATATTTTTATTTGATCAATATTCTTTAGAATATTATGTTGAACACCCAAAATAATGAGAGGGGGGGGTGAATTAGTATTCTATTAAATAATTCAACTATAAACCATCCAAACATTAAAGCACATCTAACTGCAATTGTAAGTAAAGACATGAAAGAGATCATAACACCACATAACACATAAACACTAAGATTTTTACATGGAAAACCCAAATTGGGAAAAACCATGGTGAGGATTAGCTCACAATATATTATAACCAGTTATAAGATATTACAAGGGAACACACTGTACTTGAAATGATCACAGCTTAAAATGATTACAAGAAGTAGTGGCGCATTGCTAAAAAGTGAACTGATAGAATGCACCTTTCTTGTGCTAAATTCAGTTCCAATTAAGCTTTGAAATACAAAATATTGCATTGGTTTTTAGCTTCACAAAACACATTGCCTTGATACAAAACTTATACATATTGCTATTACATCTGCACACATCAATTAGGTTAGCCTAATTGGATGTAAATCTTGAAGCAAAGCTCCTTTCATGCTCAAACCAAAATGTGAAAGGCATAACTTAGGTCAGCCCAAACCTAAGAAAGATCTCTTTGACATCATTAAAAACATATTAATCTTCATACCACTTATCCAAGTATAAGGTTGGCCAAAAGAGGAATTAATCACAAAAATAGGCCAAGTTGACTAAGACCAATCAACCATATGATCATATGAGCATGTTCCATTTGGAGTACATGTTGAGTTGACACCTATAAATCATCTACCTAAGTCATAATGGTTGGATCTAAGTATTGGAGGAATGCAAACCAAATAACTCATACCACTATACACAACTCTGAGCAAAAAACTATATGTTGATCTTTTGTCATTTGTATCTTTTATTCCATTCAACCAAAATTGCTGAAAACTTGTTCATAGATGCATTTTAAATTACTAAATAACATACTAAAACTACATAGGTTGATCTTCTAATATGAGCAATTCTAGACCAAATTACCAAAACAAAGTAGCACAACCATTGTTTACCAGATAGGTAGAAACTATCAACCACCAATGTTGGCATCAATGAAAACACACTAGAGGGATTCTTCTTCATTCTTCCAACAATCTCCTCCTTTTTCATTGATGGAAACATGTTTCAAAAATGAATCTCCAAAATTATGAACACAAACTATACAAACTCCCCCTTTCAAATATACACCAAAGTCTCTTTACAACTTCTCCAAAACTTCAAAAAGAGCTTCTCCAAAACTTTAAAACTTCTCCCCTTTTGACATCAAGGACAAAGGGTGTGTTCGTGAGAAACTTGCAATAAGAAGAGAAACTGAAATAATAGAAAGAAAATGTAAGGAACATTTAACTAGAACTGGGGGCACCTTCTAATTCCTTGAGAATGGCTTCCCAAGCAAGTTTTCCATCGTCCCAAAACCCTTTCTCTCTGATAAGTGCTTTATGAAATGATTCTAGCTCTACTAAGCACTCTTCTCCTTCTTCTAGAGTAGATGGACTAAAACTCATCTTGCATTTGATACTAGAATGTGTTTGGAATTTACTAGACCTCCAAGTTGTCCAAACCACCTAATTGCATCCTCTTTTTTCCTCTATAATGTGAAAATTTTATTTTGCAGGTCTGAAATGGAAGTCATGGAAGCATAGTCTTTGTCATTTTCAATGTTGTAGGCTCTAGAGGCATTGGAAAGTTGTGACTCTATTGATTCCATTAAGTCTTTAATTCCTCGAGTGGCATATGACCATCACATGCAATATACAAACAAGATTTTAGCTTCTTCTTCACATTCCTTTACCCCTTTTGAACATTGCATCACCTTACTATGTGTGGTTGCACATTTGTCCTACAGAATTGTTACCTCTATGTCCAATTCTTTATCTTACTTTACTATGCCTTAGTCAAAATTTTACATGACTTCTAATTAGGTGGGGGTTTATAGCTCATTTCAAACCTAGGTGGGGTTTTCACTAGTTCTACTAATTGTATGCCTCACCACTTTTGTTTTTATTCCCTAGGTCTAGGTGGTGTTTTATGAATTTATCTTAACTTATTGCTTTGTTGAAGGGAAAAAATTCTACGTGTTAGTGACCCATGTGATAAATTTTCATTTTTCAGAGGTCATCTGCTAGCTTGTAATGCAAGTTATGTTTATGGGCAGTATTCCTTAAAGTTTTTAAAACCTGAAGCAGTGTTTTATCAAGTTCAATAAATTACCCGCTTTCCTTCCTAGAAGTGCTTTTAGTTAATTAATAGAGTAAGCAGTGAATATTGATTTACAAAATTAACGCATTACACACTTGGAAATATTCAACATTATTGTATTTGATATGAACAAAAAGAAACAGGGCCATGCATACAACGACACAGAGATATCAAAAGTTATTTTATTTATATATGTGTATACATTGCATCAACACTACAAAATTGGTTGATTCAACTACAAAGTTGATATCGATAACAAAAGAAAAAAAGTGACATTCTTGTTCAGACTTGTAGGGAAAACATTAGGACTCGTATGCCCTCAATCACAATCTAGAGGTGTTCAATCTGAGTAGGAGATATTAGGTTATCATACGATTGCAGGAATTGGGTGAAGAGGCCCATATCATTTCTCATGATTCCCGCATGAAGAAGAGTAACTGCTTCCTCCACAATATTGTTTTGAAGAGCTGACGCTATGCAAATGGAATTTCCTACCAACCCACTCTGAGGATAGTGAATGAGCTCAACAATAGCTACATTGACATGGTGATGAAATTTAGGCCTCACCAGACATTTTTCCACTCTCATACCCTAGTCACAATAACCAGAGGTCCTGATGACCATGTACACAAAATGATCTAACATGGTAGCATTGTGTACATGTGTGTAGCTCATAAATGCTTCTCCTAGAATATTGTGAAGAACCTCTTCTTCCACCTTGCTCTATATCACAAAAACTTCCTTTGGTTGATCAAATAGATGCCTAAAAAATGGACTACATACAATCTCCTCAAGAATAACGAAATCATTTGCAGAGATACCATCACTCTGAGTACTTACCATATTCAATGCTTCTGAATGGTGAAGTGTGGTTACACTAGTTGAAATTATAGAAGGTTGGATTGGCATTGGTTCTTTTTCTCCTTGATTTGGTGGGATGATAACTTGGTTTGAATTAATGGATGATTTGAACTATTTCTCAATCACATCCTTAGTTGACAGTTTACACATGCTATCATATGGTGTCCTGTTTAAGCTTCATTAATTATTCGATTGTGAGAAAGGTTATTCAATAATCATTGGTGAAAATAAGATTAGTTTTCTTGCCTAGTGCCCTTTTGTTTGTTAGATTAATTATTTTGATTGATGTTTAGTCGTTTCCAAGAAGACGGTGGAGAAACAAGAAGACCACCAAATTTAGTAACAATTTTAGCAATAGTTTGAGGGAATGGTTTAAATATATATATGATAAAGAATAAGGATATGGGGTCGGCTCTCTAGAAATACACTTGGTTGTAATTTTGAGGAGGAATTTTGATATTAATTTGTACTATAAAGATTCCTAATCTTTGAATTATGGATTGAATGTGATGCTTAGCGTGCCAATCTTTATGTCATACGTCTAATAGAATTATGGATTCTTTGTGAGATACACTTTATGGCATCCATTTATTGTAGTATAAACTCATATGTCATGTTATAATAGTCATAGGTTTTTCAATCTTTATATTGATTAATTATGGCCTTCTGCTCTCACATTCATGTTAGTATCATTCTTATGAACTAACATCTCTAACCTTACTACTTTCTGGTTAAAAGCTATCTTAATATTAATTAGATTATATGAGGGAGTTGTACCTCCCCAACTTAGAGAAAATTCACAAATACAATTGTGACATTCTAGAGATATTAGCGATTATTTTTAGTGCTTTAGGGTGAACTAGAGTCAAAGAAATTACCAATTTGTTTTAAGTGGCCATTTCATTCACTAACATATTTTTGGTGACTTTGCTAGAGAAAAAAAATGAATTGACTGAAAACATCTGACAATGTCGATGTTGTCATGTGGCAAGATGGTACTTCCTCATAATGATGTTTTTCCTATTCTGCATCCTGATTTAGATTGGGTAGGAGCAGAACAAGAGGACATCGTTTCACAATTAAATATGCTCACCTAGAGATATAGGAGGAACACAACATATTATATGTGAGCGAACCTTTCCTAGGAAGAAGAGGAAGATTCAACCCAACACCCACCTGCACCTATAGTTGAATGCCCTCTGAGGTTGGTATTCATGTACTATGAAAACTCTCCCCATTGTCCTAATCATCAACTTAATAAATTGTTTCATCACTCACAGGGCATGCCCCTTGCTCGACCTTGGAATCCACCTCTGGCTCATCCACCACCCAAAAATTAACTCAATAATTTTTTTTCCCATTTTTTCTCCCTTGTGAGTTGGTGACTCTGATCATTCATGTCCTTTAATCTTTGGTGTAATCATGTTGGTCCTCTTTCCTTGTCACAATATCATGACTTACCCAATTTTTCCCAAAAATGATTTCCTAAATTTTTTGGTCAAGACACACAAGAACCTAAAGAACACATCCTAGATATGAATGTGATAAGCAGAGTTTTGGGAATTCAAGAAGAGGATGTTTTTGTGAGAATATTCATTGACAGTTTGATTGAGAAGGAGATAGAGTGGTACAAAGGACTTGAAATGGTAAGCATCATGGGATGGAATATTTTTTAAAATAAAGTTTCTCCAATGTTATAAAATTCTAGTCAATATCGCGGCCACCCTACAACTTTTTTTCTCGATCATGAAGGATAAAATTGAGACAATGAGGGATTTTGTATACCATTTAATTGATTTCTTCAACAAATTCCAATTCTAGAAAGGCCCATTGAGGAGATCCAATTTCACATGTGTATTTCTGTTGTAGATCCTAATATTCAATTGATCCTCAAAAGATATAAAATTCAAGGAATTGAAAGGGCTCAATTAGAAGCAATAAGTGTTGGGGATGATTTTATAGCTTTGGGAAAGTGGAAACTAGATGATAGTGTAAAGTTTGAAGCTACTTGCAGTCTACCTCTTGATTTCTTGATCAAATTTAATGAAGAGATAAAATTTACTCACCTGACAGTTGAAGATATTAATCTAATGGTTTTTGACAACATGTAGTAGTTAAATGAAGAACAAGACCAACATTACAATGATCAAGCTTTTAATTTATATACCTTGATTGAAGTTGAAAGTGATCTTAGTTCATCTAGTGATAATGAAAATGATAAGTGTAGAAGAGAATGCCAATCATCTCCCCCTTTCACCACAAGAATAATTCTTTCTTTTTCAAGATTGATTTAAAAGATCCGATGTCAAATTCCCTTTTGGTTCTTGAATATGAAGCTTTCACCTTCAAAGAGATGATAGACAAGACTACATGCTTTCATCTGGAGGAGAATAAGGATCTCGCATATGGTGCTTCCTAGGAAAAAATTAAGTGGTCAATCAATGCTAAGCCTATGTTTATTTTTGATAAGTTTGCAATGCATGATAGTCCTCTCTTTAAGAATTCTATTTCTGATTCATCTATGTCTGAAGTGGAATTTTTCTCTTCAATGCTCAAGGATGGTTATAATCATGGGAACTTCTAGGAAATCATTAATTCCTTATCAAAGGAAGAGAATGATGATGCACCAATTTTTTCCTCCTCACTAGATTTGGATACATATGGGTTGATGAGTTTTGATAACAAAAAGTAGTTGATCAAGGATGGATTGGCGTCAATTGGATGGCAACAAAATGAAATTTTTGATGAAAAATGAATTTTCAAAGGATCACTTGACAGTGGTTGCAATTCCTTTTGTATTAACATTGGGGAATTTATATTCCTTGATTTGCTTCGAAGGATTTATAGAAAAGTGGGTCTTTTCAAGAATGGATTATTCTTCTCTCAGCCTATGAACACGGGGTAAAAGCACAAAGCTGTGTCACACTTTATAAAGGAAACGGCCAACGCTGATCCAATTTTTAAACTTGAATCACTAAAAAGTTGCATATATGTTTTGAATTTTGAAATGATGTAAACTAGTAAAATATGTATTTTTTAGTATATTTTATGTGTGTATTTTTTAAAAAAATTTAAAAAATTATTTTAAACTAGTTTTTAATAAATTAAAACTATAATTTAGTTGTTGATAAAATGTTGAAAAATGAAGTTGCATGGGATCAAACTTTTATATAGAATTTTAGTTTTTCTTTCAATTTTTTTGTGTGTATTTATAACTTGAAATTTTAGTGCATGGATATATTTTTTTCCAATTTTGATAAATATATATTTTTCAATAAATATTAAAATGTGCGTGAATTAAAAAATAATTGTTTTCATCGGACGTCAATTTTCATATGAAATATTTATCTAAAATGGAAAAAAAAATTATACCATCTTAAAATAGATTCTTTTATCTAGTGCATCATATTTTTTTCAATTTTTTTAATAAGTTTTATTATTTTTCCTTGGCATAGTAATCAACCTAATATTTTGTGCTGATAACCTACTTTTAGTAAAAATAAAAAATAAAAGTTAAAAAATAATTCAACTATTAAAATAAATATATTTTTGAAAACTACACTTATGGATCCACAAAAGGGTATTTTTATAATTTTAAAAAAACGTTATTTACATTAGTAGGAGTTATTGAAACTTCAAGTTTTTCAAATAATTTTATTGTTTTGGTAAATTGGACTCAAAGTGGTGCTCCATATATTTTTAGCCAACAATTTATTTGAAAAAGTTGTGGAAGTATCTAACTTAGCTAGAATGAATCTTACTAGATCATATGTTTGACCAAAATTGATTTTTAGTTAGAAATACTTAAATTCAATTGTGCTAATAAGTTGGCTCAAAGTGTGACACAAATTTGTACTTTTCCCCCACGTTTGTATGATTGTTTTATCTTTCCTTTCCATTTCTAGCAGGTTGGTCCTACCTTGTAAATAGTTGCATTTTGGTGTGTTCATTTTTGGTTTGTTGTTTGTGTTTGGTTTCCTTCTCATTTTGAATCTGTTCCTAATGGATAAAGACTGGTCATATATGTTGGGTTCTCTATGTCCTTTGCAATTCTTGTTCCCAGTCAGAGCCACTGTTACCTCCAAGTCTGATTCTTTTATCTTACTATACTATGCTTAGTCAAAATTTTACATGACTTATAATTAGGTGGGGTTTTATTGCCCATTTCAAACACAAGTGAGGATTTTGCTAATATTTCTAATTGTCTGCCTCACCACTTCTATTATTATTCCCTAGGTCTAGGCAGTGTTTTATGACTTTATCTTAACTTATCAATTTGTTGAAGAGAAATGATTCTGTGTGTTAGTGACCTATGTGATAAATTTCCACTTATCAGAGGTCATCCAATAGCTTGTACTACAAGTTATGTTTATGGGTAGTATTCCTTAAATTTTTAAAAACTTGAAGTAGTATTTTGTCAAGTTCAATAAATTACCTGCTTTCCCACCTGGAAGCACTTTCAATTAATTAATGGAATAAGTAGTGAATATTGATTTAAAAAATTAGCACATCACACAAGGAAAGAGTTAGCATTATCAGATTTGATGTGAACAAAAATAAACAGAGCCATGCATTTAACAACATAGAGATATCAAAAGATAATTTATTTATATATATGTGTATACATCACATTGGCACTACAAAATTGGTTGATTTGATTACAAATTTGATATCGATAAGAAAAATAAAAAAGTGACATTCTTGTTTAGACACACAAGGAAAGCATCAACACTCATATGCCCTCACTCACAATCTGGAGGCCTTCAATTTGAGCAGGAGATAGTAGGTTATCATGGGGTTGTAGGAATTAGGTGAAGAGCCGCATATCATTTCTCATGATTCCTACACGAAGAAGAGTAACTGCTTCCTCCATAGTATCATTCTGAAGAGTTGACACTATACAAATGGCATTGCCTAGCAACCTACTCCAAGGATAGTGACTGAGCCTAGTGATAGCTACATTGACATGGTGATGAAATTCAGGCCTCACCATACATTCTAATGCTCTCATACCCCAGTCATGGTGATCAGAGGTCCTGATGAACATGTACACAAAATGCTCTAACATGGTAGCATTGTGTACATGTGTCTAGCTCAAAAATGCTTCGCCCAGAATACTGCAAAGCACCTCTTCTTCCACCTCGTTGTGTATCATAAAACTTCCTTTAGTTGATCAAACAGGTGCCAAAACAATGGACTACATTCAATCTCCTCAAGAATAATGAAATCATTTGCAAAGACACCATCACTCTGAGCACTCTCCATATTGGATGCTTCTAAATGACAAAGTGCAGTGACACTAGTTGAATTTATAGGTTGGTTGGGAATTGGCACTTTTTGTCCTAGATTTGGTGGGATGATAACTTGGTTCAAATTAATGGCTGATTTGAACTAGTTCTCAATCACATCCTTAGTTGGCAGTATACACATGATATCATATGGTGTTCTCTTTAGGATTCTTTAATTATTTGATTGTGAGAAAGGTTATTCAGTAGCCGTTGATGAAAATAAGATTAGTTTTCTTGCCCGGTGCCCTTTAGTTTGTTAGATTAATTATTTTGATTTATTTTTAGCCATTTCCAAGAAGACAATGGAGAAACAAGAAGACTGCCAAATTTACTAATGATTTTAGCAATAGTTTGAGGGAATGGTTTTGCTATATATATGATAAAGAAAAAGGATATGGGGATGGCTCTCTAGAAATATACTTGGTTGTACTTTTGAGGAGGAATTTTGATATTAATTTGTACTATAAAGATTCCTAATCTTTGAATTATGGATTGAATGTGATGCTTAGCATGCTGATCTTTATGTCATACGTCTAATAGAATTATGGATTATTTGTGAGATACACTTTATGGCATCCATTTATTGTAGTATAAACTCATCTGTCATGTTATAATAGTCATAGATTTTTCAATCTTTGTATTGATTAATTATGGTCTTCTACTTTCACATTCGTGTTAGTATCATTCTTATGAACTAACTTATTTAACCTTACTGCTCTTTGGTTAAAAGCTATCTTAATATTGATTAGATTATATGAGGGATTTGTACCTCTCCAATTTAGAGGAAAGTCACAAATGCAATTGCAACATTTCTAGAGTTTTTAGCGATTATTTTTAGTGCTTTAGGGTGAACTAGAGTCAAAGAAGTTACCGATTTGTTTTAAGTGGCCATTTCATTCGCTAACAAGTACCAATAACCTTTTCTACAAAATTCTTGACTCTACCTCTTTTTTAGTTTGCTCCTTTAGGCTAGAGGTATATTCTTTGAGTGAATCAACAAAGAATTTTAAGTTTTCAATAGGAGCTAGGGAGTCATCAATTATGGCACCGGGAGCTATATCTTGTAAAGCCTTGATGGCATCATTTATTAGTTTAGTCCCTTTCTGATGGGTTTCAATAATTTCCTTTTATTGAAGTCAAGAAAGGTACCACTAAGCTCTATCCTTTGAACTAGTGAGATCTTACTTAGATCCACATAGCCTATATGTGATGGGAGTTGAATCAACTGGGGTTGAATCACAGGCTGAATCCTAATTTGTCTTGACAAAAGACTCTTAAGAGTATTTACAGATGATTCTATAGATGAATTTTATGGTTCAATGGTCTTTGTGTTGAAAATTAAGGTAATATTATAGCTTAAAGCTTGTAAAACTATGAGACTATAGATCTAAATAAGTGTTCTTTGTCACAATTCTTTGTGTATGATTAATCTATTTAGATCAATTTACCAATTGTAGAAAGAGAAAAAAGATTGTAGAAGAATGAGAGGAGATAGAAGTGACACATCATATACGTGGAGAAACCCTTTCAGGAAAAGACTCCACCAAAATCAATAGTGCTTGTATTATTTAACCTTAGAACACGATTACAATAATACGATATTAATCCTTGATTGATATGCTTCCTTTCCTTCAACAATCCTTCTTCACAACATGTAATTAACTCTCATGGAACTTTCATACACTTGTTGCGATTAATAGACAATAAAATGAGCATGTAAACTCATAATAGTTGTTCAATTCAAGAACATAAATCTCCTCACAAAAATCTACACCTAGATTGGGCAAGTAGAGTTCCACAATGTAATCTGAAGTCAAAGCAAAATCTTCCTCAATTTAGGCACCCCAAACTGAACACTTAACTAAAATTTGGTCAAGAAGATATCATGCAAACTTCACCTCAAAGTTGGCTCCCAAGAATGGGCCCACTCTAATTAGCCTTGTAAATATCTTCTCATGCAAAAGGTATTGACTAAAAGATGCCAACTTGGGGGCCCAAGGTGGACCCAAGTCAATCTTAGTTAATTGAAACATATCTCTCCACCAATTCATGCAAACATTATGCATTATTGATCATCCCCACTTAACTGAAAGCATTCACTTGTTATCTATCATGCAACTCAAGTCAACTCAAGTCAACTAGCATTCAACTCAAAATAACTACATGCAAATGAAGATAACTAAACCATAACTGAACTGAACTAAATTGAACTAAATTGAACTGAACTAAATTGAACTGATACTGAACTGATACAAAACTGATAGTGCCACTCCACAAATGTAAATATCAATCCCCAATTTGTAGGATCAAAGCATGCATTACTGAAGTGTTGTCAATCCTCCAAATAGTTAATTGAAGCAAGGTTGGTTCCACCTTCCATGTGGGTGCCCCATGTGCTCCTATCTTGTAGGATCTCTTCTTGGATGTCCCCACATGTTCCTATCATCTAGGAATAATCACAAATGTCAATTTACATGTTCATTTCATTCGAATTTAATCTCTTCCTAATCCTAGTGTTGGGGATCACTTTCCAAGGACTTAGGAGATACATGAAATATGTTTAGGATTACATTTAAATGGCATCGTATTGCGAACATTCTCCCACTTGACATTATACATTGCAATTATTCTAAATAGGGAATCATTATTATAAATCAAGTACAGGACTCAAGGCCAATGGCCTTCTTGCACCAATAGAACTTATCTATAGGAACTAGTTTCATAAGATAATCTAGAGCATTGATTAAAGTGTCAACTTTCTCAATCAATACCTTCCCACTCTCAACCATTTATCACACAAAGTGATACTGAACATAAACATGCTTAGTACGAGCATGATACATAGGAGTTTTGGCTAAACAAATAGCACTTTGAATATCACATTCAAGTCCAATTTTCTTACAATTAAAACCAATACCTTTCCCAAGTCTCTGTAACCAAACTACCTCTTTAGAGGCATGTGTAGCAGCCATGTACTCTGGTTTTGTGGTGGAAAAAGTAACTGTGGGCTGAATCTTACTCATCCAACTAACCACAACTCCAAACAAAGTAAACACATAACCATTTGTCGACCTCTGACTGTCCAAGTATTATGCCCAATCTGAATCAACAAAACCCTGTATGTCCAATGATCTATGCATAATATCAATATCATTAGCACCATGATAAAAAAAATAGTAATTAGAAGTTCCTTGTAAATATCTAAACACCCTCTTAACATCAATCAAATGTTCTTTATCACGGTTAGACATAAACCTACTTAGAACTCCCATTGCTTGGGCTATATCTAGTCTTGTACATACCATTGCATACATCAAACTACCAACTACACTAACATATGAAATTTTAGACATTTCCTCATGATAAAAATCAGATTTAGGACCCATGTCTAAACTTAACTTTGTGTCAACTGGTAAAGGAATATTAATTGGTTTACTATCATGCATGTTAAACTGTT
Source organism: Sequoia sempervirens (assembly GCA_007258455.2). Classification (NCBI taxonomy): domain Eukaryota; kingdom Viridiplantae; phylum Streptophyta; class Pinopsida; order Cupressales; family Cupressaceae; genus Sequoia; species Sequoia sempervirens. Next base: position 93,048,212 of record VDFB02049217.1, on the reverse strand, counting down.
TCAAAATAGTATCAACATAGTTGATTTGACTTAAGTAAAGCTTTATGTTACCTCTATCTCTGTTGATCTTCATACCAAGGATATATTTTACAGCCCATAGATCTTTCATCTCAAATGTGCTAGAGAGTTGTGCTTTCAATTCTTTGATCATTACCCTTTTGTTACCAATAAACATGTCATCAAAATACAAGATAATAATTAAAAGCTGATCATCAATAAATTGTATGTAAATACAATGATCTTCCTTGCTCCTAACATAACCAAATTTCAATGAAAAAGCATCAAACTTCTAGTACCACATTCCAGATGATTGTTTCAATCCATATAAAAATATCTTTAACTTGCAAACCAATAATTATTTTCCTTTTACAATAAAACCATAAGGTTGCATCATAGAGATCTTCTCATCAAGATCCCCATGTAAGAGAGAAATTTTCACATCCATTTGCTCTATCTCAAAATCATAAGCAGTAGCAATAGATAAAAAGAATCTAATAGAAGTTAATTAAATAGCAATAGGAGAGAGGATTTCATTAAATTCAATTCCCTCTCTTCCGGAGTAGCCCTTGGCTACTAATCTAGCCTTGTAACTTTCAAGATTACCATCTACTCCAATTTTATTTTTAAAGATCCATTTACAACCAATGGCCTTTCTTCCTTTGGGAAAACTCTCAAGATCCCATGTGTCACAAGTATCAAAGGAAACCATTTCCTCATGCATAGCTTGTGACCAAAGCTTGTTCTCATATGAAGAAAAAGATTCCCTGTAAGATCTAGGTTCATCATTAGTACTCATCAAAGAAAATATACAACAAAAATTAGGTGGGCTATACCTATCTATGGGATTCTATTTTCTTGTGGATCTTCTCAAAGAGGGTTCTTCTTGTTCCTCAATATGCTCATCATGAGCATCTATCTCAGAACTCTGTGAACTCTCCTCATCCAATCCATCCAATTATTCTTCAACATGTTCATCTTCATGCTTCACAATATTTGTCTCAAAATGCACTATTTGAGAAGTATCCTTCTCCTTTGGTTGTTCTTCTCTTGTATAATATATAAATTCCATAAAAATCACATCTCTATATAAAGTAATTTTCAGGTTAGAGGATTCCAAAGCTTGTAACCTTTTAGATTTTCACCATAACCTATGAATCTACATTTATGTGCTTTTGGATCCAACTTAGACCATTCTTCTTTAGGCTCATGAACAAAAGCCTCACAACCAAAGATCCTTAAATGTGCAACACTAGGTTCCCTACCTAACCACATTATATAAGGGGTTTTATCTTCAAGAGATGAACTAGGAGATCTATTGATTAAATAACAATAAGTACTTATAGCCTCAGCCCAAAGGAATTGATCTAGCTTAGAACTACTTAACATACTACTAGCTCTTTCCATTAAGGTTTGGTTTATCCTTTCTGCTACTCCATTTTTTTGAGGTGTATATGGAGTAGTTTTCTATCTCACAATTCTTGCATGCTTACAATAATAATCAAATTCCTTAGAACAATATTCACCACTATTGTCTAATCTCAACACTTTTATCTTATGATATGATTGTTTCTCAACTAAAGCCTTAAATTCTTTAAACTTATTGAACACAATAGATTTTTTATGCATAAAATAGATCCAAGTCTATCTTGAGACATCATCAATAAATGTGACATAATATCTATATTTTCCAATAGAGTCAATATCCATAGGACCCATAACATCTAAATGAATAATCTCTAATAATCCTTTAGCTTTATTTTTTCCATTAGGAAATGAAGATCTAGATTGCTTTCCAAACACATAATTCTCACAAAAAACATTTTTTCCAATATTATAATCAGGAATGTTGTCAACCAATTTCTTATTAAGAATGGTCCTAAGACATTTTTCACAAACGTGGCCCAAACTATGGTGCCACAACATACATGTATTTTTAGCTTTAGTTACATTGGCTGATTTATTCAAATTGGATGTATCAAGCTTAAACCAAGTCCCAATCTGAGATCCTTTAGCAACCACCATATTACCTTTCACCAATCTAAAACCACCTTTGTCAAATGTCACATGCATTCTAGAATCATTGAACTTAGATATAAAAAGTAGATTTCTAGAAAGTCTTGGAATATGTAAAACATCATTAAGGGTCTTAACCCTACCATCACTAAAACACAACTTTACCTCTCCTTTTCCCACAATCTTTTTTGTGCTATTATCTCCAAAGAAGATATTCCCTCCATCAAATGCAATATACTCAGTGAACCACTCCTTATTAGGATTCATATGATAGGAGCAACTTGAATCAATAAGCCAAGAGTCATCACTAATAGTATTAGATGTAATGATCAATGTATCATTACTGTCATTTGAGGATTTCTCTATAGAAGCATCATAACTCTTTTTCTTGTTCTTACAATCCTTGTTTACATGTCTCGATTTCCCACAGTTCCAACACTTTACCTTACTCTTACCAGGGGTTTTAGACTATCCTTTTGACTTACCCTTTCCTTTCTTGTCTCCCTTAGGTTCCTTTTCCTTAGGCCTACCTCTTACAAACAAGGCATCTTGGGATCCCGTTTTAGACTTCCTATTCATCTCCTCTGATAGGAGAGTAGGAATTATATTTTCCATCTTAGGATCTACACCACTACCACTGATAGCAACAATTAGATTTTCCCAAGACTCTGGTAAAGAACAAAGTAACAAAATGCATTTATCTTCATCTTCTAGATTTACATCTATAGATGCTAACTAACTTAGAATCAAAATGAAAGCATTTAAATGATGTGCAACATAATCACCATCTTTCATCTTTAAAGAATACAACTATCTTTTCAAATAAACCTTATTAGTAAGAATTTTGGTTTGATAGATATCACCTATCCTCTTCCATAATTTACATGCAGTAGCTTCATCTGACATCATTTTAGATGCCTTTGTCTCATTACAAATAGCTAACCACTGATCTCTCTCTTCAAGGAAATCCTCCATTTTTGGTTTCCACATCTCATAACTAGATCCATTGAATCTTTCAATATCTAGACAAGAAGTAGAACTCATTGTAACACACTTCTTTTACAAATTTGCAATAACACAATAGTAAAAGTTCCCACTACAGCCAAAAAACCTTCAAAATTTTAAGAAAAAGGCATCCCAAACCCTAATCAACCATTAGCTCTGGTACCAAATGTTAAAAATGAAGGTAATATTGTAGCTTAAAACTTGTAAAACTATGATACTGTAGATCTAAATAATTGTTCTTTGTCACAATTCTTTGTGTATGATTAATCTATTTAGATCAATTTTACTAATTGTAGAAAGAGATAGAAGATTGTAGAAGAATGAGACAAGGAGATAGAAGTGACACAACATATACATGGAGAAACCCTTTTAGGAAAAAAATCCACCAAAATCAATAGTGCTTGTATTATTTAACCTTAGAACAAGATTACAATAATATGGTATCAATCCTTGATTGATATGCTTCCTTTCCTTCAACAATCCTTCTTCACAACCTACAATTAACTCTCATGGAACTCTCATACACTTGTTACAATTAATAGACAATAAAATGAACATGTGAAATCATAAGAGTTGTTCAATTCAAGAGCATAAAGCTCCTCACAAAAATCTACACCTAGATTGGGCAAGTAGAGTTCCACAATGTAATATAAAGTCAAACCAAAGTCTTCCTCAATTTAGGCACCCCAAACTAAACACTTAATTGAATTTTGGTCAAGAAGATATCATGCAAACTTCACCTCAATGTTGGCACCCAAGAATGGGCCCACTTGATCGAGCCTTGTAAATATCTTCTCATGCAAAAGGTGTTAACTAAAAGATGCCAACTTGGGTTCCCAAGGTGAACCCAAGTCAATCATAGTTAATTGAAACATATCTCTCCACCAATTCATGCAAACATTATGCATGATTGATCATCCCCACTTAACTAAAAGTATCCACCTATTATCTTTCATGCAACTGAAGATAGCTAAACCCTAATTGAATTGAACTAAAATGAACTAATACTAAATTGATAGTGCCACTCCACTCATGTAAATATCAATCCCTAATTTGTAGGATCAAAACATGCATTATTGAAGTGTTATTGATCCTCCAAATAGTTAACTAAAGAAAGGTGGGTTCCACCTTCCATATGGATGCTCCATGTGCTCCTATCTTGTAGGACCTCTTCTTGGATGTCTCCACATGTTCCTATCATTTAGGAATAATCAAAAATGTCAATTTACATGTTCATTTCATTCAAATCTAATCTCTTTCTAATCCTAGTGTTGGGGAACACTTTCCAAGGACTTAGGAGATACATGAAATATGTTTAAGATTGCAATTAAATGGCATCCTATTCCCAACACTTTGAAGATTCTTCTTCACTTCTTCCAACCTTTTTTTCTTCCTTATTTTCTTCTTTTTTATGTCTTATTCCTCTTCAAAGGGGATTTTTGATGGTTTGTCTTTATTTTCTTCCTCCTTCTTGTCCTCATCATCCTTTCTATCATTACTCTTTTCATCTTTGATTTCTTCTTATTCATTCCTATCTTCTTCACCATCATTTCTAGTATTCTCATGGTATTCTTTTGGATTGTCATTGGTATCATTCTCATACGGATCTTCAATATTTTCTCTAGTTGTATCCTTTGTATCTTATAGAGGAGCATATATCATCAGAGAAGCATGTATATCATCAACCTTTTCCAAATGTGATGCCTCTTTAATAGAGTGATCTTTTACTTCTTTAAAAATGGGTAAATTGGTTGTAGACGGGAGCATTTCTTTTGTATCAATACCTTTGTATTTAATAGGCTCCTGTACTTGAGTTGTATGGGATGAAGAAACAACACTCATTCCAATTCTCTTTGCCATTTCCCTTACTGTATCAAAAGTCTCTTTCCTTAGCTTTTTTGAGTTTTCCTTTTCCCTTGCCATGTGAATAGTGATTCTTTGTTTGACTTTGAACCTTTTAATATATTCTTCTAGTAGAATAGTCTGATCAACCTCAGACAAGGAGGATCCAAACTTATTCATGGCATTAATTTTAATCTTGTCTTCAATATTCACGACTTCATGACTTCTTTGTAGCAAGGGTTCCCATACATTATCAGTTACCTTTTTCTTCATATCCTCCATGTTCTCATCAAAGATAATCATTTATTGAATAAAAGAATTTACAGTTGTTTCCTTATCCTCTTTATCAACCTCATCAAATAATTTAGCAATAGTTATAAAATCATTAGATTCTATCATATTATTTACCAGAGGTTCTAGCTTCATAGGTGAGTGGTCACTTACTTGAGGAGACTCAGGATTTTCCTCCTTAAGCTTTGATGTGTCTTCTTCATCCTTCTTCTCATGCACATGTATGGTGAAAGAATTATTTTCTTCCTCTATCTCCTCTTCATCAGATGAATCTACAAAATTTCCTTTAGTATTCTTAATTTTTGTTCCAGCTCCTTGTGAAGTACCTTCATTGCTAGTGGAAGTGCACTACTTCTATTCCTTTGCAATTGAACTTCTTGCAAGCCAAGGTCAATTTCCTCTTGTACTGCATCACTCATGTTCCTTTTTTTTCTTTCCTTTTGTTTCAGTATTTTCCTAGAGGTAGCAGAGGGTGCAATATGGGGTACATTCTTCCTTTTAGTAGTTTGGGTGTTGGGTCTGAAGGAAGTAGATACATTAACTATTGTTAGAGTACTTTGTTCCATCTTCTCTTTTACTATTGTAGCACCAAACGTAGTTGCAATGTAGAGGAAGTGGTGGAAGATTATCTTCTTGATCTTCTAGGTCTGAAGAGATCTCCTACTACTTTGGCCCTCTTCTCTACTGCAACTTCCCTCAACCTATAAACATCATCCTTTGAAAGTGTATGCAGTGCAAAATATTCCACAATTTTATTTACCCTTTTTTCTCTTTGAGGTGCTAAAGTTTCCAAAAACACTTTAGTTGACTTCTATTCATATGTACCACGCCAGGGCTAAGTGGGATCCTTGGGTTTGTTTAGCAATATTTCAATGAGACCCTCAACCATTTTCTCATCAATCTCATTTCCTAGAGGCTCTATCCATAGAGTTCTAGGTTCTACTACCTCTATAATGCACTCATCAATGGATACCAAGAAAGTTATTCTAAAAGACTATGAAAAATGTAGCTAGAGCATCACCCTGTGCCTTGAAATACCTAATGTTATGAAAATAATCAAAGATTTGATGTGCTACCAGTCTATTAGAATCCCATATAATTTTTTTCCTTCTAGGTAGTTCTCTCAAAAAGTAAAACAAAAAATAGACTATCTGTGTTCCAAACTTGAAGTGATATTTCTTTGTCTTGGTTTGGATTAATTTCTCCATAAGTTACTGTCGTAGCAACTCACACAAATCGTAGTCTCTTCCATTCACCACCATTTCAGGTGCAACATAAGTTGCAATTGTAGACACCAAATTTCCTCTATTGGTGATGTAGATATTTTGACCTATCATGATTGTCGGATGCCTCACAACAAGGATGGTAATAGGTTTGGTTGTCATTGCACTCCCATCATATATGGAACCAATTAAATTCATAACCACATCATTTTCCATAGCCTATAGCACTAGTATAGGTCTTGTATCATAGAGTCTAGTCACAACATTGATCACCTCTTTGGTAATTAATCTAGGCATATTTTTTCATACAAATTTATTGCACACTCTACTAAGTGATATCCTCACAAACTTCACATCCATTCCATTACAAAAATTAGGGAACTCATTCCACACATCTAGCTTCTTTCATACAAGGTTTTCATGCTCTGGCTTCACTAAGAAATCATCTCTAGTTAGCTATTTCAACCATTGATTCTTGAGTTCTTGATGATTAAATTCTTCCAATTTCCCATGAATGTAGGTTATAGTGTCCTCAATGGGCAAGATATTATTTAGAATTTGTGAAAACGCACCAACATGATAAATGTCAAAAACCTTCCATGAAAACCTTTTGAATTTTGGTCTAGGCCCCTTAGAAGTCTCAACCATAGTTTGTATGGCCATTTCTCCCTCAATTATTTTATAGATGCATATGGAAATTACTTCTAATCCAAACCCACAAAGTATAGATAGTTGCAAATACCTTTTTCACACTTCAATGAAAACTAGGGTTTGATGCCAGATACTTTGAATCACCTCCAAATTTCCTTCAACTCACTCTAATTTCTTCCAAATGTGTAAAAGTGATTTAACTCAACTTATATTTTCACTTTATACCTTACTAATTTGCTTTAATTTTGCATTTATTGCATTTGATCTCCAAAAAGCTGATAAACACCTTATGAATATACTATAAACCCTAAAATGCTCCGCAAATCTTCAAATTTTCATGTTTTCTACTAGAATCTTTTTCAACATATTTAGATTGTCATTTTACATCACATATCTTTGTGTCACTACTTGACACCTCATATATCAGGGTTTGTTAGTTTTCTCTATAATTGTTCCCCTTAAACCCATTATTGGATTTAATTTTTGAAAGAATTATCTACAACAGATTGAGGTACATATGTGTTTGGTTCATTCTTGTTCTCAGGTTCTTCCTTTTTCTTCCAAATCTTTTCTATTTCCTTCTTTACTATAGTAGTATCAACTTTATTCATAGGTTTATTCCTTTGTATCGAATTAGATTTCCTCCCATTTTTGCTTCTACAAAATTTTGAAATATGTCCTAGTTTGTTATAGGTGTAGCACACAAATTTTTTCTAGCCATTTTAATTTGAATTCATCCTTTATTTTCACTGGTTAGCCTTATGAACAAATTCATTACATGTGTAGCAATAACCAAGAAAATATTGAATCTATTCATCATCATTTGATTTCTACACTCAACAACTCTATGTCCAAATTTATTGCATGCAAAGCATTGACAATAAAAGAATCCAACATTCTAATTCATTCTACTTCTACATTCTATTGCCCTATGACCAAATTTATTACATGAGAAACAAACACCATTAAACGATGAGTACCTATGAGCATTAGGTTGTCTGATAGGTGTACTTCTAGTATTGCTTCTTTGATTCTTGATATGTCTGCCATTGCCTTGAGTCTTCCATTGATTGTCAACCTTGTTATAGAATTTATTTTCTTTTGAAATTTCCCTTCTTCAAGTCCCAAACCACTTTTGTCCTTACAAGGTTTTTGTCTTGCAAGTAGTTCATCCAGCCTTGTAGAACTTGTTTTGAATTTGTCCTCATGGGCTCTTGCTTTCTCTAGATATGATATTAGGGTTACCACTTCTTGTTCAAGCTTGATGCATTCATTAGTCTTGCTCTGAATCTTAGCTTTCTAATAGTCCTCAATTCTCTTCCTCTCTTCCACTTGCACTTTTAGTCCAATGATGTCCTCATTTCTTTCTTCAATTGATCACTATCTTCTTTATGCGTTTCTTTGAACTTCTTGATTTTCTCTCTTAATTTTTTGATGCATTAATTTTCTTCTTTTAGATTCTCCTTCAAAATTTCTTTCTCACTTTCAACTCTGTCCAAATATTCAAGAGTAGCATTGAGTTCTTTGTCAATTGTGTAGTCATCTTCTATGCATTTAGTCGTAGATATTTCTTCCAGAGGAATGGGACATATTTTTTCAGCCATGTGTTCAAACTCCAAGATCTTCCTCAAGCTATTAAGCTTTTCTAAAGGAACCAAGATTTGATACCAATTGTTGAAAACCCAGAATACTAAGGGGGGATGAATTAGTATTCTATTAAATAATTCAGCTATAAGCCATCCAAACACTAAAGCACATTTATCTGTAATTACAAGTAAAGACATGAAAGAGATCATAACACCACATAACACATAAACATCAATATTTTTACGTGGAAAACCCAAAATGGGAAAAACCATTGTGAGAATTAGCTCACAATATATTATAACCAGTTAAAAGATATTACAGGGGCACACATCCAAGACACACTATCCTTGAAAGGATCACATCCTGAAATGATTACAAAATGGTGTGTGGCTCACTGCTAAAAAGTGAATTATAGAATACACCTTTCATGTGTTGAATTCAGTCCCAATTAAGCTCTAAAATACAAAATCCTCCACTAGTTTGCAACTTCACAACATACACTACCTTGATACAAAAATTATACATACAAGATTGTATAATATCACACTATAACTCAACTCCTCTTATCACATATCACACCATCAATACAAAAATATTTCATATGTATATGCTATTACATCAATACACATCCATTAGGTCTGCCTAATTGGATGCACATATACTTAATTCAAAAATAGCTTGGCTCAAATCTTGAAACAAATCTCCTTTCAAACTCAAACCAAAATGTGCAAGGCATAACTTAGGTTGGCCTAAACCTAAGAAATATCTCTTTGACATTTGCAAAAACATATTAATCTTCATACCACTTATCCAAGTATAAGGTCAACTAGAAGAGGACTTAATCACAAAAATAGGCCAAGATGACTAACACCAATGAACCATATGATCATATGAGTGTGCACCATTTGGACATGTAGAGTTGGCACATGTAAATCATCTCCCAAAGTCATAACTAATGGATCTAAGTGCCATAGGAATGCAAACCAAATAACTCATACCACTATACATAACTTTGAGCATAAAACTATATGTCGATATTTTGTTATTTGTATTTTTTAGCCCATTCAACCAAAATTCTTGAAAACATGTTCATAGATACATTTGATAGTCCTACATAACATACTAAAACCACATAGTTTGATCTTCTAATATGATTGATTCTAGACTAAATTACTGAAACAAAGTAGCACAAACATTGTTTTCGGGATAGGTAGAAACTGTCAACAACCAAAGTTGGCATCAATGACAACACACCAGAGGGATTCTTCTTCATTATTCTAACATATTATTACCTATATTTTTTTACTTTCATCTTGCATTTTTATTAGTTTCATTGGGTTCACTCATTTAGATTCATGTTCCATTTGTATCTTCAAGTTCTAGATGTTTTGCTTTGTTTTCCATCTAATTTGAGTAGTGTCATTGGGGGCACTCATGCAAATTCTTATCTTATTGATCCTAATCATTATTTATTTTAGAGGAGGTTCTTCATTTTAGTACTATAATAGTCATCATTCAGAAGTTTTCTACAACTTTTTTATTCTTATGTGATGTTCTTCATGTTCCTATTCTTTTTGAGACATTGTTTTGAAGGCTTCTTAGTCTTTCGTTCAACTTTCTCTCTTTTGGAGATGATTTTTTCCCATAAATTTTTCTCCTTTTCTCCAATTGTGAGAGATTAGATTTTTTTTACATGGGTACCTCATTAGGCCTTGATTTTTAGGAAACATATTACATTTTTTTATTTTTATGCATTCTCTTTTTAGAGTTTTTAGCTACTCCCTAAGATTCGATCATTAACCAACTGTTACAAAACATAACTTCACTTCAACAAAAATTTTCAACTTTGAACCAAAACTAAAATGGAAAATCATTGTAATAAGTCAAAAGAAGCCTATTGTCACTTGAAATTTTGAAAACACCAATGCCACAAAACATAAAGATACCTAGATTTGACAAGTACAATGGTAAAGGAGACCTTAGCAATCATATGTCGACATATATGGACTTGTGTAGTGACTTCATTTTTTATGATAAACTCCTTGCTAAGCTCTTTCCTAGGTCACTAAAATAAATTCCCTTACAATGGTTTTTTTCATTGCTAAATAACCCAATCCACTCTTTCAATGAACTTGTTGATGCATTTCTCTAACATTTTCAAGTTAACATTGGACCTAAAATTATAATAACCGATCTAGTGAGATGTAAACAAAAGAAAAATGAAAAAGTCACATACTTCATAGGCTATTATTAGTTGCTTTATTCATGAATCAATATTACTCTACTTGATGTAGATGTCCAAAGAGTGTTCATTGAAAAATTGCAACCTAACATAAGAGATATAATATTATTGATGAAATATCCATCCTTTATACATTTGTGTATGACCCTTCATGATTACTAGAACTTGGTTAGTCAGTATGAAGAGACATATTCATCTACTCCTACTAAGAAATTTGAATTTTTATTACAAAACAACTATCAACCATTCAAGAAGCAAAAAAAAAACTTTATCAAGTTACATACACCTCAAACAACCAGCCACATTAACCCTCATTTTTTTTCCATAAGTTTAACGCCATGCCAATTTAGATAGGGACATAGATAATTTACCTAGTTACCTAACACCCTCCATTCAATCATGTTGCAACTTTTGAATAAGAACTTCATCTAATTACCTCTTATTAGACCTATGGAAATGAATAAACCTCTACCACCAAGTTACAATCTAAATACATTTTGTCAATATCATCACACAAAAGGACATGATACAAAATGATGCATGTTTCTTAAACATCAAGTTCAAGACCTTATTGATTCTAATCACATCCATTTGGGTGGTTTTAATGATCAAGGGAATAAGTTTGTTGCCATACCTAACCAAAAATTACAATTTTTTACTAATCCAATGCCAAACCATTAATCCAACTTTGTGCAAGCTTGTGGTGATATGAATGATGATAAGAATGATGATGATAATAAAAATGAGAAGGAAGTAGATAGCATGATTTCAATAATAGATGTTCAACCTTGTAAGTGCCAAACCACTGTGTTACCTGACATTGCTTTCACCATAGTGATGCATCCATACATGCACCAGATGTTCCTCTCTATATCATCAAATGTATCAATGAAAAACATGTACAAGGAATACTCATTGATCCTATGTGTATAGAGAATGTGATCACTAAATAGTTCTTGTTTGGGCATGAGATTTATCAAAACTCTTAGAGAAATCAAAAGCATGGTTGAAAACTCATTATGATTTTTCTTGCCATATAATAGGTTTGATCACTCTTCCTCTTAAAGTTGGACCAAAATAATTATATGTATTATTCTCCATCATCTTAACATCAGACTAATTTTGTGTGAATCTAGGCTACTCATGGCTACACTCCATGAATGTTGTCCCATTGGTTATTCACAAGTGCATAAAGTTCCCATTTCAAAACGAGATATTTACATTGCATGATAGTGGGTTTAATACTTTGTCTTCCTTTGGGAACTTTTCATTGGATTTATTTTGGCCTCAACCTATGGAACCTACCAAGCCTCATGAAGATTTTTTTTAGGTCATATCAAAAGTTTAAGGAAAAGCACATAACATAGTTATCTCTTACCAATATTCCAAAAAATGATAAGACCATGGTTGTTCCTCCTCCTCCACTAGTTATAGATAAACCCATGCTTGAAGCAAAAACCCTTACAAGTAACAAAATTAAATATTCCATAGTTCCTCCACCTATATTGCATAAAAGACCAAGAGATAATCAAATGATTCCTTTTGTGCCTCCAAAGATAAAACACATGTATAGACCTAAATAGATAGTGCTTTCCCAACCCTCTGTGGTTCCTTTAGTTCCTCCCTTAAGGGAAGAAAAGATACCAATGGTTGAGAAACCCACTCGTAACCCATCAAAAATTTAAAACCTTGCAATAAGAAACTAAAATGGTGATTAAAGAGTGTAGGAATAGGGGTCATGTTATCACTTGTTAGTTATAAGAAAAGAATAAAACAGTGCATGATAATCCAACACCTATGCAAAAACCTCAAGAATAATTACAACCTTCACTAAAACTAGAAATGAAACCAAAACAAGAAGTGAAACAATAACATACAACAAATATTGTCATAAAACCTCCCATTGTGATTAATTAGGATGATGAAGATAAAATTGCTAAAATTGACGAACAAGTCCATAATGAGCTTAATGTGTTGTTTTCAAAGAAAATGAATTTAGATGGGGGCAATTGTGATGATCCTCCTGATGAAAGTGACCCACCATGTGTTGAACCTAGAAATTCTCCTATTATGAAACTTGTTGTAGTCCCTTTGGCTAGTTGTACCCCCTCCCTCTATGATGAGCAAGATTGGGATGCAAATGACTTGCTTTAGGTTGGCTCACATGTGTGGTGCTATTTTATGATTGTTTCATGTGCTCTTTGTGTTTGCTTGCATGTGATGTGATTTCTCATGTTGTGATTCTTGGTGTGCCTTTGTGTTTGTGAGTTTAATTTGGATGACCCTTGTTGCACCATTAGCTCAAGGATACAAAAGAAAAAAAAATGTCATGATATTCTTCTATTTGCATCTTCATTCTTCTATATGTCATAAAATTTGTCTTTTATTTTTTGTCTTGTGTTTTCCTTTTGGGGAAAATTCAAGGTGTTGAGATACTTAGGTCTATTCCATGTTGACCCAAAAGTGTGTGTCTTCTCTCTTTATGTGTCATTCCTTCATTATGTTCATTGTTCCATGAGTATTTGGGGAATGATGTCCGTTCTAAGATCTGTTATATCACTGTAGCAAAGATGTATACTGACCCCAAATCCATGGATCCCTTATGTGTTCAATATTTTATTGCATTCCATTTGGGGGCAACCCCTTATCATGATGTATCTTTTATTGGAAACATATCATTGGCATAAGGGTTTCTAAATAAGCTCTTGTGACCTTCTACAAGATGAAATTTATCATTTTCTACATTAAAGTAATTTCTCACAACATGGTATTTTGTAATTTCTTTAAGGTGGGGGCATACATTGGTATTATTTGCTTCACTTTGTTCACACACATTTGACTTAGTGGTAAGTTGACATTGGAATTTTTTCTTCACTTTGTTCACAGGCATTGAACTTAGTCAAGTTATGTTGGCATAGTATTTGATCATTTTGTGGTACCTTATAAGAGTTATCAAGAAGTATAACTCTTGTTATGGTTGGCGTGGGTGTACACCTAGTGAATATGGAACTTCACTACACCTAATGTGTTTCTCATTTTACCTTGTATTTGAGGATCACCTAGTGAATATCGAACTTCACTAGCCCATGTTTCCTTCTTGTTTATGATTCACCTAGAAAATATCAAATGTTGTTATTGTGTGATTCATGAATTCCTTGGTGAGGTTCCTAACATAAGACAACTTTCTAGCTCGTGATTATCCATACACTCACCCTCCTTTTGCATTTTATTTTGATATTGTATGTTTTTGTATGTTGTCTTGCTGCATTTCATATATGTGTGTTCCTTTATGCTTATGTTGGTTTTCCATGGGATCTTGGATCCTAGGGGCTTGAACACTCCCCCTAGATCCTTCATCATCCTATCTCTTTGAAATTTGGACAATTAGACCCCTTTTTACATATATTTTCTACTTTAGTGTGAGTTTGATCATAAGTTAATACTCTCACTAAAGTGGGGTCTAAATGTAGCATCATAAATTGTCACCCTTGAAAATTTCACACTATTTTTTCTCCCCCTAAATTATTGAGCCTAATTAGGTCCCTAATTTCCTAAATTATGCATTTTATAGTCTATTTGTACCACTTTCTAAGAAATTGTAAAGCATTGAACAAATGTATCTAATTAATATTTTTCCCCCAACACTTAATGTCCTAGAAAACAAGGCTAGGACCCATATGTCATCCCCCTATTTTTTTGAGGACCAATTTTGGATATGTTGGTGTTGGAATTTTAACATTCAAAATTCAAATTGCAAATGTTGGGTATCAAGATTTAATTTTTGAGAAATTAGAAAAATACCTATAAATACCTAGTTGTTGCATTATTTGAAATCTAACAAGAAAACTATTGAAAAAATCATGATCAACAGAACTACCAAGCAAGTCAAGAGTAGCATCTTAGAGATTTATCGCAACAATTCAAGATCCTAACATCATGTAAAATATTATGTGAGTTCATATATGTTTATGTTATCATTGTTTGTGAAGGCTAACGCTTGTTGTAGGTCTTTGATTCAGACCCAAGGTGGAAATCAACTTGAAATGACAAATAATAGATGGTCAACCCAAATTTCAAAGAAAATCAAAATAACTTCACAAATCCACTTGTTAGATGCATTCTTTCCACCAACACAGCCAAACAACTTCAAGGGACTTTTCACCCAACTTTCCCAAAATAATTTCAAAATAAATAATAGATTTAGACACCCATTAAGGACTTACACAACATACTTCAATATTAGATATAACTCCTTTGGACCAGTTTAGACTTCCAATACACTCACCATGGGAAAACAAGGAAAAGAGGTCAATTTAACAAAGGGAGTACCCTTAAAACTTATTAAATCACCTTGAAACCTTGAGGTAGAAAATTAAATGGACCAAAACCACAAAATTCACAATTGGTTTGCACCTGTACGGCCAGAAACACTCCCAACTCAAAAAACCTCCTTTTCTAATGCAAAAACAAAGGTTTTGTTAAAATCTTCATTCCCAGACTTGGATAAACAAATAAATTGTTCAAACACCTTTCATATTGTTTTCCTTGACATTTTAAATTCTTACAAACTCCACTCCATCAATAATTCATTGAAAATCACTTCAAAGCCATCACTTTTCAAGGAAAAATTGCATTTTCAGCCCTAGGGCATCACACATTCACCACAAAAATGATTTATTTTGATGAAAAATTAATTGTAACATCTAATATAATACATTTTGAACCAATCCACTGAGTTACAGGAGAAAATAGTGGGTGGATTGGTCAAAATCTCATTCTTTTGCCTTCAAAGCCCTTAATGTAAGGAAAACAGGGTATTTGCAGCAAATTTTCAATTTCTCTCACAAAACAATGAATGAGAACTCCAAATCAAAATCAGATGAAATTAAACACATATACACACATTCAATAAAGTTTTCAAAGCATTATGAGACTGTATAGGTTCGTACAGTAGTAAAGAATTTTGGAAAATAGTGAAAAAAACATAGAAAATGCATTAAAAAATGTGGTATTCTTGTTGTATGAGTTTTTTACACCTCCATCAACCTTGATTCGATCCTTAGAAGTCATCTTATAAAATTTACAAGCCATAACCACCTCCAAAACAACCAAATTTCACCTAATCACCCTTTAAATGACTCTAATTTTGCAAATCAACACAAATTTGACAACATTTGCAATATTTTGCATTTTTGCCATTATTGAACTTTTAAGTCTCTAAATACCTTTAGACACCTGAAATATGGTCATTTAGACCTTATTTGACCCTTATTAATACTTCTAGACTCAAAACAACAAAATCCCTTGATTTACCCAATTTGACATCTTTGACAATTTTGACAATTTTTCATGTTTTCACACATTTTGCAATGTCTTCATGGAACAAAGATGAAATCACATTAAAATGACCTTATAAACCTTTTTAAATCCTATTATTGACACCACAATGTGTTGGTGCTCCTGCACCATACACCCCACCAAGAAAAAGACCCTTGTCCCAAGTGGTAGGATATGCTCCAAGTGTTGACCCTGCTATTCCATGCTTCTTCAGTGGTGTTTGCTACCTTCTTGACTTTGGATCATTATTTGATGTTGTTCTAAACCTCATACCTGCATACAAAAATTCATTAGCAAGAAACAATCCTACATTCTCCCTGGTTTCATTGATGGACTTGCAATTTCCCTTCATAGTATGCATGCTCTGCCTTGTGATCTAATTTATATCTCTTGAATGATTGTATGTATTTCTCATTGTTCTCAACCTTGTCATATCCTCATCATCACTCACCCAAGCATTAAAAACTTCATTTACCTTTACATCAGAAACTCCCATTTGTTTTGCAACATGATACTTATCAATAGGACACACTATGGTCCCAATAATCACTATACCCTTCTCAATGAACTGTTCCTCAAGCAGTCCACCCTATTTCTCACACATCCCTACATATTTGTTAGCATTTACTATGTTAAAATCAGACTTTGACATGAGTTTTGCTATTGTCCTTTGCAAAATCAGATTTTTCACTGCCTTAACACCATTTGAAGGTGTTCCAATCATTGTCCTAACATTATTACCCTGCTGCAAATCAGAAAATGCACTGTCCCTGTTGTCTTCAAGCCTTAAGGGTTGCTTTCTACCAAACGTAATCAATTTTTCCTTACCTTTGATCTACCCTCTTTCCTGCAAAGGAGTTAACTTATAGATTTGATCATCCTTCCATATTGTGTAAGTATTGGCCCAACCATCATACATAGACCTTCTATCATATTGCCATGGTCTTCCTAAGAGAAGATGACAATAATCCATAGGCAATATGTCACATAGGACTCTATCTTTGTACTCCCCAATCTGGAAATCTACATAAGCTTTCTCATTCACCACTAAAGTTTGACTATCATTCACCCAAGAAACCTTGTAGGGTGCTACATGAGGCATCTTTTCTAAACTCATCTTATCTACCATTTCCCTAGACACCATGTTATCTTGAGAACCTAAATCAATAACAACTTGACACACTTTACCTTTGCATTTGCATGAGGTTCTGAATAAACTCCTTCTTTGGCTCATGTCTTCTTCTTTTGGTGTTTGCAGCAATGTTTTTCTCATCATGAGTGCCTCTCCTACTTCTGGATCTGCAGGCCTGCTTGTACTTGTATAACTTTCACACTCTTCCTCTTGAATCAATTGTGTTCTTCTCTCATTCCTCCTATCACCACTTGAAGTTGCACCTTGATTTTGAGGACACTTAAAGAAAGGGTATCCAAATTCATTACACTTGAAACATCTACCTGAAAACTCATTGGAATCCCTCTTTGACCTGAAGTTTGTTCTTCCACCTCTCCATCCACCTCTTGATTCAAGAGCTTGTTCCTTGCTTTTATCAGCCTCTTCATGTTCTTCCTTAGATTTCCTTGAACCTCTTCCTCTATTCACACCACCTCTTCCCCTTGATTGTCTCTCTTGTCTCCTTTTGATTCTATCTTCTGCCCTCATTGCCATCTGAAAGCATTCTTCAACTGTTTTAGGTGGGTTGAGGCTGATCTCATCCCTTATATTCAACCTCAAACCACTCAAGTATCTAGCCACTCACTCCACTTCATCTTCATTATGACCTGCTCTTATACACAATCTATGAAACTCTTCAGTGTAAGACATCACATCCATTTCTCTTTACTTTAATTCTTGCAATTTCATGAAATTTTGAATAGCATAATCTGCTGGTAAGAATTGAGCCTTAACTTTTGCTACCATTCTATCCCAAGAACATATTTTAGGATTACCTTTCTTGACTCTATCCTTTTGCACAAAATTCCACCATGTAAGAGCTGGTCCTTTCAACTTTGTCTTTGCATACTTAACTTTCTTGCTGTCATCAATATCTTCAAACTCAAAAAAGTTATCCAATGCATCAA
This sequence comes from Sequoia sempervirens, assembly GCA_007258455.2. Lineage (NCBI taxonomy): Eukaryota > Viridiplantae > Streptophyta > Pinopsida > Cupressales > Cupressaceae > Sequoia > Sequoia sempervirens. The sequence goes on along the minus strand of VDFB02049217.1, from coordinate 93,029,942 downwards.
TCCATGCTAAAACTTCTTCACTATCCATCTTACCTCCGTACATGGGAACATCAACTTTTACCTTAGGAGTCTTGTCACCCTTGACCACCTTCAGCATCCTAAGCATTTTTCTTTCATCGGGATCTAATTCATCTTCTTCATCTGGAACTAGAGGATCCCCTTCAGCCTCTTCATCACTTTGCTCTTCATCTACAACTCCCCTCCTTTGATTCTTCTCCAAAGTAGCTATCCTTGCTATAGTAGCATCTTGATATTTTTTGTATATCCTCTCCTTCCTTTCCAATTTCTCCTTCAACTCTTGTATTTCTTTAGCCATTGCACTAGCCTTTGGAGGCATGCTTCACAACCTACAAAGTCAAACAGCCAACAACAAGATCTTGTGCCTAATGCTCTGATACCACTTTGATGCAGACCCAAGGTGGAAATCAACTTGAAATGACAAATAATAGATGGTCAACCCAAATTTCAAAGAAAATCCAAATAACTTCACAAATCCACTTGTTAGATGCATTCTTTCCACCAACACAACCAAACAACTTCAAGGGACTTTTCACCCAACTTTCCCAAAATACTTGCCAAATAAATAATATATTTAGACACCCATTAAGGACTTACACAACATACTTCAATATTAGATATAACTCCTTTGGACTAGTTTAGACTTCCAATACACTCACCATGGGAAAAACAAGGAAAAAAGGTCAATTTAACAAAGGAAGTACCCTTCAAACTTATCCAATCACCTTGAAACCTTGGGGAAGAAAATTAAATGGAAAAAAACCACAAAATTCACAATTGGTTTGCACCTGTATGGCCAGAAACACTCCCAACTCAAAAAACTTTCTTTTCTAATGCAAAAATAAGGGTTTTGTTAAAATTTTCATTCCCAGACTTGGATAAAAAAATAAATGGTTCAAACACCTTTCATAGGGTCTACCTTGACATTTTAAATTCTTACAAACTCCACTTCATCAATAATTAATTGAAAAGCACTTCAAAGCCATCACTTTTCAAGGAAAAATTGCATTTTCAGCCCTAGGGCATCACACATTCACCACAAACATAATTTATTTTGATGAAACATTAATTGTAACATATAACCTAATACAGTTTGAACCAATCCATCGAGTTACAGGAGAAAACAATGGGTGGATTAGTCAAAATCTCATTTTTTTGCCTTCAAAGCCCTTAATGCAAGGAAAACATGGTACTTGCAGCAAATTTTCAATTTCTCTCACAAAACAATGAATGAGAACTCCAAATCAAAATCAGATGAAAGTAAACACATATACACTTTCAATAAAGTTTTTAGAGCATTATGAGACTGTACAAGTCCATACAACAGTAAAGAATTCTAGAAAATAGTGAAAAAAATACAGAAAATGCACCAAAAAACGTGGAATTCTTGTTGTGTGAATTTTTTACACCTCCATAAACCTTGATTCAAGCCTTAGAAGGCCTCTTATAAAATTTACAAGCCATAACCACCTCCAAAACAACCAACTTGCACCTAATCACCCTTTAAATGACTCTAATTTTGCAAATCGGCACAAATTTGACAACATTTGCAATATTTTGCATTTTTGCCATTATTGAAATTTTAAGTCTCTAAATACCTTTAGAAACCTAACATATGGTCATTTAGACCTTATTTAACCCTTATTAATACTTCTAGACTCAAAACAACAAAATCCCTTGATTTACCTAATTTGACATCTTTGACAATTTTGACAATTTTTCATGTTTTCACACATTTTGCAATGTCTTCATGGAACAAAGATGAAATCACATTAAAATGACCTTCTAAACCTTTTTAAATCCTATTATTGACACCACAATGTGTTGGTGCTCTTGCACCAGTCTCCTGGAAATTCAAGCATTCAAGCAAGTAAGATCCAAGACCTTGAAGCGATGTGCATGTATTTAGTCCTTCAAGGAAGCCATTGAAGGGTGGTGAGTTGTAGCACTTTGTGATTTCATCATTCCTTCCTATCATTTATCCATTTTATCATTAACATTTCTATTGTGGAAGTGGAAACACTAACACAGGGTTTGACTAAGGTAGGCCCCTAAATGGCACAACATATCTTCTCTTTGTGAATGTGCATATTTCAATTTTGAAGAGGATTGAAGGAATCTTAAAGAAAATTTGTTAATTATTGCAATTGAATCCCTACATCTTGTAAACTCACAAAAAATCACCTACAAAATCATCTGACAGTGTTCCGACGACTGTACAACTAAGAATTAGAAGCTCAAATATGTCATTAGAGGGCCTCAAAATAGAGCTAGAAAGGTGTACATGGACTCATACACCCTAGGAAACTCTATACCTATATTTATACCAACAATAAATTTTCAAGATAGGTACATAGTCTGGTTACTAGTTGCAAATTGAGCAAGAATTATGAATACCCTAAGGCTAATTAGAGAAAGTACAGATCTATGATTGGCAGACTACTATATTTAACTACTACTAGACCAGATATCATGCATGCAATTTGTCTTGTGGCTAGATTCCAAGAAGATCCTAGAGAGTCACATGTTGTAGCTATAAAGAGGATATTTAGATACCTAAAGGGTACTCTGGATTATGTCTTATGGTATCCAAAAGATACTAATTTCACATTGAGTGCTTACATAGATGCAGATTGGGTTGGTTGTGTGGATGACAAAAAATAAAAGTGGTGGTGCATTCTTTCTTGGATGTATATTGGTGTCATGGATAAGTAAGAAACAATATTTGTTCTCTTTATCTACTATAGAGGTTGAGTATATTGTAGTTGCATCTTACTACACATAAGTGTTGTGAATGAGGGAAACATTGAAGGATATTAGAGTGGTGTATGATGAGCCTAGATCTATCTTTTTATGAAAGTAGAAGTGTAATAAACATTTCAAAGAATCCAGTGATGCATTCAAGGAAAAAACATATTTCAATTAGATAAAAAAATTTGAGAGAGAAGGTTGTCAAGAATGAAGTGAAGCTTGAATATGTACCTGTAAAGGATTAGATTGCTGACATATGAACACTAAGGCTCTTCCTAAGAATAATTTTGATTGTCTTTGACAAAATTTGGGGGCTATTTCCCCTCTAAAATTTATGCATAAGGAGATGCATCAGTCTAGTGGATCTCGTGATCTATCTTTTATTATGAACTAATTTTGGTGGCTACATCTCAAGGAGATTAGGTAGTGACATTGTTGTAGTATGGAATGAGTGTTGCCATATTGCAGATTGTTGCAAATTAGTGTGTGATCCTAAGGGGGAGTATTTAGAGTCGTAGCAAGTATCTTGGTTCAAATTCAAAGGGAGAGAATAATGAAAACATTTTATCCTTTGCCATTGATGTTGAAGGGGGAGAGAGAATCATGTGAAAAAGTGAAAAGTATTAGTGGTAGAAAGTTGTGCATGTTTTCTAATCATTATTATCAAAGGGAGAGTGAATCATGTGAAAAAGAAAAAGTTGAAAGGGGGAGAGAAAAATCTTGTGTAAGCTATCTAATGAATAAAAAAGAAAGGAGAGTTGTCTTAGATGGTTTTCCACATCTTGTGTTTCCATTAATGACAAAGGGGGAGATTATTGCAAGTATGTGTAGATTGGTGTTGTAATTGATGTCAACCACATGTGTTGTCATTGGTGTCAATTGGTTGATGGTGTTGGAACAAAAAAATCTACTGAGAGGGGGGTGAATCAGTAGATCTTAAAAATTAGCTCTTAAAACCTTTTGTACAGACTACTTTATTTAACCCTCAATGTGCAGATACTAAACATGTAGAGAGATAAACATGCACACACACACAAAACCCATAATGCATGATATATGTGGAAAACCCAAGATGGGAAAAAACATGGTGACAAAAATTGATTGAGTCTACTGATCAAATCCAATGTCGCAAATAAATATTTGTTACAAAGTTTAAGGGAACCAACCCTAAGGAGACACCAATCCCCTAGTTTTAGGAGTAGCAACTCCAAGGAAGAACCAACTCCCTACATTGAGTACCAACTTAGTTATCTAATGGCACCAACCAATTAGATTTACAATGACTATATTACAAATGATTCATATGAATCTAGTTCTTTGTTACAAGTCTAATTTGTAACTTCTCATACCTTGCTTGGAAGCTTTGTAAGCATCCTTCATGCTACTATTGTTGCAATGTCAACAACACACCCTTTCTTCTCTTCTTTGCACTGTCCTCTTTTTGTACTCTCTTCTTTCTCTCCTTTCTCTATTTTGTGCTTAGAACATACACTGTTCTATCTTGCTGCTCTGCACCTCTTTTCCTTTCTATAGTGTATCATACACATGCACTCTCCTGAATGCATACCTAGAAGATAATATGTGTTGTATCTAGATTACACACATATGTGCATTCACTATCTACACTCGTAGAACTTTCTCTTCTCACCTCCTCAACAAAGACAACAACAAGATAATTTCCTAGTTGTCTTTTATTTCTTTGCTAACCTGTCATCACAGTCTTGAGATCCTTGTTGTCACCTAGAAATGCACCCTATGCAAATTTGTAAAAAATTGAGCTTTCTAGTGAAACATTGGATCACTCCAAGGCTGTGGGTCACCTGAGATTGGAGTGAACCTTCGGAGAAGGCTGACTTTCTTTGGGTATCACCTAAGCTAACGATCTTGTAAAGGTAAAGGGAGAAGGATGCGCACAAAAATGAAACTAAACTAAATTATTCCTATGGTGATACACTGGTTTGATTAGAAATCATCAAATGAAAGCAAGATACAAACACACTGAGAAAATTTAACTGCAATTGATTTACTTACTCACATAACCCTTTTAGTCTTATGCATCATTCTTGACAGGTTTGATCTACATACATATCTTAAGGACGAAGGAACAAACTTCATAGATTTGGGGTATGAATACAGATTAAAAGAAACATTGTTAAAGAAAACTTGCACAAGCTAACATACAGAAATGAGAGTAGTATACGAATTAATACTTGTTTTCAAGGTGAACTCTTTTTTGCATTCCATATTTTAGTTGAGTTACAAAACATACATTTAGTCGAGAAAGGATTGACAAAAATCACTAACTCTTTAGAGTGTATAATATGAACTATCTACAAAAAGGAAAAAAAATGCCTTATATATCAGACTGTGTCAGCCCCCTTAGGGCTTACAAAATATCAGTCTCAGAAAATCTATCCTAAGATCTTTTATTGAATTAAATGTTGCACCCCTACGTGTCCTTGTTGTGTGTCAGTGAAAAACTACTGCCTGGAGAAACCCCTTAGATATTTTGAACCTATCGAGTGTATTTAATTCTGGTCCTTGTGTCCACCTACTGAATCCCCCTGCCGAGCGCCTTGAATGCTCTTAAGTCTAGAACAGATACATGTTGGTTCTCATTATGTTGATTCTCTTGGCACTGGTCAAGCTGCCAACGATTCACCCGTAGCTCTCCTTGATTGGCTGGGCACACTACATGCAAACTCCTCTCTAGTCAAAAGCTCGTTTAGTCAAAATCGCATCTCGATGAGACACTGGAAGTGTCTCACCGATGCAATCATGTCCCTATGAAGCTATCAGAATGACATGGAAACATTGATGAGAGTCTTTATCGAGCTTCAAAATTCATACTGATGTTTCCTCTATGGTTGCCAAGATAGCCAATTATCGGTGAGACAATTTACCGAAGGAAAAACGTTACCCCGAGAACCCCCTTATCGTTTCGGAAAGAGATTATTGATATCACCCCAAATGTATTTCACTCTACCGGGCTCAAGATTTCCTTTGATGAAACCATATCATGTCAGGAAGACTTCATAGTGAGGCTCATTGTCTTGCCAATGCTCCTCCTCTTGCTGAGACTTCCTTGATCACCGAGACATCTCAGCAAGATCCCTTAGTCGTACTAAGGGCCTTCTTTCTTTTGTGTCGAGGAGACCTTTTGTCCTCGGTAAGACCTCATGGCGAAGGGACCAACCTCTACCGAGAGCCTATCCCTCTCTCGGGGAGACTTTCACCGAGCTCATTGTTGTCGCCAAAGCACCTCCGGGTTGTCGAGACTTCTTGGCGAGCTCAAATTGCCATGCCGAAGACTTCAACATAAGGCACTATCAACGAGACATGATAGTTTCGCTGGGACTTCTCACCAAGCACTAGGACTTACCCCGAAGGAATGCAGTCGGTGTGACCTTTTAATGTCAGTAAGACTTCTTACCAACAATATTTCTTCTAGCAAGAGCTTCCTGATGGCTTTTAAACTGGATGCATTCGGTGAGACATCAACTCTTCACTGGGACTTCTCACCGAGGAGCTTTGTTATCCTGAAGCCTATGGTCTCCATGAGTCTCACCAACTTACGATTGAATGGCCTATCAGCCAAAGATCCTGATGTGGCAAGAGGTCATACCGAACCCTTCCTGTCATAGTGATAGGATCTACAACTTCGTTCGGTAGGACAAAAGCTAGGTCATAGCGACCTGTTCAAAATGGAAAGTAACAAAGCAGCCAGTTGGCCAGATAGTGAAGATGTCATGCCGACCTAGCTCTAATAGAGGCTGAGCCTATAACTACTGAGGCATAATTCCAACAGAGCATGCCCCTTACTGAACTCCTTGTGAAATGTCATTAGATGCATGAAATAACCCTCAATGGAGATATCCCATTTGGCCCTTATGAACATCTGCATATAGATGCCTTGCCTGATTGAGCCTGAGGGTGATAATTGGGTAACATTTATGGCAGCCTTTGCTGGATGTTTTCCTGCTAAACATGAAGACCAGTAGTCTAGGCTTATCCATTGGGCATGGAGTTGTTAGAAGGCTCAGAAAACAAACAAAATATCAGTCTTGCACATGGCCTCAACTCCTTGAGATCCAAGGGTCATAATAGGTTGCCAAAAAAAAAAAAAAAGGGGAAAGCGAAAGAGAAAAATTGTGCCATCACAGCACCCAGGAAATAGAAAATAACTAACCTGAAGCGCAAAAGCACTTATTAAAAACATAACCCTAAACTAATATATACAAAAGAGGAAATCCATCAAACTTGAAAATAGGGCTTAAGGTGTATCCCATTGATTGGGATAGGAAGTACTTCCCCTCCTATTGTAGCTAGTTGATAAGTATTATGTTCCTTGCAGTCCGTGACAATAAATGGACTGGTCCACATATTGTCAAACTTAGTATGATGGCCAGACTTGCTTTTGAGAACGTCCCACCTAAGCATGAGATCTCCCTCCTTAAAATAATTTGTTGTAGCCCTTTTGTCAAATGTCTTATTTGTTTGGAGCTGACGACACTCCAAAGTTTTCATTGCTCTTTCCCTTGATTCTTTGAGCTCCATGAGCTCTGCATACCTTACAGACATTGGGTCCTATTCCTCAACCATCTCCAACTGGTGAACAATGTCAAGAGTTGGAAGCTCCACATATAGGAGTAATCTTGCCTCTTTTCCATAGACCAACACAAATGGCAAGTTACCAACAGACCTCTTAGGGGTCACTCTGTCTGCCCAAAGTGCATTCTTTAAACTGATGTGCCAGGTCCTCTGATTATCCTCTATGGTTATTTTAATAATCCTGATGAGATTCCTATTTGTGGTTTCAACTAAACCATTACCCTAAGGATAATAATTTGAGGAGGTGTTCAAATGAATGCCATATTTGATAGCCTAATCAGTCAATCTTAATCCCTTGAATGCAAGAGCATTGTCATATGTGATGGAGTTAGGAACTCCAAATCTGGTGACTATATCCTCATAGAAGCTCAAAACTGAAGACTCTTTTGCTTCTTTCAAAGCTACTGCTTTTGTCCACCTTGTGAAATAGTCTGTAGCTATGAGCACCCACTTGTGACTAGTACTAGAAGGTGGATTCATTGGTCCAATGAAATCAATGCCCCATCTCATGAAGGGCTGCTCCACTTGAATTGGATGTAGAGGCATAGTAGGCAGTCTTTCCTTTCCTGAAAATAGAGCGCATTTGATACACTTTCTTAACCAGGAATATGCATCTTTGAACAAGCTAGGCCAGTAGTAACTAGCTCTCATGATTTTCCAGGTAGTAGTTCTGGGAGCAAAGTGACCTCCTACAGCTCCATCATGAAACTCATGAAGTATTTTTTCAATTTGATCGCTGTAAATGCATCTTAATAGGACACCATTCGGATATTTTTTGAAAAGAACATTGTTTACCAGTACATACAGTATGGACTGCAGTCTGAAGTATCTCCTTTTGGCCCTATTCAAACCTGGTGAACACTTGCCAGTTTGTAAAAATTGGGTCATATCTTGAACCCAATTAGTTATCCCCACAAGCACATTATCTCGAGCATCCTGAAACTCATTTGTATTAGCAAGGATAACATCCTTTTCTAGTTCACTTTCACCGCTTGACCCAGTAGCAAGTTGTTCATAGAGACCCTTGCCTCTAACCAATTTGGTGATCCTAATATCTACATCATAATCCATGTCCTTAGTGACGCACCCTACTCTTTTTTCATTGAGATCTTTATTCAATAAAAAATCCTTGACACTTGAGTGTGCCACCATGACATGAATTTTATTATGAGAGATTAGAGGCTTAAATTTCTTCAGGTTTCTGATCACAGCAAGAACATGCCTCTCTACAAAGGAGTATTTATGTTCATAATCAACCAAACCTTGACTGAAAAAGGCTATTGGTTGTTCTAAATTCTCTTCATTTTTTTGAACCAATATTGCAGAAATGTTACTTTTGCCACCATAAGCATAAAGATAAAAATATTTAGAAAAATTGGGATTTACCAATGTAGGACCTGTTGCTAAGGCCTCTTTGAACTTTTCAAAACTATTCTTGGCATCTTTTGTCCAATTGAAAATTTTATTTTTCTTTAAAAAAGTTGTTAAAGGTTGTAACAAGTTTGCAACATCAGGGATGAATCTTCTTAGAAAGTTGATCTGGCCTAGGAAGCTCTTTAGACCCTTCTTGTGATTAGGTAGCAGCAACTCAAGTATGGCTTTGATTCTCTCAGGATCAATAGTAATTCATTGCTTTAACACTATGTGTCCTAATAATTTCCCTTCATGAACAACAAAGATACTCTTTTTTGGATGAGAGAGATCCCAAACTCTTTGCATTTTTCAAAAACTTGCCTAAGATGTGACACATGTTCATCAACATTCTTGGAATAAACTATAATATCATCTAGGTAAATCAGTATAATCTTGTTGATCAAACTTTGAAATGCCATGTCTATGGCCCTCTGAAACATGGCACTAGCATTGGACAAACCAAAATGCATCCTTTTGTATGCCATGGTGTCCCATTTAGTTGTAAAAGCAGTTTTAAACTGATCTTCTTCTTTAACCAGCACCTGATTATACCTTGAAAAACCATCTAATAAGGAAAATCTTTCAGAACTAGCAACCTCTTGCAAGATTCGCTCCATGGAGGGCAGCGGGTAGTGGTCTTTCAAAGATGCTCGGTTAAGATCCCTAAATTCTACACAAAGCCTTATTTCGCCACTTTTCTTCCTAACCGGCACAAGGTTAGAAACCCATGAAGTGTGTTTGATAGGAAAGACAATACCCCCCTCGAGTAGTTTATTCAGCTCTTTAATCATTAGGGGCTCAAGTTTAGGATTCAAGGGCCTTTGTTTTTTTCTTACTAGCTTAGTTTCAGGCTCTAACTTAATTGTGTGCTGAGCAATATGGGGATCAAACCCTTTCAAATCCGAATATTCCCAAGCAAAGACATCATATAATTCTTAACATAAAGCAACAAAAGCTTGTTTATCTTCATATGAACAAATTTTGCCTATCTTCAGAAGTTTACCTTTGAAAATTTCCAGTTCTTCATAATGTTCTTCTTTGATTTGCAAGCTGGCTCTACCCATTTTAATTTGATCATCAGTACTGAAAATTGACTCTAAGGTAACAAGGCCTTTGGGTAATTTATTTGTCTTTTGCTGTATGACTTGATCACCATACTGTTGCTTGAGTTTTGCTTGATTCACCATGGAGAACTGATCTTCTTCGAGCAAGAAAGAAAGGATCTTCTCATCACTATCAAAAACTTGCCAGTGAATGTTGTTATCAGGAATTGATGGTCTGACCACAACCTTCACATACTGTTGTACTTTCTCTTTTCTAATGTCATTTGGAATATCAAATTGTGCCCCAATGGCTACAAGCCTGTCAGCATGCTTGTTTTGATTCCTTGGAATAGATACTAAATTAAAGGCATCAAATTCCTCAAGCATGTTCCACACTCTGTTTCTATAAGACTTCAGTGTGTCATTTTTAGCCACATTCAAGCCCCTTACTTGATTAACAATTAATTCATTGTCCCCATAGACTTTCAAGCTGGTTATTCCTCTCTTCCTTGCCCACTCTAGACCTTGAACAAGGCCCTCATACTTAGCAATGTTATTGGAGCATGCAAAAGCAAAATGGAATGCAGAATAGTACCTATCACCTTGTGGAGAAATCAACACCGCACCTCCTTCTGCTCCATTCTTACTTCTAGAACCATCGAAGAACATCTCCCAAAGTCCACTTAGTGGTTGCAACAACTGATCTGCATATTTCTCCAGGTTTGGAATCTCTGTGTCAAGCTTAAGAATGACATAGTTCCCATACCAACATCTTGAATGAGGTCCTCAGGACTGTCCAATACATTTTCAACTGCCCATTCATGTAGCAGCATGTCAAGAACAACTTCTGATTGGAGTTCTTGAGCAACAGCTAGTTCATTGTCAGAAAGAACAACACAATTTATGTCTACAGTAGTAGGAACAACATTAAAGGGACTTGGGTTATATCGCTCAATGTGATCCTTAGCCATTCTTTCATATTTAATGGTAACCTTGGTTCCATATCTTGTTCTAAATAACATGTATGACCAATCAGATGATACATAACCACCTATCTTGGATGTAAAGTCTCTAGATAAACACAAGGAAAAGAAAGGTGGAAGGTCTATGACACATATGTCTTGAGGAACTAAAAAATTTGGACAAGCATGGAGGGTGAGATTTAAATCCTTGATAATACCCAAAGTATTAACCGAAGTACCATCTAATTGGATCACTCCCTTCTCTAAAGGTTGGTATTTTAGTCCAAGTTTGTCAGCAATCTGTTTTGGCATCACGGAGCTGCTAGCTCCACTATCTACCATACAGTTATGAACTAACTTATGACCAATAATCACTGACACGTAGAAAGGAGGTGGTTTAACTCATTTTTCAATCTCCATGTAAGGCTGCTGATCATTTTCCTAAGAATTATTTGTTAACACAACTCTAACCTAACCTATTGGGGGCTCAGATTCATCAGACATTTTCAAACTTGACAGGGCTGACTATAACATATCCTTTTGACCTAGGATGGATAATGAGTCCCACATGGACATTGTAACATTCATTTTTTTCATACTATCAAGGATATTATAAGGTACAATTGGATTTAATTTAGGATGTACCTTTATACTAGCATGATCAACTTGTGGGTGTGATTGCTCCTTGTTTGGGAGTTGCTGATTTCTTTGCCAAACAGGAGCCACTCGAGCTGTAGATGGTTTTGCAGTTGATTCCTTTCCTTTGTCAGCCACTTGACTATGCTCAAAAGCCCTCTTCTTTGCCCTGGTGTTAGCTGCAACTAGAGAACTATCTTCATTCAACCCATAGAATTCATGACCTTGCCAGTTAAGCAAGGTTGTATCATTGCTGAATTGGTCCTGGTGTTGTGAAGATGCATCATTGCATGCACTCTTCTGTTAACTTGAAGAATTTTGTACCATAAGTTCCTGATTGATTAGTCCATTTGAGCAAGTGGCTTGATTATGAGGTTGGTTGCAAGGGTAACACCACTCATATTCTACTGCTAAGTTGTTTTGGGTAGGAACCAGCTCCTTGGTCACACTAACAGGGGCTGGAGCATAGGCCTAAAAAGGCCTTATGTTCACCCTCTATCTTGGGCCCTGATAATTGTCCTGATACGGTTGTCTATTCCCTTGGAATTGCTACTGCTGACCTTGAAAAGGCTGACTTAAGGACTGATTCTACTGTTGATAAGGCCTAGAATAGGTCTGTTGCTTTTCCAAGTTCACCAAGTTGTTACCAAAAGTTTGTAAAAGACATTTGATCTCTTGTAACTCCTATGATGATCTTGAAGCAACACTTTCTTGTTTATCAATGGTTGGAACAACAGCTGGAAGCATTGGTACAACTGGTAGAGGTGTGAAAGGAGGTATTTGCAAAGGAATGTTTGCATGATTTTTTGGAAATATTGGCATTGGTGGCCTGGGAGCAAGCTTACTAGGTTGTATTAAACTGTTTTCAACTCTAATAGCTATTTCAAAGGCATCTAGTAAAGACACTCCTCCCATTGATTGTATCATGATGGCTATGTCATTGTTAAGAGCCCTCAAGAAGTATAGAAATGCATATTCTGGAGGTGGCCTCACCATCATAGGGATTCTATCCCAAGTTCTTTGGAATCTGAAGTTGAAGTCATTCATCTACTCTTGTGGAGCCCTCTTAATTGTAGTCAATTATTCCAATAGAGATAAGTTGTCAGACCTGTCTTGAAATTGCTTATGCAACTTGTCTCCAAATTTGTCCCATGTTGCAATTGAACTGACTGGTAGGCTCCTATACCATTGCACAGCTCTTCCTTTCAGTGAAGCAGCTAGTAATCTTACTGCAACATCCTCTTGGGTTATGTGATGGACTCCGCATAACGAAGCCACATCTCTCATGTGTTCAATTGGAGTAGTTTGGTCTTCCCTTATAAAAATTGGCAAACTCTTCAAGGCTACCATCGGGATGTCGTGTTGTGCCAAATTTAAGGGGCTGCCTCTATTGAAAGTGACAAAGGGTTGATTCCTTGGAGCATCCATTGGAGGTAGCTGAATTGGATTTACTTGTATATCAAAATGACATCCCACTAATGGAGGAGTAGACTGAGTTCTTCTAGAATAGATAACTGTTGTTCCTCTTTTTTTTGTTGCTCTGCCTTTTTTTCTTGGTGGTGACAACTGCAAATATTCAAAGGGACCTGAGTTGCCTCTTGTCTGGACTTTTCTCATAAACTGTAGAAGGCACTAATTTCTGGGGTTCTTCATCTTTGTGGAGTCACCAAGTATGCCAAAGGACCTCTATAAAGTTTGAAATTCACTGGTTTCATACTAAACCAGCAATTCAATCTAGTTCACTATCCCACCGGGCGTGCCAAAAATTGTTGTCACCTAAAAATGCACCCTATGCAAAGTTGTAAAAAACTGAGCTTTCTAGTGAAATATTGGATCACTCCAAGGCTGTGGGTCACCTGAGATTGGAGTGAACCTTCGGAGAAGGCCGGCTTCCTTTGGGTATCACCTAAGCTAACGATATTGTAAAGGTAAAGGGAGAAGGATGCGTACAAAAATGAAACTAAACTAAATTATTCCTATGGTGATACACCAAGTTTGATTAGAAATCATGAAATGAAAGCAAGATATAAACACACTGAGAAAACTTAAGTGCGATTGATTTACTTACTCACATAACCTTTTTAGTCTTATGCATCATTCTTGACAGGTTTGATCTACATACATATCTTAAGGAGGAAGGAACAAACTTCACAGCTTTGGGGTATGAATACAGATTAAAAGAAACACTATTAAAGAAAACTTGCACAAGCTAACGTATAGAAATGAGAGTAGTATAAGAATTAATACTTGTTTTCAAGGTGAACTTTGTTTTGCATTCCAGATTTCAATTGAGTTACAAAACATACATTTAGTCGAGAAAGGATTGAAAAAAATCACTAACTCTTCAGAGTGTATAATCCGAACTATCTACAAAAAGGAAAAAAAATGCCTTATATATCAGACTGTGTCGGCCCCCTTAGGGCTTACAAAATATCAGTCTCAGAAAATCTATCCTAAGATCTTTTATTGAATTAAATGTTGCACCCCTGCGTTTCCTTGCTGTGTGTGTCGGTGAAAAACAACTGCCTAGAGAAACCCCTTAGATCTTTTGAAGCTACCAGGTGTATTTACTTCTCGTCCTTGTGTCCACCTACTAAATCCCCCTGTTGAGTGCCTTGAATGCTCTTAAGTCCAGAATAGATACACGTTGGTTCTCATTCTGTTAATTCTCTTGGCACTGGTCAAGCTGCCAACGATTCACCCGTAGCTCTCCTTGATTGGCTGGGCACACTACATGCAGACTCCCCTCTAGTCAAAAGCTCGTTTAATCGAAATCGCATCTCGGAGAAACATTGGAAGTGTCTCACTGATGCAATCATGCCCCTCTAAAGCTATCAGCACGACGTGGAAACATCGATGAGAGTCTTTATTGAGCTTCAAAATTCATACTGATGTTGCCTCTGTGGTCGCCAAGACAACCAATTGCGGTGAGACGATTTACCGAAGGCAAAACATTACCCAAAAGAACCCCCTTATCATTTCGGCAAGAGCTTATTGATATCACCCTGAATGCATTTCACTCTACTAGGCTCCAGATTTCCTTCAGCGAGACCATATTAAATCGAAAAGACTTCATAGTGAGGCTCATTGTCTTGCCGATGCTCCTCCTTTCACTAAGACTTCCTTGATCATCAAGACATCTCAGCGAGATCCCTTAGTCGTATTGAGGGCCTTCTTTCTTTTGTGTCAGGGAGACCTTTTGTCCTCGATAAGACCTCATGGCGAAGGGACCAACCTCTGCTGAGAGCCTATCCCTCTGTCGGGGAGACTTTCCCCGAGCTCATTGCTGTCGCCAAAGCACCTCCAGGTCACCGAGACCTATTAGCAAGCTCAAATTGCCACGTTGAATACTTCAACATAAGGCACTATCAGCGAGACATGATAGTTTTGCTAGGACTTCTCACCGAGTGCTAGGACTTACCCCGAAGGAATGTAGTTGGTTTGACCTTTTGATGTCGGTAAGACTTCTTACCGATAGTCTTTCTTCTGGCAAGAGCTTCCCTGATGGCTTTTAAACTGGCTGCATTCAGTGAGACATCAACTCTTCACTGGGACTTCTCACTGATTTGTTTTGTTATCCCGAAGCCCGTGGTCACCATGAGTCTCACCGACTGACGATTGAATGGCCTATCGGCCAAAGATCCTGACCCGACAAGAGGTCATACTGAACCCTTCCTGTCATAGCGATAGGCTCTACAACTTCATTCAGTAGGACAGAAGCTAGGTCACAGTGACCTATTCAAAACAAAAAGTAACAAAGCAGCCAGTCGGCCAGATAGTTAAGATGTCATGCTGACCTGGCTCTAATGGAGACTGAGCCTATAACTACTGAGGCATAATTCCAACAGAGCATGCCCCTTACTGAAATCCTTGTGAAATATCATCAGATGTATGTAATAACCCTCAATGGAGATATCCCATTTGGCCCTTATGAACATCTCCATATAGATGCCTTGCCTGATTGAGCCTGAGGGTGATAATTAGGTAACAATCCTCACCACTATTCAGATCATCTTGAATCTTCTGCTAGGGTTTTCCCACTATCTTCTTTAGCAAGCTACCAATTCACCTCAAGCTTTGCACCATCGTATAGCTCATCATTAAGACGTCTAATAGGGTTTATCAAATATCTTCATTGTCACACTACCTCTGCATTGAGCCACATGCCATCATCTATTTCAAATATGATCCATTGGCTATCATGGAGGTTTGAAATACTATAAACCTAAATGCATTAAATGCTTTCTCTAGATCATTCAATTTGATTTTGATCTCATTCACTGTGACTATCCATGGCACTGTCTTAGTAGATCAAATCTCCAATCAAATAGTGATAGGAGCAATTGAACAAATTAAATTCATTCATAGTGTCATTCTTTAGTTGAAACCCTCATTCACACTATTGTAGTCATTGTAGATCTTTATCTTTGAATTTGATCCATCGATCTTCTCTTTTGTGCATGATCAAGCATTCACAATTCATTTCTATAACTTTAAAACATCGTTGTTAGATCGGTTACCTTTAATTTGGCACTGTCGATCTTAAGGTTCAATCTCAAAGGTCAACGCATAATGTTGACCATCACTTTTCATCATTGAAGACACATTATCGTATCGGGCTGAGACTCTTTAGAGTCCTACCAATAAACACTATTCACTTTGACACCTCTTCTGAAAGACATAGGTCCACACACCATCTGTCATCCATGTCATGGCCACATAATTTGCAACAATGATACAAATTAGTATATCGAGTAATCACTCTTCACCACCTATCAACATACATCATCTTCCATCACTATCACCTTCCTATCAGGTCCCACTTAGATCTTCGTCTTGACTTCATTGGGTCGAGGGGACACCAATTCATCTCTCTTCAATGAGGTGACATCTCCTCTATGAAGCTCTGTTGAAATATCAAAGAGACCAACTATTTGGTCTTGCCAAAAATTTTCCTTCTCTTCAATCTACTTCAAATGCTTATATTTCCAACTGGCAGGTCCACCTGATAGGTCATCACCAAGCAATTCATAATGAGGATGTGAATTGATAGCCTAATCAATTGGTGTTCGCCACTTGTCATAAAACATCACCATCCTCCTATGTCACTTTCCTAGTTAGGTCCCACATAGTGATCACCATGAATCACTGTGTTGAAGGGACATCCAAGTAGCTTCCACTAAAATTCACTTTTCACTCTGAATGGGCTCATATCAAAATGTCTGGGGCACACCTTAACAGGCCTCATTGATGTCCATCAATCTACCTGATGAAGACCCTTCATCACAATGTCAAAGAGACACCAAAAGTGCTAACTCCGAGAATGTGTTGTCTTTCCTATGTACTTCACTCGATCTCTGTCATTCAATCGTGATCGTTTAATCACCACCATTACCCGTTATACCGCTAGCTAAAATCATGGGCCCACAAAAACTTTGTGGGCTAGAGGGATAGTTTCACCCATTCTCCTTTGATGTCACCTTCCACTAACACCTCCTGCCACATGTCTGCCACATCTTTGCTATCTCAACCATCTTCTCACTGTGTCGAAGGGACTCATTATAGAGTCATTTCGAAATAAATTCTTCTCCCCAATGATAACCCATTAGAATATCGAGGGGACACCAAAATTCCTCTCTTTGAATTTTCATTGTTTTATCAACATATCTCCACCGTTATTCATATGTTTCCATCGCTATGTCAAAGAGACACAAAGAAATGTTTCTCCAAAATTTGACTATCACTGCGATGGAATTTTAACACTTCTTTGAAGGAACTATAAACTATCTCCTCCTACCATTGTGTTCTCCCTTTGAACTTCTATAATGGATCTCCATCATTTACACCTATTCTACTTTTTGGCATATCGAAGGGACCAACATAGCTCCTACTAACATCTTCCTATCACCCTAAACTCTTTTGTCCTTTGCTAAATCTGTGGACCCTTGAATTTCTTGAAACTATTCTTTTCATGAAATCTATGGATGTTTGGATTCCCCAAACTTACCACTATATCACCAAGTCCTTGTACTTGTGGATTACCTAAGCTTCACCATTTTCATGAATTCCTTTCTCAAGCTGATTATCCAAAATTAATATTCATAGCCTTCCTTTTTCTTTTCGGGGGTCAGAGTTCTCTCATTCCTCTTCCCTTATGCTTGGAGTGCATTGTAGCTTTAGAAAAGTATGTCCAAACACATAAGTCTGATCCACTCTATTGCCTATCGAGATTTGGCCATCAACCTTACCCTTTTCCATTTACCTCCTTTCACATTTATTATAGACAATAACTCATACCTACAAAACTCCAAAGTGAGAAACACCATCTTTACATTGATCTCATCAGATGTTGGGGTTCACCCTTCCATCTTACCAATTTTGAATCTTTTAATAATTTGCAAGCTTGAAACATTTTTGTGTGGCGGGGTTCCTCCATACTGCCTTCTTCAAACACAACTGTAGGATGTACTCTTGAAGTACGAAGTCTGAAATACTTTATACTTAGTGGATTTAGCATAATCCTTCTAAGGGGACTCGGTAAGAGGTATGACTGAAGCCCAATTCTCAAAACCTTGAAGGCATAGTAAAAAATTATTAACTCCAAACACCTTCCTTCTTCAGCAAGTGATACATGGTAAGCCTGAGACCCAAGGCTTGAACTTTTGCAACCTCTTCAACATTTGCACAACATTTGCAACACATCTTCAACCTTTGAAATCAATGACACATTTACATTAATGCCATCATCCTCCTTTACCAGATCAGGTCCATTTCACCTTTGATCCTTTTTCATCATGCCAAAAATTTCCCTTGCATGGTTTCCCCTTTTGACATCAATGACAACAATATTCCAATAGATGGAAGAGGTGTTAATTGAATTGTTTGGGTATGCATGTATAGTTAAGATATTGAGGAAGTGTTGTGAGTACATGGAGCTATCTTTGTGATGGAGAGTCTAGAGATGATGTGAGATGTTGAGATAAGATTAGATGGTGTCTATGGTACTTGGTTTCTAGGTGCTTTTGAGAAAATTTTAAGAAAAGAGAAAACAACTTGTGATGTAGGTGTATTCAGTGGTTCAAAATGTGCTCTAGGATGTGCTCTATATTTCTTCTATGTTGATGATATTCTTGTGTGCTTTTGATATGTTGTTGAGAGATGTTAAGAGTTTTTATATTCGAGATATGGTATTCCGAATCGTTGTACATTAGAAATTGTGTTCACTAGTGTATGACTATGCATTACAGAGGTGTCTAGGAGAAATTTTTTGGCTCCACATTTCTCTATAGTTGTGCTTCAGCTCTTATGATTCTGAAGGTGTGTTGATGATTTTGTTAGTTTACCTTAGTCAAGAGGATTTGAGGTTTGGTGCTTCAAAAGATAAGTTTTCAAGTAACAATGTTTGGCAGAGTTGTTTGAGTGTACAAATATTGTACATTCTACAGGTGAAATTTGTTGTGGAGTTTGATATATTTTAGGATGTTGAAGAATATTCTAGATCATGTTGAAGTCTAGTGTGTGGTTTGCAAGTCCTCTTGAGTTTGATGAAGTGTGTACTTAATTGATTAATGGTGTTTGCACATGTAATGACTGACCTAGTGTTTACGCTACATGTGACATGTTGTAGAAGTTTGTGGTAGTGTGTGATTAAGTACTAGTGTTGTTGATTTGGGTCCCAATTAAGTTTTTATGTGGTCTGCATTCACTTTTAGCTATCATAGAAGTGTTTTGGCACCGACCTAATTTGAGTTTGCACATTTGAGGTGCATTGCTAACCTTGGAGAGGGTTTCAAGGTTGAGGACAGTATAAGTATGAGTTGAATTGTTGAAGGAGGATAAGATAGATGCAATATGAATGAATGTGTGAAGTGTATGATGTGTGTGATGTAAAATTGAGCAGAGTAGTGCAAAATTTCAAGTGTTGGATTACAAAATGTAGTGAGCAGAAGGTGCATAAAATCATTCAAATAGGCCGCAAAGGTGTTGGAGCTATTGTGGTGTAATATTTATTCCATTGAGATCATGTTCTTTGTGTAACATTTCTTCTTTATCTTCTTTTCCTTTTGGTAGTAATCCTTGGCTATGAGCCTTTCTGGATAATGTTTCCTATTCTAGCAACGAGCCTTTGAACTGGTTTTGCTATTACTTATATTGTGAGCCAATTATCACCATGTTTTTCCCTTCTTGAGGTTTCCACGTAAATTTGGTGTTGTCTTGTGCATGGTGATAAAGTTATTTCAGTTTATGTTATTTTATTTTTATACTAATTCATCATAACAGATTAAGAGTTTAATGAGTGCTTATGGATCTAAATGTTAATGAGGGTTTTGGTGTTTTGATAAGATACAACTTATTCATCACCTCTCAATTGTCTTATTCATTCAACAAGTCCTCTACACTTCCCAGATCTATGTGAAAGTTATTGTTTCACAGCATGTTAATTGTCGGATTAATTACATTTCTCATATTAGGGTATATAGTATAGTTAGGTTAATCATAGAAAATCAATTCTAATCCATTCCAAGATTGAATTTAAGATGTAGATCCAGGTCTGATTGTCTCACCTTGATTCTTGAAAGTATAAACACCTTTTTGATCTCCATCTTAATGAAATATAAGAAAATAACAACCCAAAATACCAAGTTTGAATCTTAGGTTTAAGAATTAGACCTAGGGTTCCAAACTTTCTTTGTTTCAAATTTTTACATAATGATTATGATAATCACATAAAGTATACAAGTAAAATTTGAAAATACCACCATAAATTATTCTATTTAATGCATTAAATATATCTCTGGAACCTCAACTCATATCTAAACAATCAAACCTATTTTTATATCATTCAACAATTACAAAATATACACAGGCCAAAATTTGATAATAGGATTTGAAGTGCACACTACCTTTTTATAGCTTGATATTTTCCTTCCTTCATAGAGTTGCTTAGTGATCATTTTTCTTATTCTAGATATAGCTATACCATTTATCCATGATTTTAAGGAGGATCCTATTTATTGTTATAGTGATCATTACATGCTTAGTGAGGTCTTACCTAGTATAATGGATATAGATGATGTGGATATACCTCCTTTATCTATTTAGGACTTTGTTATGCCTCATATTGATATTTATTCCACATTCTGTAATACCCATACATATGTTGAGACATGATTTTTAGATGACATATCTCTTTTCATACATGATGTTTCCATGAAGATGATGGGAAATATTTTACATCTCATGTTTTATTTACTCATAAATCTCATGAAATTGTCATTCCTTATGATGATATACTTTATCTCTTTATATGGATGATTGTGAAATTACAAATATAATCTAATTTATTGCTTGATAACACAATGAACAAGATTATTAAAGAACTTTTACATGATGATTATGACGAATATACATTTCATCACTTATAGTTCTAATTTTACATGATTATTATGATGCTCACATAAGTCTAAAAGTAAACTTTGACAATATCACCACCAATTATGCCATTTAATGCATTAACTCTATCTCTTGAACCTCAAGTCACATCTAAATATAATATAAGGATCTTGACATCATTTAACAATTATAAAATACACAAGAAAAATTTTATTAATGGGATTTAAAGTTCCCATTTATTTTAATAGATCAACATTTTTCTTCCATTATGGAATCGATTAGTGATCATTTTGTCCTATTAGATATAATTATGTCATTTATCCATGATCTTAATGACGATACTATGAACTGTGATAGCCATGATTACATACCTAGTAACATTTTACCTTTTGATATATGTTTTATAGTGGATAGAGATGATGTTCTTCTACCTCCTTTACCCATTCAAAACATTTTTAAACCTCATAATGATATTTATTTGATATTATATGATACACATACATCCACTATAGAGTCATATTTTTAGATGACATATCTCTTTTCATACATCATATTGTGATCCATGATTACCAGTATTTTATATTTTATGCTTCATTTACTCATATAAATATCTTCTAACTAATTACATGATGACACTATGAGCCAAGTTAGTAAATAAATTTTACATTATAATTATGGTGAATCTACATATGCTTCTCTACATGTCAAAATATTTTTCCTTGATAATCATAATATATTTACTTGATAATTTTAGATTAAACTTGAATAGTAAATATTTGTAGCAATCACATTCTTCTTGATTGATATACACTATATTTATTTATTTATTCTAAAAAGCTAAAATTACTATTAAATTTAAATTATTATAAAAAATCATAATTTGTTTGTGTGTTTTTCAAGTCCATCAATGGATTCTCTTTCCTCACATCATAAGGTGATCTTTGATATAATATTTAAAATATACATATTTTTTCTTTTCATAGGGGTTTAGCAACTTGTATTCCATTACCAAGCACTAGCAAAAGCTTGTGTTCTAGTAGGCTATACATATTCTAAGGAGAAGATGCCATTTTTGGCTAAGTAGTTCATGTTTTAAGTACACCATGGAGTGAGGTGGTTTCATCCCACCAATACCTAGTCCTTATATAAAAACCTTATATCACAAATTTTGGCCTCACTTAATACAATTTATATCAAGCAATCCTTTAGTTGAGCCTTGTTTAAACATAGAATAAGGAGCCATCAATCATTTATAACTTAGGATACATTAGTAAGCAGTTATCCCTAAAGTTACAAGCACATACCTTTGAGATGGGATAGTGAGCTATAGGTATGGTCCTAATACTCCATAATTGGTAGTCTAAAATATTAGGCTAATGATATTTATAAAAAAAATAATTATATTGGTGAGCTTATAAAAGTTTAAACAAAATTTAAATGTGACTTATAAATTTTCTTGATTAGATAAGAAGTGAAGGGCCTTGATCTCGTACAAAAGTTAAAAATAGAGAAAAAATATCCCAAAGAAATAGGCTGGAAAAATAGCAACCAACCAAACAACAAAACAACTAAACATAAACAACACTAGCTCACAATATAGGACCATAAATGGGCATATAAGATAGAATTAAGGTTACTGTGAACATGATCATGGTCTAAGCTAAACATGATGGAATCACAAAAATTAAACCAATTATTTAGCTAATTAAATCATGATCCTAATGAAATTCTTGAAATATTAACATAAGAAGCCATGAAAACATCAAATATAAATGAAATGCTTAAAGGAAACTTAATTAATACATTAAACCTCATCCCATTTGGGGATTGGTGTTTAATTGATGTGGAATGTCAGCCCTTTCCCAATCCCTTGGTTGAAAGCTCTTGATGGATGCTTCAATGGAAAATTGATGAAAATTGAATGTTAAATTGCTAAAATGAAAGCAATTTGATCAAATGCTCATAAGGATTGTTCTAGAAATGACTATAATGTAGATGCTCTCAATGAATGTGGATGAATTGATCAAGAAATGAGGACTATTTTTAGGAAATTTGAGTGAACCAATGGCCAAGATAAATTTGATTAATCAATGGATGCAAATTGATGAGAGGAATTGGCATGGATCAAGAATTCAATCCATGGAGGATATTGAAAGTTGACATGGATTGATGAATTAATCAATGGTTAAAATTTATTTGAAGAAACACAAATCCTAAAATTTAGGAGGAATGTGCAAGATATTTTCATTTACAAGGGAAATTGTTTGAATTTGAATTGGAGGAATATTTCATGGGAATATTCCTTTGCAAGTGGGAGAAATTGGAGGGATGAAATAAATTAGTCAACTAAATAATTATATTATTATTTAATTGTGCATGATGGAGGAATTAAAGGATTTAATTGAACAATTTTCTCATTTAATTAAAAGGGGAATTAATGACATTTAATAAAATAATTAATATTATTTAATCAAATGAGAAGACTTAGGGAATTTAATTAAACAATTCACATTATTTAATTAAACAAGATGAAGAGGTGAATTATGCAAATAAGATTGATTATTCAATTAATAGAAGAAAATAATAAATTTAATTAAACAATCATGATTATTTAATTAAATAGTTGAAAGGGGTCAAATCAAGATAAAATAATGTTAATAATCGAATTTAGATGCATGATATTGACCAGGAAAAAATTTTAAGTGTCTAAATTTTTTCCCTCTTTGAACCGAGGTATATGTTGTATTAGTTGAAAGACTGGCACTTTTCAGATCAATGATGTTGGTCATATCAAAAATTTAAAAAAAAATCATGATTTTTTGGATGCCCCACTTTTCCCTAGTGGAATAAATTATGTTGGTATACTACCCCCTTAAGAGATCAATCGAAAAACTTTATTTTCCGGATCGAGATTGTTACAAAAACATAAGTTAGGTTCAACTTTGGAACAAATGTGAAAACATGATCAATACACTAAAAAAACACATCAAAAGGCTCCATAGCTTAGAAACTAGATCAAGAGATTAAAAATTCATATTTTCCCTCTTCAGTTAGGTCAAAAACCCTAATTTTTAGGCTTAAATAGGAGCTTGGAAGTCATTTTTAATTCATTTTCACACTTTTCTTTGGAGATTTACTAAGATTTTGCTCTGACCTCTTGGCACAATGATTAATCTTGTGCTACCCCAACACCTCACAGATAGAGTTTGAGAGTTCACATTGCCCATTGGAATAGGACCACCGGTACGCAATTCAAAACTTTTTATTTCTGCATATTTTTGCTTTAATTTTAAGTTTAATTAGGTCAAACAATTTCATCACAATATAGGGACACTTTTGTCTTGGCCGGTGACATAATTGTGCTGTTGTGATGCACTTGAAGAAGTGCAATGCAATAAAAAATTTAGGTTTAGAAGCACAATTCTAGGTTATTCATGCACTTGTAAAAGGGTGGTGCATTAGGGTATTTTGGTCTAGTGATGCATTTGTAGTGAACCAATGCACTTGTAAAATGCCCACACAATAGGTGATTTGGCTTCAGTGGCACATTTGAATGTTGTGATGCAGTTGAGTATAACGATGCAATTGTCAAAATGTGGCACAATTGCAAATTGATAGATTGACACACTTGTAAAATAGGGGCACATTTATAGATTTAGGGTTTTAAACTCAAAATTTTGTCAACTTTTAGCAATTTTGGCACTATTCACTTCATGTGTGCAAGAGACCATTCACCCACTCATGTCTCAAGAGCTTAGACTGAGCATTTTATCTCATGTTCACCATTTTGGTGATGACGGGAACTTCTTTCTTGAAGCCATTAGATTGGTATTTTTTGCTTATATGTCAGAGATCTAGACACACTTGGCTATGGTGATAGTTTTGGTGGAGTGTTGGTATAGTGAGACTTCTTCCTTCCATCTTCCCATAGGAGAGGTGACTATCACATTGGAGGACATGCCATGTATATTATGAGTTTTGATCCATGGGAAGAGGATTATTTATGATGTTGAAACTAGGCTAGATGTGATCTATGAAATTCTTGGTACAGATACCCTTTGGGTAGATATCCACTAGATCAACCTATGACAGTACCAAGGGTAGGTACCTAATATGACTTTGGTTATAGGAGGATTGATCTCTGGATTACTAGTGTTGGACAGATGGAGTAGAGATTTTAGCTTTGGTTATTGACTTGTCTAGGAGGGGATGATGCATCATATGACTCTACAATTGGGGCCTTGTGATCCTCTCTTCTTTATATCATGATATGAAGCAGGTTGTATACATGTGGGGATAGTCTATCAGGAGGAGTTACATTACTACACATTTGGGCCTAGGAGCACATTGTTGTGCTATGACCAATCATCACTTTAGCTGACATTGATTAGGAGCAACCATTAGTATATAGATATGGAGCCATTACCACCCTCCACCACATTGGAACTATGGGGATTGCATACTAGAGGTAGGTCATTGATGACATGACCATATTTAAATGGAGACCTTGGATCTAGGCCCATCCCTGGTATGATGATCAGGATTAGTTGTTATTTGCATGGAAAACCAAGTATATGCTTGGTTGTGAGCATCATATGGTTGAGACGTACCTTCCTAATCAAGTTGCATGACAATTCAGAGAGGTATAAGATGTAGTCCCTCCTAGATATAGAGCCATATTTTCACAGATTGCTAGAGAGACTGTCTAGGGTTAGTAGATTCCACCTTAGGTTGCTATTGATTATTTCAAATAGCTTGTCCAATGACCATGGGTATACGTAGGAGGTCCATATGATGCAGGTACTACACTTGCTTATGATGCATGGTTCTTATTGTTGGCATATGGCTTCTAGTGTTGTCATTGATGGCAACCTAAGTTGTTGATCTTGTTCACACTGTAGTATCTGCTTACCGAAAGAAAGAGTGAAGAATAGGGTATTCAGATGAAGTTGAATCTATCAAGTGGTTTGTATTATCAGTTTATTAGTTTTGGTTGTGGATCCAAGGGAAAGTCATTGGGTATATGAAATGTGTTATTCTCTAGTTTTGTGTTGTCACATCGAGTAGTGCATAAGTTAGGAGATCCGGTTGTTCAATTTTTTGTTCATCAGTATATAAAGGTTGACTAAGTGAATGTTGGGTGTTGAAGATGTGTAAGGTGAAATTGTTTGAAGTATTTTTGTGTTGGAGATTTTATTTTGGGTCCTAACTATGCTATGGCTAACTTGGTGGATACACATTAAATATTGTTCATGATTTGAGCTGACAATTGGAAGATATTTTCTATCTTATTGAAGCCAACATATAGCAACTGAATTCTTAGTAGTGGATATATATATGAGATCAATAAATTCATTTGGTGTGTATGTGTGAGAATTCTATGTATTGATGTGTATGTGAATATCAGAAGAGTAGTTAAGAAATTTTCATTTATGCAAGAGAATATTTTTGTGAAGAAAATTAAGGAAAAGCATAGCGAAGTACAGAATTAGACAGAAGTGTTGCTTGAGTCCAACAATTGGTATCAAAGCTAATTCCTTAGAATAATTTTTACAGCTTGAGGTGCATCTTGGAATGTAATGGATTTGGTAGTCTTCAGCAGTAGCTTTTGGTGGTACTTGATGATCTTGATCAGTCTAAAGCAAAAGTTTGGGAATTGAGAGAAAATCTTAAGGATGTTGAGAAATTCATTTAGAAGTTGAAGGACCAGATTATTAAATCTAGGGAGAAGAGAAAGGATAATTGTGATTAGATTAAACAAAAAGAGAGAAAAAGCATGGATGATGTTCACCTGAATCAAACCTTGAAGGAAATAATTGAAGAATATGAAAAGCTTGCTAGAGACAATGCTTCCCTAAAGCGTGAGATGGAATCTATGGCGATGAAGATGACTAAAGAGATTGAAGAAAGAAAGAAGAATGAGGAAAATCTTGCCCAGACCCTAAAAGAGAGATTTGATGAATGTAGTAGAATTAATGGAGAATTCATTCACTTAGAAATTGAATTGCAACAATCTAGAAACAATGAAGAAGAGCTTGAAAAATAGATTGTTATTCTCAAGGATGAACTTACTATTGCAAATGAGTACAAAGAGAAGTTCAAGATTAGCTTAGTTAAGCTTGATGAGCTGACTCAAGGACATAAGAATGAAAATGATAAGCAAGGTCTTGGTTATGAGAAAGGAGAAAATTTTGGATCTGGACAAAGGAATTTTAGGAAAAGTAATCAAATGAACAAAGCAAAAAGGCTTCTATTAAGACAACCTAATGCTCAAAAGTTTAATGGATATTGTTTTTCTTGCAATAAATTTGGTCATATGGCTACTCAATGTAGAAGTAAAATGAAATCTAGTGATTCATCATTTTTTCGGTCAGTGTTTCAATTGCAATAAATTAGGTCACAAGTCAATTGAATGTAGAACTGTGTCAAACAACTCTGTTAATAGGAGTGTTAGATGTTATACCTGTGGAAGATTTGGGCATATTGATAACCAGTGTAGATTGAGAAGAAATTAATGGAGTGACTGGTCAAAAAAAGGAAATGTTATGTGTTTCAATTGCAACAAATATGGTCACATTGCAAGATTCTACAGAAACATGAATATGGATAGAAGAGGTCCAGTATAAAAAGGAAGAAATATGTAGAAAGATGATAAAGGAAAAGAGAAAGTGATTGTGGATGAAATAAGAGATTATATGAAGAAGACCTGGGTGAAGAAGTGTCCCTCTATTGCAGGAAATGAGCTAGCACCAGAACCTACAAATTGAGAAGAAATCAATGGAGTGACTGGTCAAAACAAGGAAATGTTATGTGTTTCAATTGCAACAAATATGGTCACATTGCAAGATTCTATAGAAATAGGAATATGGATAGAAGAGGTCTAGTATAAAAAGGAAGAAATATGCAGAAAGATGATAAAGGAAAAGAGAAAGTGGTTGTGGATGAAATAAGAGATCAGATGAAGAAGACGTGGGTGAAGAAGTGTCCCTTTGTTGTAGGAAATGAGCCAACACCAGAACCTACTTCTAGTATTTCCTCCAAGAATTAGTTCTAGGACTTTGGCCTTGGGGGAGTTGTCAAGAAAATCTTTCAAACCCCCTACTAGTAAATGACACCAAGATGAGGATGAGTGCAATGGTGCACTAATGATCTATAGATGTTGGAATAGTTGGAAAGGATGTTATGCTGAGTCAAAGATCCGCAAAAGAGTTATCTCTCACAAATTGAGAAAATAGGTATATGGATAAGATAGGGAAAGAGAAATTATTACAACAAAAGTTAGGTGTGCGAGTTATAAAAGGAAACTTGAAACCCCCATTTTCCACTTTGTGTCAAAGAAAAGAAGGAGAGCACTTTGCATTAGAATTTCAAAAGTGTGAAGAAGAATTCAGTGACAAAACCCTAATCTGTCAAGTACTTCTGCTATATTGAGAAATTTTAATTTGGTGTGCGGTTGAAGAACTTCTTTGGTATTTTTGAGACATGTGTACAGAAGGGAAAATGGAACAAATCAAAGGGATGTCAAAATTAGATGAATATAATAGTGAGAATATTAGAGCTAAAAGAAATATGTTGTCGCATGATGAATTGAAATGGTTGAAAGAGGCAAAACAAAAGAGCTTGGATATTTGGAGTGAATTTCCCTATTTCCAATACACATAAATCATTGAGTTTATTATGGATAGATTGAATGATGACATATAACTCTAGATAAACCCTATCATATCTCGAAAGAAGCAATTGCAGTTGTAACCGAGTTATGCAAAGTTGGGGATGGGTCAAGGAAGAAGTCAATTCAAAATAAAGAAGTCAAAACCCTAACCGGAGTAACTGGAGATCAAAGGGCATTGATAATATCCACAATCAAAGATTCAATGACAAGGTACATTGTGCATGGAATATCCTACAAAATATTTTTTAGAAATAGAGAAGGTGCAACTTCGGCAGGTGTTGTTTACATTTCACACAAGATGATAATGGAAGATCAATATTTTGATCTTTACGGATTACTGAAAGATCGATTGATGGAGAATGCACAATTGACAAAGGAGACAGGTTACCCCTTTAGGTTCGATACTTTGGTTATATATCTTGTGATGTACTTTCTAAATTTCTTACCCCTGAATAACAATGTAATGTGGGAAGAAAGTGATCCAGTTTGCAAGAAAATTTACATATACTCTAACAATTTGGAAAACTATGATCAAGTATATGAAAGTTTCTTTAAGGGTCTATTAAGGAAGTTTGGATCAACTAGTGTTACCATTCTGGTAAAAGGACTTGAAGTTGGTTCCTCCTCTGGTGAGATGGAGAGAAAGAAGAGAAGAGAAAAATAAATTGATGTTTATACACCACCAACATGCAAGACTTCAAAAGTTGAAGAGAAAGGAAAAGAACAAGTAATTGTGGACATACCATATGAGGAATCTGATAAGGAATTTGAGGACACCCTTGGAAAAGATTGGAAATAGCTGAACCAGAACAAGAAAAGAGAAAGAAAGAAGGAAGTGAAGGAGAAGGTGATCTAACCAAGGAAAAGTTATTTCAGCTTATCCATGAGGAAGATGGAATGCAAAAAATTATGAATATATGGTCTATCAAACCTTCATATGAGCAGGACATGATCTTAAGCATACTAAGTGCTCATCTTGTGCACAATCATATCAAATTGGAGAGTTTTCAAAATAAGTGGCCAGAAGAGATGATTGCATGTATTAAGGAAATTATGGACTCTGTGTCTCAGAATAAGGAAGAAGACAAAGTGATCCTACACCTAAAGAAGCAATATAGATTATCACTTACTAAGGTGAAAAGGCACATGAATAAACTAAGAAAATATATAAGCACAACAAACAACATTTATAACTATTGTCTTCAATGGCCTCATGCAATCAATAATTACAAAGAGAAGCTTGAACAAATTGAAACAAAGCTGAACAATATTGGAAAAAATTTTAACATGTCTCAGGATCATGATGGTGCAATCAAGAAAAGGATTTAGGAATTATAGATAGAGTATAAAAATGTTTAGAACACCAAGAACAGGATTGTTGACACCTTTTGGAAAGTGAAGGATATAACTGAATGCAGGCTGGAAAAATTGATTGAGTTACTAAGGAAGGGAGAAGTATTGGAAGATGCCTTTATCATTCTAGAATCCCTGATCAAGATTATCAATCGGACATCTAAAAACAATAGTATGATCATAATCACCAAGATTGCAATGGAAGCACGGAAGAAATTTCTTCCAGAGATGAAGGAAAAGTTCAAAATAATCTTCAAATACAATTGTATTTCTTCAAGTCTTTGCATAATTAAGTTTTTGGTTACACTTCATAGGGGGAGAGAGAAAATATTTTATTTTATTTTTTTCATTGATGTCAAAGGGGGAGAGAGAGCAGTGAAAAATGCCTTATCAAACTTAGGGGGAGTTTTGTTGAGTTTTGTCAGCTATGGCATTTTGAAGTTTTGAAGGTTCTGACACTTAGTCATTTTTCACTAAGTGTTGACATCAATGCCAAAGGGGGAGATTGTTAGCATATGGCTTCTAGTGTTGTCATTGATGGCAACCTAAGTTGTTGATATGATCCACATTGCAGTATCTACCTATACCAGAAGACAAAGTGAAGAACAGGGTATCTAGGTGAAGTTGAATCTGTCAAGTGGCTTGCATTATCAATTTATTAGTTTTGGTTGTGGGTCCTAGGGAAAGTCATTGGGTATATGAAATGTTTTATTCTCGAGTTTTGTGCTATCGCATCGAGTAGTGTACTAGTTAGGAGATCTAGTTGCTCAATTTTTTGTTCATTAGTATATAAAGGCCAACTAAGTGAATGTTGGGTGTTGCAGATGTGTAAGGAAAAATTGTTTGAAGTATTTTTGTGTTGGAGATTTTGATTTGGGTCCTAACTATGTTATGGCTGACTTGGTGGATACGCATTAAATATTGTTCATGATTTGAGCTGACAGTTGGAAGATATTTTCTATCTTATTAAAGCCAATATATAGTGACTAAATTCTTAGTAGTGGATATATATATGAGATCGATAAATTCATTTTGGTGTGTATGTGTGAGAATTCAATGTATTGATGTGTATGCAAATATTAGAAGAGTAGTTGAGCAATTTTCATTTGTGTGGGAGAGGATTTTTGTGAAGCAAATTAAGGCAGGACAGAGCGAAGTGAAAAATCAAACAGAAGTGTTGCTTGAGTCCAACACTTACAGCTTGAGTCCAACACTTATAGTATTCCCCAGTACAATTGACAGATCCAACAAGAGGACAGTGCCAAGCTAGAGACATGGGATGAGGTAGAGCACCACAACAACCTCCATAATAGCCTCCACATGATGGGTAGCAGCAGTAGCAATAGGATTAGGGACAAATGATAGGCATCAGACAATAGCCTAGTGGATAACAACAAGGTTAGGGATAGGTTCCAAGGCAGCCTCCATTAGTATAGTCCCTCTAATAGGAACCACCACCACATCAACAATAGAAGTAGCAACAACCATAGGGTTTAGACCCTCATGATGAGTAGATTTAGGATTTGATTGCAAAGTGTGATAGGTATTACCAAGAGCATGATTATGAGTGACAACAAGTCCAGAACTTGACCATTTAGCTTGCACAGGATAAAGATCACAAGCAATAGGTAGAGGTTATCACAGCTCAAACACAAGTATAGGTGGTATCTGTCACCCTCTATGGACAAGCCATGGTCAAGGCCACATATTACAAGACCCTTTATCATAGAGATGTTCCTTGACACTAGCAACATCTGAAATTTTCACATACAAGTGGGGTTACACCCATTGGTTCAGCAGGTGGATCATCGATTCAACAGCCTTCAAGTAGTGGCCACCTACAACCCTCTCAGCATCAATCCCATCACGATGATAGATAGATACAAGGATAGATCTATATAGACACATTTTTTTGATATATATTCCTGATTTATTATGTATATCCATTCATTGGCTGATTTTGATAGCCTCCTATATATTCATTTTTGATGATATCACACATTGATTTAGATTTTGTATCATGACAGTCCTATTTATATGGTATATATGAGATCATCTTCAATGCGATGTTATGATGTGATACTTTATTTTATGTTTACGTATGTATGAATGCATATGTTTGTGTTATGGATGCAGATGTTTATGATCACGCGTAAATTTATTATGCATATGATTTGATGCAATTTATGATTTATGATGCATTGCTATATGGATGTATGAAATGTATGGTTTATGATATGGATGTAGGGATGGATTATCTTATTTTTAGTATCTTTTATATGTGATATATTGTGATGATGCAAGATGTTCATGCTATGAGATGAATGCATTTCATTTTTTATATTTTCTATGTGATATGACATTCTTATGATATGATTAAGATTATGCAAGATGTATGTATGTTGATAGTTTGTGGATACAGGATGGATGAATTTATTATTATTATTAACTGTAATGACATCATGTTATCATGGAAAGAAGATGGTAGAATAAGATGGATACATTAACCATTTATTTTGATATTGATTTAGAAGTCCAACAAGCCTATGATTCTTCGAGACTTTATTAGATATATGATGAGAGACGGTGATTTTCTTGTATTTAATGTGATGGACTTTGACTTTACAAATAGATAGCACCAACCTTGCTCATACTTGACATACATAAACCTTGTTTGACCATGTGAAAGAATGAGCCATCAAAGTAATTAGACTAACACACAAAAGGTATGAAGAACTTGATATGTCCTAGCCATTATTTTACCTAAGACTACCCCACACATGCAATATAAGTATTCACTAAGGTTATACTACAAAACATCCAACAAGCACAACAAATGAAAGATAATGATCAATTCCCCCATTCCTTTCTCTCTAAATCAAAATGATAGACACCATCGAGAGGTCATTGAAATGGGCCAACAAGATAAATCACAAGAAAATATCAAAATGAACAAACACTCAATGTTATTCATATATCTTGCCATAGTAACCTAACTAAGATGATTTCTTGATGATGATGTCCATTGTAGGAAAGATGTATCCTAGAACATGTTTATTAGATGTTCTGACTATGACTAATTGTTTGATAGGAAGTTGATACAAATGTTAACCGACTTGTTTACTCACGATCAAGACTTTAGATTTTGTTCGTTTAGGTTTACACTTTACTATTTTCCACACTTGCTTCTACTTGTTTTGCCAAAGGTTTGATGATGATTGATTTATTATGAATGGGAGTTTATTGTGGGTGAAATTGAAATGGGATGGGTGGTTTTGGACCTTTTGTAACATTTTAATGTTTTGAAATGTTTTGAGGTTATTTTTGGTCTTTTGAGTGTTTTACAAATGTTTTGGATATTCATGCTTTTCAAATATTTTTGTATTTTTTGAGATTATACCAAGACCTAAGGGGAAACTAACCTAACACCTCAGGAGCTCATCAGTGATGGCCTTGCCTATGTTATACACGTAAAGATGACATAGTTTGATTGACTCTAACCAATAACCATTTATTGTTGACATATGAACATTGATGGATTTTCAGTTTATTGTGAAAAACTCCTAAAGACTAACTTAATTCCTTAGGGGCTCATTGATGATGGCCTTGCCTACGTTCAAGCTTAGAGACAACATAGTTCAACAAGTTTTTTTGAATTTTTGACTTTTTGGACCTGTTTAGGGGTTTTGATGTAATTTGAATGTTTTTGGATTTTAAATTTTACATGTTTTTAATTTTTTGGGAATTTTCCTTTACAATTTTCTAGATATTTTTGGATTTTGACTTTACAAGATTTTGGATGTTTTTGGATTTTGACTTTATAATATTTTGGACATTTTGGATTTTTTGAGCTATACAAATTTTTTGGATGTTTTTGGATTTTGACTTAAAAATATTTTGGATGTTTTTGGTATTTTGGGATTTTGCAACTGTCTTTGGATTTTGAGATTTTGCGACTATTTTTTGGATTTTGAGATTTTATGATTGTTTTTGGATTTTGAGAGATTTTTTGAATAAACTTAAGGGAATATACAAGAACCTCATCAGCTACAAGTATAGATGGATTCCACATGTGTGATGTGATAGACTACCTCAATATAGGTACGACAAACTGGCCTTAGGAATGTGCTAAGTAGTAATAAAGGGGAACATGATACTCAATTGTAGACACTAAAAAATGTCCTAAGCCTACGAGTGTCATTTTTCTTCCTCGTCCTTCGATAATTGAATAATTTTAGTTATTCAATTATGTTTGATCATATTCCTCTATTAATTAAATAATTTTTAATAATTATTTAATTAATTCACTTTCTAATCTTTATTCTATCCTGATCAATTAAAATTATTTAATTGCATCACTAATATATCCCTTTCTTCAATAATTAAATAAATAATTTTTTTATTTGACCTTTTATTCTTCTATAATTAAATAATTGTAAAAATTATTTAATTGTGTTTCATTCCTCTCTTTTGGATAAATAATTCAAATTAATTATCCAAGTCTAATTTTCATCTCTCCATTTAATTAAATTGATAAATTTAATTAAATGCTCCTTTTGTCATTTTATCTAAATAAATAATTTGAATAAATAATTTATTTTCCACTTGTCCATTTCCTCCACTCTCTCCATTTTTGAATAAATAATTTAAAATAAATTATTTATGCACCACTTGGTCAAAGATGCTCTGTCATAATTCCCTGTCATAACATTTATTTCTATC
This sequence comes from Sequoia sempervirens, assembly GCA_007258455.2. Taxonomy (NCBI): domain Eukaryota; kingdom Viridiplantae; phylum Streptophyta; class Pinopsida; order Cupressales; family Cupressaceae; genus Sequoia; species Sequoia sempervirens. Next base: position 92,995,368 of record VDFB02049217.1, on the reverse strand, counting down.
ATAGCCTGCATGTCTTGCATGTTTCTCATAGCTGTCAGGCGTCACAGCCGTCAGCATCATAGCTTTTCCATGCATGGCATATTCTTGGTGCATCAATTCTGGACTGTTTATCTTGGAATCTTTTTTGAGACTTAATCTCAACCATCCATTTTGTAACATCTCTCTCATGCATTCTCATCTATTTATCTTTGAATCTTTCTAGAAGATTTATCTCAACTGTCCATTCGAATGGTTGTCTATAAAAACAACCTTCCTTCTCCATTTTCAGCTTAACAGCTATTCTTCTCCAACTTTCTTGCTACCATTTGCAGGTTTTGCACAAGTGTTTTAACAAATTTGAGGGAAAAGTTGCATAACAAGAAGAAGGAGAGCAAGAGAAAGAATCAACCATAATGGGGAGTGCTTTCATTTATGTTTTGCATTTTTTTATTCTCTTCATTATTTGTTTTCTCTTGTTTGGATGAGGTTTTATAGCTTAGAAGTGTTGGCTGTCACTTTGTCTATGCTATTTTATTTCTAAACCCCATCTCACATTTGGTGAACCTGGCGTGAATCTTATAATTTTTTAGAGAAATTGGTTTGTTTTCTTTTTTGTTTTCATTATTTTGCAAGCTGTATAAATCCTGTCATCTTCATTTGAGCATAGAAAAATGGACACATCAAATATTTTAAAACGTTTTCTAGGTTTTGTAGTCCTCATTCTCATCTTTTTGAAACATTAAATGGTTTGAAATTTTGTTATGATTTGAGAAAGTTATGGCCATTTTACTGATTGTAGTTTTTTAAGATTTAGTTGTTAAAATCCGATTTTTCTTTTATTTATAATACTTTTGTTGTGTAGGATTTTGCAAAAAAATTTCTAGGTTTTGAAGGTCTATGTCTTAGCTTTCCATAGATATTTATGATTTAAAATTTTGTTTAGTTTTGTAAAAATTATCACTCTTTTAGTTTGTTATTTTCATTCAAGTTTTTTTCGGTTTACTAATTTTTTTGTTTGTAGCATGTGGCTTTGGAGTGGGGCTCCCAAAAATTACTTCTTTTGGAGCAACAAAAACAATGAGTTCTTAGTTTTTAATTTTCTTTGATTTCTTTTTCTTAGTTTAGTTTAGTCTCTTTATTTTCTAGTTTAGTTATTTACTAACCTTTAGTTTGGTTTTTAATCTCTTGCTCTAACTTAGTTTTTTGCAGCTTTCTCGTTGGTCCAAGACATTTATAAAACTACTAATTTGTGGTTTTGCAGCTCCGTTAGTCGAAGACTCATTTCTTAAACAATGTGTTTGTGATTTCTAGTTTAGGAACACTTCTTTTGGTGCATTAAAATGAACATGTGCTTGATTTTGTCTGACTGTGCTTGAAGGTGGTAGGTGATTATGCTCTCACCTTGTGAAAACTAGGTGATCAGAAAACCAGACCCACCTTATTTTTTGTCACCCTCACGACTTAATAATCAAAGTATCCTCTCCCCTTGTGCTTTCGAGTGATCCTGGGTGTAAGAGAAACGGTTATTATTTCTAGAAATGGGCCTACTTTAAGGGAAAAAAGTACTCACCTTAAGGGATGACCTGACCGGTAATAGGCTAAAGCCAAGCCACTTCTAGCCAGGATATAAAATGGGTGCTTGAGGAAATTTCAAGTACCACGAATGTGAATGTGTCACACGGATGGAGTAGTACTCCCATAAACCCTGTTGAGCATAACCTCGTCAGGCTAGAGTGCCACCTAATTGGTGATTAATCTCTCACCCCATCTGTGGCCACTCGAACAAATGCCCTAACTAAACACCTATTGTTTTAGAAGCCAACCATTTTCAGCCATTGCTTGGTATAGTGCAGGGTACAGTATCATGCCCAAAGATACTCACTACTGACTCCCTTGAGTAGAGATAGCAGTTCTTGGGAAGTGATGACCTAAGAATCCGAATTTGGTGTGCTCGAATGACGTTAATGAGCCATGGAGGGGAGCCAATGCCGCCAAACTTCTAAGCTATCCGCTCTCGAGAAGGAAAGGTGTTTCATACCAATCCGGGGTATATTGGTGGGCTATATCAAGTATACAAACCCTTGGCCTATTAGGATTGTGCTTGTCTCATGTGTGTTTGCATACACCAAAACATCATGCTTGTCAAGTGTTTTCTAGAATTTCAAACAATATACACAACATTCACAAATTTGAACACAAACAATCGACTTCAAACAAACATCACACCTAGTAACTTGCAACACCTCAAAAAATTTCCAAAACCATCAACCAAACATGTCCAACTTCTATCCTCCATATTCACCCTCGACCTATGAATGAAACCAAAGGATTGAATATCTTGACCATCGTTTGAAAGAACTTGAAAAACAACTAGAATCCCAACATTTGAATGAAGTGATGCAATCATCTCATAAGCCTTTATCCTTACACAAAACTACATCATCCAAGTTCAATAACAATGATTTTCTACAAAGGCTAAATGAGAAACCCAAATCTATGTCCTCAAACACAAATAATCTTGAGCAATCCTACCATGTCATGCATCTATCTTCATCTCCCATAATTCAAAATAAACCTCATGAGTCTTTCACCCAAGTTAACGAATCTATTCAACCATCCTCTCCTATCATGCCATCTACATCCAATGATTCATGTCAATCTCTTAGTCCAAAGCATGCTAGCATAGACTCCCATACAAATCAAGATTCAAGTATTCTTTCCATTCCATCCAATGATACCAAAAATCTCCAACCCCTTCCAATCTTTGACCAAGATCCCATCTCTCAAGAACCTCACGATGATCCCCATATCTCTTTGTGTTTCATTCAAGATAATCCCCTTCCATCTCAAGAGAAAATTATCCTTCGAAGTCCTCCTTCCATCTCATCTAATGAATCCAAACCACCTCATGATTCCATCATATCCAATGATCAAGATATGCTTTCCACAAAATATCAGGATTCCCTTCCTTGTCAAGATCAAGATATACCTCCATTCAAGGATAACCTTTCATTCCATGATGATTTTCATCATTCTCATGATCAAGACATGCCTTTCATACCACTTCGTGATGATTCCATACCTAATAAAGAGAAAGATACTCCATCTCCTACACCTCTTGATCCTTTTCCAAGTCAAGATCAAAGTACCCCCTTATCCCCACGTCAAGATCCTATCACACATCCTAATTCCCCTCATGACCACAATCCTCTACAAGAGTCTATCACCCCTATTCAAACTATCCATGAACCTCTTACCTATCAAATGGGTTCTCTCACTTTTATCCAAGGTGGTTTACTCAAAGATTTTTTTATTCCTTCCATATCACAACCACCTCACAATGGACTTGCATCTTGTTTCATAAACAATATATATCCTGTTGGCAAACGAATGTGTCAAAGTATGAAATAAAAAGGAAAAGGATTAGGCCTTCATGAACAAGGTATCCTAGGACCCCTTTATATCCAAGAAAATCCATATTATCATGGCCTTGGTTATACACCTCACACTCAAGACATTGGTATCCATCATAGGCCTAGATTCCATTAAAATAAACCTTTCATCTATCATAGGTCCTTATTCTAGACAATCAAACCTTCCATCTATCCTTGGTCCTTATCATCCAAACCCTAGTTCATCAACCCTTCCATCCATATTGGGGCCCTACATCCCTCCATCTCTTATTCATCAAGAACAACAAAGGCACACATCCTTGATGCCATCTCAAAATTCTACCTACATTAACCCATCCATAAGACCTCCATATCATTCATCTCCATCCACCCATACTATTGCTCTTGGAAGCAATTTGGGTGCCAAATGGAAAAATCTTCCATATCAAAATCCACATGTATCAAAGGTTCAACATGTCTCCTTGAAGAGCCATGCAAAAATAAAAGAAAATTTAATCCCATGTCAAAATAAAAATCCAAAAGGCCACAAATGCCCATCAAGTCAAAAGAAAAATCCAAAAGGCCACAAAAGCCCATCAAGTCAAAAGCAAAAAAATCAAAGGCCACAAAGGTCCATAAATAAAGAAGAAAAATTTCAAAGGCCACAAAGGCCCATAAAGCAAAAAGAAGAATCTCAAAGGCCACAAAGGCCCATGAATCAAAAATCAATGTCAAAAGCTATGTGGATTCCTAAAAGTCTCGTAGAAGCAATAAAATCTAAATTGGCATCAAAATTTTCTAATCCAAAAGCTTCCTCCTATCGTCCATCTAAAACTTATCACCTTCCAAATTCATTTCTCCTCCATCACTCCACCACCCTTCAAGGTGTGTGCCAATGTTGATCTTTCCATCCTTTCCATCTATCCATCAACAAGCCTTCCAACCTCCTATCCATTGTCCACCATTCATCCCCCATTATCCTCCTTTAATCCAAACCTTTGCATAAGTCCTTAGATTCTTCCATCATACCATTAATATACCAACTTTTATGAGCCTAATCCTCATTGCCATGGTTTGTTAGAGCACATATTAAAGGGATATTAGCTATGAAACTTGATGCTTGAGTCCTTCCTCCATCTCCCTATTCATATCCTATCTTCCATATTCCTCTTGTACTCTACACTTGGGGGCAAGTTTCATCCATCATTTCATTCATATCCATTATCCTCTTTACGTACATCCTTTACCTTTCCACCTTTGATCTTGACAAGTTTAAGGATCTTCTTGAACATCATATATCTTATCCTATACACTTTATCCATATCTTTTGTACCATATCTTTCACCGTATCCATATTCTACCATCTTATCTTAATGCATCCTTTCTTCCCTTCCTTGGTCTTGATGAGGAATAGGAGCAAAATACTTAAGCATTGTGTCCATATCTTATCAATCTTGATCATCCTATTCATTATCCTTATCTTTGCATTCTTCCATTCCATATCTCCTAGCTTATCAAAATCCATGTCCCATTTCCTTCCTTTGTTCTTGACGAGATTAGGAGCAAAATTACAAATGCATGCTTTGGATTCCCTTTCATATCCTTATGTGTTACCATTCCATCATAGTTCACATCCATATCATTTATCCATGATTAAATTACCTCCAATGTTGGTCATCATGTCCCTTTGCAATCTTGAATCTTATCATGTGAATCATATTTGAGCCTAGCTGTAGAACATTATCCAATCCTCATATTTCTTTTGTCAGTCAATCATAAACAATCATCAATCTTATCGTACTTAGATGAATCAGTGATCCTAAGTACTTATCATCATCATGCCTTATAGAATTGATCATTCCTGGCATCCAATCAACGAACCATTATCATCTTTTGACAAAGGATATGTTGCTTGTGTGACATGTTTTGCAGTGAATCTTTCATTTTGATCTATCATTTATCCATGGTTGCATTACCTCTACTGTGGAAGATCTTATTCATTCAATTAGTCATATCACATTTCATCTCACTCCATCTTTAAAAATTCAAAAAAAAATAAAAAAATCATAAAACGTCATGAAATAATCCAAAAAAATCATAAAATGTCCTGAAATAATCCAAAAAAAAAAATCATAAAATGTCTTGAAAAAATTAAAAAAAATCATAAAACGTCTTGAAGAAATCCAAAAAAAAATCAAAAATTCCAAAAAATAGTGACACTTTCATATCACCACACGGCTTTGAACTTCAACAAAATCAAAACATGCAAGTGTTGACAACTAAGCAAACATTATAACATATCTATCAACCCATCTTACAAATCCAACCGAACGCATAAACTGTAACAAGAATCAGTTCCACATCGAAGCATGATCCATGTTTGTTTGTTTATCTTTGATTTTTTTATGATTTTATCTTTGGTGACATGCCTTTTAGCTTCTCCAGGATGTCTTTCACTAGAGAGGCAAGGATGGGGCATGTTCATTTGTTTGTTGTTTGTGGATTGTTTCTTATTCACAGGATGACTCGTCTTAGGGCATGGTTTTCTAAAACCATCGAGGACCTATGAGTCTAATGTGGATGAGAGAATTCCTTGTCTGATAGTGTCTTCCATGCAATAAGTATTCAGGTCATCTAAGGTTCTTATACCTAGATGCTTATATTTTATTACTAAATAAAAATGCAAATAGTATTCAGGTTGTCTAGATGTTCATGTTATCTAGATGCTTATACTAATTTGCGACATAATAAGCCCAATGATGATAAAAGCACTTAAATGGTACAAGAAGCTTCATCACCTTCATTCTCTTCCATCTTGCATTTCATTTTCTTCATCTTTCTTGTCGCAGGGAAATTAATCAATTGCTTAACTCACTGATATATGTCTCTTGAATCAAATCTCAAATCAATCAATCCGCTTCTTGAAATTTCATGTCCCCCAAATCAATCAGTCAATCCATCATTGCAGCACCTTGTCTTGCGTAAGCATAATTCTCAATCAACTTGATTAGCTCAATCAGCTTCATCAACTCATCAACTTGGCTATACTGATCATTTCCATCAATTGTTCAGTTACGCCCATCAACTATGCATTTTCATCAAAATGTACATCACTGCTTTATCACTTGCACAATATAAGGTATCTAATCACTTTCTAGACATTTATTGAGAGATTAATCTTCTTACAATCTGTTCAATCAATCTCTCGAGGGGACATATCATTCTTATCATAATCCTTACCAAGATATCTTTGGGGCATGTATCAGTTGATCAATCTTTTTCTTTGAAACAACGTGACAAGCTACATTGTCTCAAAGAGGGGCAAAATGTAGACACTAAAAAATGTCCTAAGCCTGCGAGTGTCATTTTTCTTCTTCATCCTTCGATAATTGAATAATTTTAGTTATTCAATTATGTTTGATCATATTCCTCTATTAATTAAATAATTTTTAATAATTATTTAATTAATTCACTTTCTAATCTTTATTCTATCCTAATCATTTAAAATTATTTAATTGTGTCACTAATATATCCCTTTCTTTAATAATTAAATAAATCATTTTTTTTATTTGACCTTTTATTCTTCTATAATTAAATAATTGTCAAAATTATTTAATTGTGTTTCATTCCTCTCCTTTGGATAAATAATTCAAATTAATTATCCAAGTCTAATTTTCATCTCTCCATTTAATTAAATTGATAAATTTAATTAAATTCTCCTTTTGTCATTTTATCTAAATAAATAATTTGAATAAATTATTTATTTTCCACTTGTCCATTTCCTCCATTCTCTCCATTTTTGAATAAATTATTTAAAATAAATTATTTATGCACCACTTGGTCAAAGATGCTCTGTCATAATCCCCTGTCATAACATTTATTTGTCATAGCCTGCATGTCTTGCATGTCTATCATAGTTGTCAGGCATCATAGCCGTCAGCGTCATAGCCGTCGGCGTCATAGCTTTTCCATGCATGGCATATTCTTGGTGCATCAATTCTGGACCGTTGATCTTGGCATCTTTTTTGAGACTTAATCTCAACCATTCATTTCGTAACATCTCTCTCATGCATTCTCATCCATTGATCTTTGAATCTTTCTAGAATATTTATCTCAACCATTCATTCGAATGGTTGTCTATAAAAACAACCTTCCTTCTCCATTTTCAACTTAACAGCTATTCTTCTCCAACTTTCTTGCTATCATTTGCAGGTTTTGCACAAGTGTTTCAACAAATCTAAGGGCAAAGTTGCATAACAAGAAGAAGGAGAGCAAGAGAAAGAATCAACCATAATGGGGAGTGCTTTCTTTTATGTTTTGCATTTTTTTATTCTCTCCATTATTTGTTTTCTCTTGTTTGGATGAGGTTCTATAGCTTAGAAGTGTTGGTTGTCACTTTGTCTATGCTATTTCATTTCTAAACCCCATCTCACATCAATATCTAGCTATGATACAAACATGGATGGGTGATGGAATAAATAGGATAAAATAAGATGAAGGATGGATGCATTGGGCAGTGAAGCGGAGACAAGCCAAAAATTAAATGGTGGATGGATGGTGCTTATTTACACAAGGCACCTCTTTTCCAAGTTTTCACCAAAGTACTTGCCCAAAGTGCCACTGAAGTGGTTTTTGTTAGACGACAATTTTTCTTTATACTGTTTTTAATCCTTTTTCTTTTTTTTGGATTTTGTTATTTTTATTTTTTTTTAAATTTATACCCTTCAAGCCTAGGCATAAAACTTCTTGAGATGCAAGCTATTGATAGGCTCCTACAAGGGTTCTCCCTTAGGTGTTGACAACATAGGCTCTAGAATCATAACCAACTATGACAATAAATGGTCCTAACCAATTAGGCTCACAATCCCATTTGCTATCTAGATCCAACACATTCTTCTAGTTTTCCTTCAATACAAGGTCTCCTACTTGGAAAGTTCAACTTTTTATTTTCTTGTTGTATCTCCTTTTAATTCAGTTTTGATAATCTTGCAAATGATTCAAAGCCTCAAGATGATGCTCATCTAGTAGCTCTAGCTCATTCAACTAAGACACCTTGTAATCCTCATTTGTAATAAGATGTTGCAAGGATACTCTCAACAATGGGATCTCGACCTTGATGGGTAGGATAGCTTCAGTCCTATAAACTAGGGAAGAAGGTGTATCCCTTGTTGGGATGTAGATATTGGTTCTATAATCCCATAATGGGGGATTACATTGGAGATACTAGTCATGGCCAGCTTCATTGAATATATTTTTGAGAATCTTTAGGATGGTTTTGTTCAAAACCTCGGCCTGATCATTTCCCTAGGAATAGTATGGAGTAGAAAATTTGTGTTGGATATTGAACCTTTGGCATAACTCACATACATCCTAATTTTTGAAAGGTGTTCCATTGTCTAAGATAAGGGCTTGTGGAACACATAATGAAAAATGAGGTAGTTTAGGATGAATTTAGATATTTTCTTTCTCGTGATGTAGGTCATAGGGATCGCTTCAACCCACTTCATGAAATACTCAATGGATGTAATGATAAATTTATGATATTTGGATGAGGTAGGGGTGATCTTTCTTATGAGATCGAGTCACCACTATGAGAAAAGCCAAGGTGTAGTGATTGGTTGAAGTTCTTGAGCTAGTGCATGGATGAGGTCCCCATGCTATTGACATTGCATACACTTCTTGACATATTGATGAGATTCATATTCCATGGTAGGCCAGTAGTACCCCATCCTCAACAGTTTCTTATCTAGGGTCATACCACTCAAATGTGATCTGGAGATGCCTTTGGGTACTTATTTCAACATAGTCTAAGCTTCCTTTTGGACAAGACATCATAATGATGTCCCTTCGAGACTTTGATGGTAAAGGGTATCTCTTAGAAGGAAAAATATGGATTCTTTCTTGATAAAGTTTTTTCTAAGGCTCGAATTGAGATCATATGGGAGGATAACTTTTTGTAGGTAAGTGAAGATATCATGATACCAAGGAGAATTGAGACCAACAATTTTACATATGAATTTAGATTCTGGTACCTCAAATGTTGGGACAAGAAGCTGCTCAATGAGGAATTCACACTGAAGAATGCTATGAGGAATACCCAACAAGGAATTGATAGTTGCCATAGCATCAACTCCTTAATTTTTGATACAAGTTATTTTCTTAAATGTCAATGAAGAAATCTTTAATAATTCCCACCATCTTTTAATAAGGTGTGAGCTTGCCATCCTTGGTTTGATAGTCATCATTAACTTGGTTTATGATTAGCAGTGAATATTTGTAGATCTTCAACTCTTGGATTTTCCATTGTATTGTGATTCTCAATCCTATGATAAGAGTCACATACTTAGTGATGTTATTAGTACATAGGAAAGATAGCCGATAGGACTTAGGAATATAATCACCTTGTGGGGTGATGAAGAGAATTCTGACTCTAGATCCATGTTGTGTATGTGAATTGTCAAAATCCAATTTCCATTGATCCACCATACTAAGGACAAATATTGAATCATTAGGAAATTTAGACACCAACGAATTCTTTGCATATATAGGTGCCTCTGCTAGTTTATCTACGATAACTTTCCCCTTGATATCCTTTTCATCCATGTACTCTATGCCAAATTTTTGAGGATCATCACTCACTTGGCCATTCATCATATGAGAGTTGCTTTGGATAACAAATACTTCAATGGATCTATCATAGAGATGAGATTTTCTTGGTGTGAAAGCATGTAGTGCCTAAATTTCTATGAAGAAAACACCACCACGAGGCAATCCTTTTCATTAGATGAATTGTTCAGCTTGTATTTGACCAAATTCCTACCGATGTAGTAAATTGCTCTCTCCTTCCCTATTTCATCATCTTGAGCAAGAAGAGCACCTAGAGCTATTGATGTAGCTGAGATATACAAAATCAAAGGTTTATTTGTTATTGGTGGCATAAGGATAGGGGGTGTCAATAGGTAATCTTTGAGTTGTTGGAATTCCTTGTCACATTTATCATCCCATTTGTAGGCTATCCCCTTGTGAAGAAAGTGAGAAAAGGGGTGAATCTTATGCACCAACTATTCTATAAATCTTCTGAGAGACTGCAATCTCCCTTGTAAATCTCATAGTTGCTTCAGTGTCTATGGTGGTTCCATATCCATAATTTCTTTGACCTTAGCTAGATCTATCTCAATTCCCCTATGTGAAACAATGTATCCTAAGAGTTTTCTTGATGTTATGCTAGAGAAGCACTTTTTGGATTTAGCAGCACCTTGAACTCTTCAATCCTATCAAATATTGGTCCCAATACTTATAGATGTTCCTTCCTTGTTCTTGACTTGGCTGAAATTTCATCCACATAGTCTTCTAAAGTCTTGTGAATAATATCATGAAAAATCAATGTCATTTCTCTATAATAGATGGCTTGAGCATTCTTCAAACCAAATGACATCACGTTCTAGCAATACATTCCCCATGGACATGTGAACGTTGTTTTGTGTTGTTCTTCTTTGGCTATCATGATTTGATTGTACCTTGATAATCCATCCATTAGTGAAAGCATTTCATGTTCGATAGTCAAATCTAAAATGATGTCAATATTTGGAAGAGGAAAATCATCCTTGGGACATTCCTTGTTTAAATCTCTAAAGTCAATACATATTCAGATGCCTCCAATGGTTTTTGATATTGGTTCCAGGTTTGAAACCCACTCAAGATAATCTATTGGTCAGATAAAACCCACATCAAGAAGCTTCTATAATTTTAGTTTGACCAAAAATACAATTTATTTTTGCATCTTTCTCAACCTCTGCTTTACTAGTTTAGCATGAGGATATACTACAAGATGGTGGACAACTACTTCAGGATCAAGGCTCGGCATGTCTGCATAGGACCATGCAAATTTTACCTTTCATTCTTTCAAGAACACTACCAAGTTCTTTTTCTCTTCATTTAGAAGTGATTTCACATAGAAAGTGATTTGTGGTGTCTCATCTATCCTTACATTTACTAGATTAGATTTCTCAAAAAGCACTACCAACTTTTCTTGATGTATTTCACTAAGGGGAATATTGAATCCCTCATCCTTAAACACCTCAGAGAGGTTTTCACTATCATATGCATTCTTTATTTTTACTGTTTTATGATAAAAGAAAAGTGCTATAGTGTGGTTTTCACTTAACGATCAAGACATGATTCACATATTTTCCATTTTGTGATAGACAGACTCAATGATTTCCCCATAGTAAGCTTGTGAATCAAGTTCAATATCAAAATGTGCCTTGTGATCCCCATATGGCATATTGTCATTGAGTCCCATGAACTTGGAGATAACTTCATTGTTTTTGAATGAATCCAAAATAGGTAGTCCTCGTTGGTCCTAGTTTAGAATTTGAGTGTAGACTAGTTTCAATTTAGTGTTTTGGCTATTTTAAGCAAAGGATGTAGTGGTTATCATGAATATATAGGTATCCTAAAATAATTTTGAGATATCAAATGGAAAGTCATCAATGGTATCATTACATGATGTAGGTAACCAAGAGGAAGGTTTGACTAATTTAATAGAAGCACACTTGCCAACAAGGGTCACTTTGCTCATGGTACATCCAAGACCTATATTCTTAGGTCATTTCTCAAGAGCAAGGGGTTCTAAAAAATCATCATTGTTTTGACCAAGCTTCTCATTCTTGTTGTATCCCCAACCCATCATCAATTGTAATCATTTATTTTCAACCTCCATTGGAAGAATGGGATTTGGTCTATTATCTTGATATATAAATTCTGATGCATTCCCCTCATCAATGATTTCCTTGTTCAAATCTCTTCACTTTGTGAAAGTGGTAGATGCTATCTTGATTATCTTTGATACATTGTCAATAGGTTGAGGCTTCCCATGAGATATAGGATAAATAGGAAACTCTCCAACCACAAAAGAGTCCTTCAAGTTATAGTCTCCACACCCATTTTCTCTTATTATTTCTTTGATATCAAGGATATTCTAGATGATGGGGGTCTTTGATTCAAAGGTGGAAGCTAGGGAAGATGGGTCAATGAATGAGGAGGGTGTTGGTACTTCATTGTTTTTAGGAAGTTGTGAAACCCTATAGTACTTTTCTTCTAGGATCTTGCAATAATGAAAGGGTTTGGGATCACCATGGATTGTGATTTTTATATCTCCATAAAGAAATTTTATGCATTGATAGTAGGTGGAAGCTACAACTTGCATGACATGGATCTATGGACAACCCAGAAGTATGTTGAATGGGAGGTCAAGTTCAAGCACTTGGAAAGTAGTTTCTACAATTGTGGATCCTACTTGGATGGGGATTTTGATTGTACCTTAAGAAACTCATTCTTGATCATCATATGCCCTTATAGTAACACCTTTTTCCTTTTCAATGAAATCTTTAGAATAGCCTAAGTTCTTGATTAGTTGAAGGGTGAAAATATTAAGACCAACACCTCCATCCACCAAGACTCTTTTGACTTTGTTTTCATGAATAAGGACCTCAAGATGCAATGCACAATCATGTAATGGTTGCATTGGAAGGTCTTGCTCAAAAAATGGGAGATGATGAGGGGTGGTAATGTGTCCAACCATAGCTTAGAATTCTTTGGTATCAAGATTATCTAGTAAAAATGATGATGTTAAAGTTTTCTCTAGGATGTCCCTTTGTTCAGGAGATATTTTTAGTAACTCCAAGATGGATATTTTAGTAAGGGTCTTCTTAAACTGATCGAAGAGACTATAATAATTTGGATTTGACTTTGGTAGTGAGGGTGGTGCCCTAATTTGTGATGGTTCCCCTTGCATGGTGACCTTTACGTGTGGTGACTCCACACTCTACACTAGGCCCTTTAATAGTGATGACAGATATGAAATAATCACAAGATGCTACCACATTGTTATAAAAATGACCCATGTTGTGGTAGTCCTTTCCTTTTCCATTATCATTTCCCTTGCTATGGTCTAGCATCGAGGTCTTGTATATTTAAGGTCTTGATTTCTCATTTCTTGATCCATAGTTATGTCTCTATTCTCAATAAGATTTTGTATAAAAAATTTGAATTTCAAGCAACTTGATGTCTTGTGTCCTCTGATTTTATGAAAATCACAAAGATCCTTCTTGTTATGCCATGGCGGTTTAACTTGAGATTCTTGGTAATTTTGACAATTATGGAGTTTGATGAGATTATATTGCACTAGTTTTTGTATGACCACTTCAATAGGTTCCCCCAAAGGTGTGTATTTGCATCATCGAGGGTAATTTTTTTCATGGGGTGGTCCTCTTTGAGTGTTGGCATCGTTAATTGAATGTTGATTGTTTTATAGTTGCATGATTGGTTGTTGTGTGTTTTTTTGTGGATTCATTTGTTGGGTATTCATTTGTTTTGGAGGACTTAAACTAATTTTTGTGTCAACTATGCCATCATTATTATTGTTCTTTTTTTTGGCTTATATGTGGAGTTTGTCATTGGAACTAGTTGATGGTCGGTTATCCTTGTATGTTTACATTGATCCTTGTGCAATAAAGGCTCATTTGATGTTAAGAACCCTAGGTATGAGTTCTTCATATGATGAGGAACATTGCATTTTCAATTGGAAGGATAAGTCTATGTTCACATTGGAAATAATGATATCTATTTGTTGCTTTTCGAGAATTGGCCATTTTCATTTACTAGCTTTGTGCCTCCATCATTGAATTTTTTTTGCAAAAGATTCACCCTTGTTCTATTTTAGGGTGTATAGTTCCTCCAAGCTTACGTCCATATCAAGGTTGTAGGAGAAGTGATCCACAAACCAATTTATTATTTCTTGAAAATTTTGGATTCTAGGAGGTAAGTATGAAAACCATTCTATTGCTTGGTTTCCCGAACTACATGGGAAGAGACACATAAAATAGGAGTCACAATATCCTACTTCCATACATGCCACATAAAATTCCTTGATATGATCTTTTGGATTTCCACACCCTTCGAATTGTCAAATTTTGTGATTTCAAATATTGGCAAGAATGGTATCATTTCAATGTTTTGATCAAAAGGATATGGACACAAGTATCCTTGTGCATACCATTTTTCATTTTTCTAGCTTGGATATCCTTAATTTTTTGTGTAAGTGTTCTAATTTGCAAGGAAAGATTATCTTGAGGATTGTTTGGTGGTGGAGCATACATGTTGTACTTAGGAATAGTAGATGAATTGTATGTGGGATTTTGATAATGGGGTGTGTTTGTGTTGAATGTATTATATGGCATGTATGGTAGATTTTGATATTGTGTATGTAATGGTGATATTGGTGGCAGTGTGTTGTATGTTCCTTGAGAGTTTTGATTCAAGATATTTTGTTGTGAATTTGTGTATGGTTGTGTTGGTTGTAATGCAATCCTTGTTGTTGTACATGCATTTTTGTTGTTGAAAATATTATTGTGCTTGTAATTGAGCTTTATTTTGTGCTTGCAATTGAGCTTGTTGTTGTGCTTCCAATTGAGCTTGTTGTTGTGCTTGCAATTGTACTTTTTTTTCTTGTATTTGTTGTGCTTACAATTGGGATTGTTGTTGTACTTTCAATTGAGCTTGTGCTTGCAAGACTTGTTGATATTGTTGATATACAATAGATTATTGATAAGCCAAATCATTTTATCCTTGAGGTGATGGAATGGTGTTTTGATTTGGGACAAATTGGTTGGATTGAATATATTGGCTTGATGGGATGTTTTTATTTTTTGGTGGATTTTGGGGAATGTTGTGAGTGACTTGTGATGGAGGATTTAGTTGATTTTTGGGTGGTTGATGTGTGATCAAATTTTGATAGTTGGACACTTGATTTTGATTTGGCACATGTTGAGTTTGTGAGAATTGTCCTTGATTTTGTTTTGCAATAAGTCCTTGCAGAATTTGGGATTGTGATGGAGGAATTAAGTTTGAGAACCCATTTGATTTTGCATTGTTTGAGGGAATCCTTGATGTTGAATAAAAGGTTGGGATACTTGATATGATGCCACTTGGTGTTGTGATACTAGTGGCATACTTTGATTTGGAATCAATTGATTTGAAGGATTACCTTATTTGATTTGATTTGGTACCAACTGATTTGATGTATTTCCTTGATTGATTTGATTTGGGACCAATTTATTTGATGTATTACCTTGATGTCTACAATTACAATCAAGGTACACAAGCCTCTTATCATCATAAAAAATATATATGAAAATAAATATTATAAACAATTTGCAAGCCATAAAGATAAGTTATAAATGTTAGACTCAGCCATGACTAAACATAGTTGAATTAAGACTTCAAGTTTATCTTAAATTATATTCCCTCTCCACAATTTTTTATTCTTCTTGATAGTATTAAATTTAATATTGTCCCTCCACCTTTTTTATTGTTCTTGAGACTATGAGATTTAGTATTTCCCCTATAAGTATCACATAAATTTCTAATAGTATTATATTAAGTTCCCATAGTTCCATAACTATTCAAATGCTCTTTCAACCCAATACCCCATCATTCACATTAATTTTTATTGGACATTATTTGCTAAGCCATCTTCCACTTTACCAAACCATCCAACTCCACATCTTATCACATAATCCTTTATCAATTTACCCTCACTTCTTTCTTGAAACTCTACTTTTCCTATGCCTTGCACTTTCAGTTACACCAACCCACCCTTTTATTTTCCTATCATTCTCCATATACTCTCCAAACCCTCTTACTTCTTTTCATGCATAATTCAATGTTCCCAATTATTTTATCAAATATTTTCCTTTCATCTCCACATCCTTAGGTACACAATCACTTTCTTAAAAATGTATCCTTCCTACTATTCGCTTGACCTTATAATGGTTTTTATTCTCTAGTTAACCTTGACTCATTTTATTGGATCTCATCCTCTTGATTTATACATTATTATTTATTTTCATATTATCCACATTGACACTAGTTTTTCTACTCTTCTATTTTCTAATAACTCTACATATCCTCCCCTTATAATTAATACATACACTTTACCCATATGTATTTGTTATAAGATTGTAAGGGTTTTTCAACTTTCCTTCCTACCCTTGATTTTATTCTTATAGATTTGAATCCTTCCTCTCCAAAAGTCTCATGTAACTCATTGATGAAGTAGCTTTTTATGCCTTTTACAAGTCTTCACTAAGTAGTGATGAGGATCATATCCCTTATAACCTCTATTTTATTCTAAAACTTCACATCAAATAATTGACATGTCATGAATTACTCACATCCTTCTCCTAAACTTATTTATTTAGTGTAGTAACATGGCCATGTGGGTAATATTGTTCATGATCACATCATTGATAATTTCTTAAAAAATTACATTGGATGAGTTTCATAGTGAATTTTACATTATTTCCTATCCTCATATCTATTCCTTTGTCCATAATTCCTCTATCCATATTAGAGACACTTATTATGAGGATGGATCTACTCCCTTCTATCTCTTAGTAGTATCTTTCTCTCAATATAACCTTGTCCACTTCCCCTTCTATACATCCCATTAAATAGGGGCATAATTATTTATTTATTATGATCCACATATTCACTCTTCTCCTCCTTATATTCTAACTTACCTCCCATACATCCCATTTCCATTTTCTTTCTCTTCTCCTACATTATCTTATGTTATCTTATGTGCATATCAAACTCAAGGAGCTATAAATGTAGTTGGATACTCTCATCCACTCTTTTACTAGATAATATGCACAAAAAATGCTAAATTATCATCTCATCAAGTTCTTAGGGCCCCACAACCATTAAAATTATCCTTCAACAAATACCCCATCACTCAAATTTATTTCCATTTGGCATTATTTTCTTAGTTATTTTCCTTTATATACTCAAGTACCTATGTATCTTAAGTCTTCCCTACTATTGCTATGTCATGTATTATTCTTCCCCAATTTTCATACATCTCTACCATTAAAATTCCAAGATTTAACCCTCAACAATAACTACCATATATTCTGCATCCCATCAAACAAAAAGGTGCTCTCCCTCTTTAAAATTATTTCTTCAATTAATATGTAGGTATTATATTGGTCTAATATACATAAATTAAATATAGTTAAATTGACTAGTATTCTTAAAGAAAGTCAATATTCATAGGATCTAAATGGAGACTAAATGATATATTTTGCAACCCTTAATAATAGATTGTATAAAATCAATTTATTTCTTAAACAATTTTTTTAAAGCCACATGTTTCACTTTAATCAATATGTACATGTGCATGTATGTAGGTGAATTAAAATTTAAGTTGTGATGAGGGAAAAAAGGACTAGATGAAGGTTGTTTGATCAAATAATATTAGATGAAGATAAAAATATAAAAGAAGAGATTAAAAAATGAATTTAGAAGAATTTGTTGCATCTAGTCAGGAACGATTCTATTGAAATTATTGATGAATGAGTTAAAGAACATGTTGGTGGATAAATTAAAGAATAAATTATTGGGTAAGTGCAGAAAGATGAGGGACCAAAAAGTGGCCATGCCCCTTTTTAGTCCCATCCAAGATATAATGCCAGCATATTTTTTCAATGATAAAAGAAAAGTAGCAAATAGTCTAAGCTCATTTGAACTCAATCTATAGCCTTGAAAAATATAGACAATAATAAACTCAACAATGCACATATTATGAATATCACCATATTTTCCTTAAAATTATGCCATGACATCCATGATGTGGAGGAGGTAAGTTTGGTTATTTTCTTAGTGAAATTTTTGAATTAAATACTAAGATATTTTTTGATTGATTTTTTTTTAATTTTTAAGAATTGAAAACATCCCACCAATTCATAAAAACTCTAATTCACCAACTCATGAAAACCCTAGTGAAGAAAAACCATAGAAAAATCTTCCCAAAATGCTTCAACATCCTTCTTGGGACATAATAAAACATCCTAGAGAAAATAGAAAACAACAAGAAAGAACTTCAAACATTAATTAAAAGTTGAGAAATCTGAGTGGAACAACCCCAAATTGGTCTACCCTTTCCACTTCACTAGAATCTAACATCTCTCACATAGATTTTATGAGTGTAAAAATAACCACCTACTCAAACAAGAGGGAAGAAGAAAGAAGAAAGACAATTTCATGTTGATAAATTATCTTATGAAAAAAAAATCTAATTTGTGTGCAATTTATTGACCCAGAAAATAATATACCTCCATACAATAGTTGTAGAAGGTTACCTATCCATTTGTGCCAACATCAAGGGATAGAGAATATTTTTTTGGATAGTTGGTGGACCATTTTTGACAATCCTCCATGTAACAAGAATGAGGTATTTTATTATTTTTTGTGGAAAGTTCATTACAATTTTGTTCTCAATTAGATACTAAGATAATTTGACATGTGGGAGTTCTAGGGTAGTAGTGGGGTATTTTCACATGATAGAGAGGGGGTACATTGTTCTCAATACCACACACAATGACCCCTTTCTAGGCCCGAAATTGAGCATGTCATGATATCTTTTTTTATTAAGGATATTGTTGAGGTTAAGACCTCATAGTCCATTAGTTCACTCACTCAAACCCTTTTACAACACACTACATCTCTAGCACAACATGATGAGGGTAAGGCTTCCAAGTATCTACATTCACCTCACATTTGTTGAAACTATAGGTCTCTTTGTGATAATGCATTTGAGGGTAATCTGGATGCACATGACCACTAATAAAACACATCCATATTAGATGGAATAGCATTCATAGATGACTTGCTAGATGATACATTTGGTATTGATAGATGGGTAACTTTTAATAATGTTAAATTCAATTTACTATATTTCAATTTGAAATGTAAGACTAACTAAAGTGTAACTTGCTTGTAATAAAATTTTAGGATCGTATTATTCACCATATGTTTGGTAGCCCTTCATCTCCTAATTGCATGGCCATGTTGAGGTCATAGGTATGTAATTAGTAAAGAAATAGTAAATATAGTACATGTAGATATTTTTACCTTATATGAATGGTAATCTTAAAATTGACATTAGATGGTGAACAAGTGAATGTTGGGTCTTTGAGATTAGGACCTATTGTTGGGAGTGGTGATACATCTTTCATCAAGGTAAGCTTGAATATTTTTAATCATTATTTTTATAAAATAATGTTAGTTAGATTTTGTTCATTTAATAACATCATTTCATTTTTAGTTGATGACATCAATTCATAATCCTCCTAGTAGTCATAACACATTGGATGAGAGTATTGATGCAACAATTTTATCCTCAATACCTTTGATAGAGGTATGAGATAGATTAGTAACTTTCATATTATATTTTTGTAGATGCACAAGATAATTGAGAGCGCAAGGGGGGGTGAATCAGTTGTACATTAAAACATTAAAACCCTTATTAACATTCAGATCTATATTAGTCTTTAAACCCTTAACAACCATTAAACCTTTATCATGCATTAGCAAAATGTAAACATATGAAATAGTAATGCAAACACATCCAAACACATAAGAACACCAAATTTACATGGAAAACCCAAGGGAAAAACCATGATGAGGATTAGCTCATAATATAAAGCAATAGCAACACTGATATAATAGGCTCACTACTAGAGGGCTCACTTCCCAAAAGAAAGAAGGCCTCACTAACAAAGGATTCACTTTCTAGAATAAATAAAATAGAAAAAGGGATGGCTCATTGCTAATTTGAACTACTAACAATGCATCTCTCTTATACTAAAGATACAATTCCACTAAAGCATGTAAACAAATCATTCAACAAACTACAATGTAGACACCTTCTGCTCACTACATTTGTGAGTCATAATCATTAAAGTTTGCACTCAGATCACCACACTTGATCATTTTTTCATCTTTTGCATCACACACATCCTCTACTTAATCCACACAACTCACCATGTATTTATACCATTCATGACCTAAAATATTCTCAATTAGGTCGGCCTTAAGGAAACGTATGCACCTCAACCTTGCAACATCAAATAGGTCAGAACCAAACACTTCCAAGGTGTAAATAAGTGAATTTAGACCATGCCACAACTTAACTAGGACCCAAATCTACATTGACACACTTATCAACACTTCCACAAATATCAATCATCCTCCACAATTAGCGCTAGTATGTCAGGTTGGCTAAACCTGCACTAACACTAACAAGCAACCACAAACACACATCTCTAGGTATAAAAAATTATCATAGACCACACAACGACATTCCAAAACATCTTAGAATATTCACCACCACTACTACAACCACCTGTAACTTAAGAGCGCCTTTATTATGTGCAACCAAACACACTGGCATAGTCATCCAACAAACCAAATAACCTTGTAGAGCACCACATCACCTGAAACTTCAAGGGAAGGTAGATATAGACAATATAAGAATGTTCCCATATCCACAAGACAAGTACATTTATTACAGAGAAATGCTAAGCAATCTCATTTCTCCCAAACACCCTATTTCACTAAATCGACATACTGTCAAACACAACTTTCATTGCAGAACAATCCAAAACCTAAAACTATCGATATAGAACCTTTGAATGCTTCTAATCATCATATCCAAACCACACAAGTATATCTTCAACTAAGAAGAAGGGTATGTGCAGATCATGATGGGCCAAAAAGTGGCAATATGATGGGTATGTGTAGGGTATGTGGCTGACAACTTTTTTTTTACCCAAAATTGATGAAGTGAAAATGGTTTTTAAAGGAGATTCTCAACTTTCCACCAATATAAATTATGCTTTAATTTGAATTTAATAAACAATTATTATTCATTTCTATTTGAATTATGACTTAAGTCCTAATTGATAGGTTGATTGAAGAGCATCTATATCTTTCAAACGGTATCACATTCTATGCTTCGCATACTATAGGATTAAAAAAAATGAATTTCATGAAGTTTTGACCAAGTTAAGGTGGTCAGATATACAATTTTTTATATTTTTTAAAAGTTGTAATAAAAAATTACAAAAAAATATGCATCACATCGATACATGAGTCCTCTACTTATATCTAAAATATTATAAAAAAATATTATTATTTTATTGTGGTTAGGGTGGTCAAACAGACACCTACTTCTTATTTTTTCCCTAAAATTTAAGTACTACTGCATTGAAATTTCAAATTTTCACCAAATAGATTTTTTTAAATAAACCTAGTAGTTTGGAAACTACATTCAATTTTCTACAAATTTTATTCTTACATATTTTTGAAATAATATAGATATCTTATTCAAATTTTTATGTCAAGTTTCCTAACTCCAATTTTTCTGAAGTTTTTGCCACTTAAGGGCCTATTTTTTCCATGATGATCCTGCACATACCTAGAAATTCAGAGCATTAAATTGAACACCACTCTGTCACACTAAACTCTCTTTTATTCAAATTTTCTCAAAATCACTTTGAAACCAAGTGAACCAATTGCATCAACAACAATAATAACATCTCTACAACACATCTACAAATTTTCCAACACCTCTCATCAACTATAGCACATCCAACAACTCCTATACTAGGGGTTGACATCATCAACACTAGCAACATTCCAACACTCTCTTCATTCAAGGGGTTGAAATAAATGAAAACACCCAAAAAAATCACAAACAACTCAAATTTCCAACAATCTCCCCCTTTGTTATTGATGGAAACAATGACTTTCTAAAAAACCATCAACAAAAAGAGCAACCGACAAAAACTCGGCAACAAGTAGCACTCCCCCTGACTAGAGAAAATCTCACTATTCATATTCTCATTCTCTTGCTCCTGAACACTCTCCCCCCTATGGTTTTTATACCATATTCTCTTCTACACTATGGTTTTTCAACCAATGTTCTCCCCTTTTGACATCAATGGAAAAGGGCCATAAACTTATCCAACTATCTTTTCCTATATTGAACTCTTTCGCTCTCCCCCTTTGAAAAATTTCAAAGGGAAACACATGCACATCACTAGCAAGCAACTGCACACTCTCTTTATTGCAATTATTATCCTACAACACCAACTCTCTCTCCCTTTTTTTTCCTTTTCTTTTCAGACAATAATTTTCAATACACTGCACTAACTAGTAACCACTACTACCTACTCCCCCTGAAAGGTAGCCTTCATTAATCTAGAACAAAAGAATAAATCTTGAATTTCTCCACTATAGTGATGCACACTCTTATACATCTAGTTGAAAGGAGGGGAAACAACCCCTAACTTCTACTAAAGATACTCAAATGTATCTTTAAGAAAAGCCTTTGTGAAAAATATTTGCAACTTGATCCTTTGTAGGCACATACTCTAACTTCACCTCATTATCTACAACCTTCTCTCTTATAAAATGATACTAGATTGAGATGTGCTTTGTCCTTGAATGCATCACTAAATTCTTTGATATATTCATGGAACTTGTATTATCACATAGGATATAAATAGGTTCATCATATGATATTCTAATATTCTTCATTGTTTACTTCATCCACAAAACCTATGTGAAGCAAGATACTACTATAATGTACTATATCTCTACAATAGAAATTGATAATGAATCCTTATTTTTACTTAGCTAGGAAACCAATTTGCTTCAAAGAAAGAAAGCACCTCCACTTGTAGATCCAACATCTGCACAACCAACCCAATTTTCATCTATATATGCACTTAAAGAGAAATCAATATCCTTTGGATACAATAGACCATAGTCCATAGTGCCCTACAAATATTTGAATATCCTCTTTACTGCTACCACATGTGATTCTCTAGGATATTCTTGAAATCTGGCCACAAGATAAACTATATGTATGATGTCTGGTCTAGTAACAATTAGGTATAGTAGTCCAACAATCATTGATCTATACTTGATTTTATTAGTCTTAGGAGATTCATCATTCTTGCTCGACTTGCAACCAATAGCCATAGGAGTACATACTAGTTTAGAGCCTTCCACTCCAAACTTATTTAGCATTTCCTTGACATACTTTAACTATAAAATAAATATTCCTTTTTCTATATGATTGATTTGTAGCCCAAGGAAGAAATTCATCTCCCCAAACATAGACATCTCAAACACTTTCTACATCTCTTCTGTAAATTTCTTGCACATACCTTCATTTCTTCCAAATATTATATCATTAACATACACTACCACAATTAAGATTTTTTCTCCAACTTTGAAATACATATTGCTATCTATAGTACCTCTATTGAATCCCTATTGTAACAAGTACCTATCCAGTCTTGCATACCAAGCTTTGGGAGCTTGCTTGAGACCATAAAATACCTTCTTCAATTTTCAAACCATATTAGGATCATCTGATAATTGAAAGCCTTTCAATTGTTCAATGTATACTTCTTCCAACTCACCATTCAAGAATGCAGATTTTACATCCATCTGATAAAGCTTGAAAACCTTATGTGCTACAAAGGCCAAAAAAAACCTAATGGCCTCCATTCTTGCCATCAGAGAAAATTTCTCCTCAAAATCTATTCCTTCCACCTATGAGTAGCCTTTACACATAATTCTAGCCTTATTTTCTAATGACTTCTCCATTCTCATTCAACTTGTTCTAGAATACCTATTTAGTTCCTATTACATTCTTTTTTGTTGGTCTTGGGAATAATTACCATCCAATTCTTCTCAATCTACATCAATTCTTCTTCCATAGCTTTGGTCCAATTCTCATCCTTACATGCCTCAATCAATGTCTTCGGTTCTACTTTGGAAAGTAGACACAAATTTACCTATTGTTCTGTCATAATAGCTTTTCTTCTTATCAACATGCCTATGTTCTTATCACCAATGATCTAATCTTCAAAATGATTCTTCTGCACATACTTAAGAGTCTTACGAATCCTTTTCAGAGCTTCTTCTTCTTTAACGTACATCTCTTTCTCCTTTTCTTCTTCTTTTCCTTCTATGCAAGAAGAATCATAAGATTCATATCCTTCTATCAATACTAAGCTTTAATGTGGTTCTTCATCTACTTTGACACTTTCACTTTCAGCTATCTTCTTCAGCCTCTTGTTGTAGTATAGATAAGCCTTGATTCTTGTAGAGTATCCAAGGAAGATTCCTTCATCTGACCTTGCATCAAACTTACCCAAGTTTTCTTCCTCTCTTCTAATATAACATTTTCTTCTAAATACTCTAAAATATTTGACAGCAAGAGTTCTTCCATACCATAGTTCATAGGGAGTCTTTGAACTATTTAATCTTGCTTGTACTCTAGTGAGTATATATACTACATTATGAATAACTTCTCTCTAGTAGACATCTGGTAGATTTTCTTCCTTCATCATTATCCTTGCTACTTCTTAAACTATCATATTCTTTCTCTCCACCACTCCATTCTGTTGAGGAGTCCTAGGGGATGACAAATGCCTCCTTATTCCATGATCATAAAAATTATTAAACTCATTGGAGGTGAACTATCCACCTATGTCAAACCTTAAGCACTTGATTTTGATATCTATTTCATTCTCATCCATAGCTTTGAATGCTTTAAACTTGTCTAGAGATTTTTATTTTCCGTTAAGAAAAGTTACCCAAGTCATTCTAGAGAAATCATTAATCAACAACATGAAATATATATCACCTTGAAAGCTTCTTATTATTGTAGGTATACCTAGGTCTGTATGCACCAACTCCAAAGGTCCTGCAGTAGAATATTCTTTGATATTGAACCTCTTTCTTGTTTGATTCCCAACTTGAAATTCCTTGCAAACTACATTAATATGATTTGTACTTGTTATTAGATCTCTCATAGCTTGAGTAGTGTTGATCATCACTAGACAATTAAAATTGATGTGAGACATTCTTCTCTGCCATAACCAACTTTCATTGATTTGAGTTATAGATCACTTACCATTAGCACTTTGAGATAATAAACATTCCCATTTGTCCTTATTCTTGCAACAACTAGAGTTCCAAATCTTCCTTTTCTAATTTCATAGCCACCATCCTAAAATACAAGATTATATCCTTTGCTACACATATGTCCTACACTCACAAGATTATGTTGGAGACCCTTGACATAAAGAACATAATCTATATTATTCTTTCCATGAAAACTAAGAAACCTTTTCCACATATCTTAGCAGATGTATCATCACCAAACTTAACAAAACCATCTTCAAACTTCTCAAGTTCAACAAACTTACTCTTATCACCTGTCATATGATTTGAGCATCCACTATCAATTATCTAGTGATTTTTCTCCTCTTTAGCATGAAAAGCAATTGCTATAGTTCCTTTGATGTTGTGATTTGTTTCTAGAGAAATTTCCTTCATACATCTTTTAGAGTTAGTAGAATTAGTTCCAACATTTAGATCCATGAACAAGCATTCATCATTTTCTTCATCCAAGTAATCAGATTCATCATCAGATATGCTAGCATCTTCTTTAACATAATAACTTCTCTTGATAGCTTTACCTTTAATATCCTTATATTTGTCATTTGAAAGTTTGGCTGGACATTTTAAAGCATAATGACCTATCTTTCCACAATTGAAACATTTGAAGGCAGCTTGCCTCTGTATTTTTCAATCTCCTAACAAAATTTTCTTCTATCTCATCAAGATCATTTGGGTCTAATCCATCATCCTTCTCTATTTTTCTAGCTTTAATAGAGGTCTCTTTTCTTGAATAATTTTTTTCCAAACTTTCTCAATTCAAAAGTAGTTAAAGCACCAAACAACTGATCTCTAGAATAATGATCTAAATCTTAAAATTCCTCAATAGTAGAAACTTTATGATATAAGATTTAGGAAGAGTTCTTAATACCTTTTTTCCACCTCATCTTCTGATAGTTTTCCACCATGGCCATTGATGGAATTGAAAACTTCATACACTCTATGCATGTAGCCTACAATATCTTCATCCTTTGACATCCTTAAGGTTTCAAACTTAGTCTTCAAATTTTTCATCTTTGCTTGCTTGACCTTATCATCTCCTTCATAGAAACTTTCCAAATCCTTCTAGATTTCTTTAGCAGATTTGTAGCTCATTACCTTCACAAGTTCTAAATCAACAAGACCACTCAAAAGAGAATTCCTTAACTTTCCATTGTTCTCATTTTCCTTGATCTCATCATCAGTTGTCAAACCATTAGTAGGCATGGTATATCCATCTTCAATTGACTTCTAAACTCTGAATATTAGGGAAACAATGAAACCTTTCATCTTAGTTTTCTAGAATGCATAATTTGTCCCATCAAACAAGGGAGCCTCCTTCTTGTGTGCCATCTAGATATACCTCAAGTTGTTAAGCTTCTTCCAAGGAACCTTGCTTTAATACCAATTGTTAGATGCACAAGACAACTAAGGGGGGTGAATTATTTGTACATTAAAACATAAAAACCCTTATTACCATTCAGATCTGTATTAGTCCTTAAACCCTTAACAACCATTAAACCTTTATCATTCATTAGCAGAATGTAAACATGTGAAATATTAATTCAAACATATCCAAAAACATAAGAACACTAGATTTGAGTGGAAAACCCAAAAGGGAAAAACCATGGTGAGGATTAGCTCACAATATAAAGTAATAGCAACATCGAATATAATAGGCTCACTACTAGAGGGCTCACTACCCAAAAGAAAGAAGGGCTAATTACCAAAGGTCTCACTATCCAAAATAAAGAAGATAGAAAAAGGGATGGATCACTGCCAATTTTAGCTACTAACAATGCATCTCTCTTATGTTGAAGGTACAGTTCCAGTGAAGTACAAACAACTCATTCAATAGAATAAAATGTAGAAACCTTTTTCTCATTGCATCTAGGATTCATAAGGATTAAATCTCGCACTCAAATTACCATACTTGATCACTCTCGTATATTTTGTATCACACACATGCTCTGCTTAATCCATACAACAAATCACCTTGCATTTATACCATTCATGATCTAAAACAGTCTCAATTAGGTTAGCCTTAAGGAAATGTATGCACCCCAAGCATGCAACATCAAATAGGTCAGCACCAAACACTTCCAAGGTATAAAGAAGTGAAGGAAGACCATGCAACAACCTAATTGGGACGTAAATATACACCAAAATTCTTCTCAACACTTCAAAAATAACAGTTATCCTCTACAATTAGCGCTAGCACACCAAGTCAGCCAAACTTGCACTAACAATAATAAGCAACCACAAACACACCTCCCTAGATCTAGGTACAACTTATGGACCACAAAAAAACATTCCAAAACATATCTAAATATTCCACATCATCAGAATATCCACCACTATTATTGCAACCAATTGAAACTTAAGAACACCTTTATTCAGTGCAACCAGACACACTGGTACAAACATCCAACACACCAAAAAATCTTGCAGAGCACCACAACACCTAAAACTTCAAGGGAAGTTACATACAAAAAATATAAGAACATTCCTAAATCTGCAAGAAAAGAAACTTTACTAAAAAGAAATGCAAAGCAATCTCATTTCTCCTAGATACCCTATTTTACCAGACAAATATACTATCAAACATAATTTTCACAACAAAACAATCTAGAACTTGAAACTCTAGATATAGAACCTCTGAAAACCTTTAATTATCATGTCTAAACCACACAATAATGTCTTCAACCAAGAATAAATGTGGAGCAGAACATTGAATACCGCTCTTTCACACTTAACTCTCTTTTATTCAAATTTTCTCAAAAGCACTTGGAAACCAAGTGAACCAATTGCATCAACAACACCACTAACATCTCTGCAACACATCTACAACATCTACAACACCTCTCATCAACTATAGCACATCCAAAAGCATTGTGTTGACATGAATACCAACAACTCCAATGGTAGGGGTTGACATCATCAACACCAACAACATTCCAGCACTCTCTTCATGCAAGGGGTTGACATTAATGACAACACCCAAACAACTCACAAACAACTCAAGTTTCCAACAATTTTTTATTTTATCCCACATGTATTGGTGTAAATTTGAATGATATTCATCTTTAGTGTAATTTTGGTATGCTTATCACAATGGCTCACAACTCTAGTTCATCCAAAGAGATTGATTTTTTTTAGAGCAATTATGAGTTGGTGGTAAGTAATTATTCCCTTATGTGTCATTCTATAATTTAATATTTATAAATTAATTTTTATTTTTTGTATTAGGTGGAGATCCAAAAAAGTGTAGAAATGAGGTAAATTCAATGGGTTTGAAAGAAACCATCATTAGTTGCTTCTCCATCCACTTAAAAATAAAAATAATCATGAAATCTTCCCTTCCCTTGGAGGGAAGTGATTACATTGTGAATTTTTTGTATGCCTATATAGCAGCTTTGTAAATATATTTTTGTATTATAGATATGTGATATTATATTCCTATATGCCTATTTTATAAGCCTATATGGATTTCGTTCACATATATTATACTTTTACTAACATATACCAGTGTATTCCTATATAAGTTTTTAGTTAATACAAATTTGTATATAACTTTTTGAAACTAGTTATGTTGAAAATAACAAGCAGCTACAATTAGTCTGTTTGTATTTCTTCATAGCTTGACATAGAGTAATAAAAATAGGGAAATGTCTAAGTCATAAAAATATCACTTTATTTATCCTTTGATACATGTCTACCTTTTTTAAAGGCTCCCATTTTGGAATTTGCATGATAAATAATCGCAAAAATGTGAAATTTTTCTTTACACTTGGTGATAAATGATATTTTTAGATGTGTAATGCTAGCTTATATAAGAGGTTATAATTTTATAGGTTGGTGATATTTCAATTGACATCTATTTTCTTAGAATATTAAAGACATTGCAATTTAATAAATTTTAAATCTATATTTTTTATACTATTCAAGAATTATGATCTTTATAACTTTGACACACTGATTTTTTTGCAATATATTTATTCTTGGATGTCAAGTGAGTTACCTTACATAATTATCTATTCTATTAGTACATAAGTTGTACATCCATAAAATTCTTGAAATCACCCATA
Organism: Sequoia sempervirens; assembly: GCA_007258455.2. Lineage (NCBI taxonomy): Eukaryota > Viridiplantae > Streptophyta > Pinopsida > Cupressales > Cupressaceae > Sequoia > Sequoia sempervirens. The sequence goes on along the minus strand of VDFB02049217.1, from coordinate 92,966,042 downwards.
TTAGAATAGGCAAGGAGAGTTTTGATAAAGTTTATACAAAAACCTATTCAACAAATCCATTTTTGGAATATTATACAATCAATGTAGTCCACAAAGACACACAAATTTAAGGAATCCTATCAAATAGTTCATGTTCCTTTTTCATGCTTCCATATTTTTCATGCATTTCTAGTAGAATAGTTGTAATTAAATCATTAGAAAAAAACCCTTCCTTTATCCTTTGATGCTTGTACATCCCCTCATCAAAATTTACTATTTTGGCATAGGTAGGTAGGATGCTAGAATAGGTTATAGGATTTATATTTAAACTTATTCCAATGATGGTTTTAGTAAAACATCAATTATATTCATTAAATTAATATTATTAATAAAAATTATTATGAAATTAATATTATTAATAAAAATTTATATTCATTCATGGAATCATAGATAGGATAAGTGTTATAATAATAATATTATTCATAGAAATTATTTTCAAATGTATCCCTTGCATTCCCAAAAATATCTTATGAGTACATGGTAGGAAATAATCTACAATGCAACTCTTGTTCTCTAACCATAATCATTATTTATTATTCCATGTTCAATCAATTGAAAAGTTTAAAATGAAGAAAAAGGTGGAAATTGATAATTTACAAGAATATATAGATCCTATGATAAAGATGATATTAAGTGAATGTTTTTTTAGCTACTAGTAGCATAGGGGTTCATTTAATGGTACCATTTTTACTTATTTTCACATATATGAACCTCAATTAGGTCCTAGGGTTCTTGGTATATCTAGAACCCTAACTGGTGTAGGAGCACCTTGGGCATCAAATGCTTTTCAAATTTGTAAAATGTTAAATGTTCAAAATTGCATTGTAAAGGTCATGAGGTCATGAGTCAATCACAAATGTAATGGAAAAAAATGATGTAAAAAGTATTATTTGAATGTATTTAAGGTCATGGGTAAGTTCTAGGGGGTCAAAGTGGAAAAACAATCTAAAACTTGCAATAATGCAATGTTGTCAAGTTACTAAATTGATCAAAATAGGAAGATTAAGAGTTAAAGAGGTAGTTGAATTGATGGAGGAATTTGGTAAGTCAGTTGCAAGGAGGGAAAAGTAATAAAAATCATGCAAAGGTCCAGAAAAAGGATTCCATTGTATTCTTGAAGAGTTAGAGCAATAAAAAGTTCCCTGTTTTAGTTTTTTTCTATTTTTTTCCAAAAATTTTCACTATTCCTGTGCTTGGTACGGCCTAGTAATTAATTGTACGGACTCCCAATTGACATGGTTAGAAAGAGGGCAGAGTCTACTTTATTTTGGTGGTGATTTGACTTGTTTTCGTTAAGTATTAAGAAAGTTACATTAGTTTTAGTGAAAGAGGGTCTGCAATTTCTGAATCTTGAGTTTTGAGAGTCTAACAAGGATTTCATCACTACTCCACCAATGTAGGTCAAGTAGATTTGTGGAGTAGGTTAGGGATAGGTTTTTTGTTATGATTTGATGGTTGTGAGTGTAGGGAACAGCAAGAATACCTTGAAGGAGTTGCTGCTACACAGGGAAATTGAAGATTTCCTCACACAGATTGCTGCTACAGTCATGATTCGTGAAGAAATAGGACATGCAGAGGTTTGGAAATGATGTGAAAGGTGTAATAAGATGTTTTTCAAAGTATTGGAAATAGTGGAAAAGGTTCAGGAGGTCTGTAAGTGTTTCAGTTATGAAACCCTCCTTAATTTGTGCTTTTACACCCTATAAACAAGGGTTTTTGTGGATCAGTTTGTTTCTGTAGTTTCTAGTTCTTGAAAATGATGAAATCAGGAGTTTAGTGACATGAGTATTGACTGTTTTAAGGTTTTGAGAGATTTGGAGGTGCTTAAAGGGGGTCTCCTTTGAAAAATAGACCTATTCTAGTAGGCCTGGACATCGTACAGTCTGAGTTTTGTGATTTTTTTTTCAAACAAATCAATGGTAGTTTTGTCATGCTGATATGAGTAGTAGAAGGGATCTCTAAATGTGTATTTTATTCTTGGTATTTTCATTTGGTTTGGGAGATTTACTCGGTTTAGGTTATAAAGACCTATTTGTCAAATAGTGCTATGAATTCCAAGATAACACAAATCTAATGTCAGTGCAAAGAATGGTTACAAATGGTTGTAGATTGTCTTTTGATGTGGTGATAAGTTGTTTCTATGCTTGTACCAGATGTGGAAGGTAGATTTTGACATTATGGTGTTTTGACTTTTGTTTTCTAATGGTGTTTGGATGCAGTTATGCTGGGACAGTCATGTGACTGATGGAAATTGTCCTTGACAGTGCTTGTAAGTATGACATGGTTCAAGTCATGACGTGTGCAGTGGTCTTGAAGTCTGAGAAATAGAGGTATGGTTGCCTTCATTAAGGTTTATTGGTTTGAGTGCCTTGAACAAAGATTTCATAAGGAACAAGTTTAGTATTTGATTGTGGACTGTGGGACAGTGGTAAGAATTGTTTTGGTATTTGTCATAATATTAAGAGCAGAGATGTCTGAAGATTGTTACCTTGATAGTGTGTTGCCTTGGTGAATGAGTAAGTTGGTGTTTGCTTGATGTGCTATGATGTGGGTTGTTGAGTTGAAGCTAATGATCATGATGAATGAATTTTGATTTTGATTGTAAAGACAAAAAAAATGAGTTTGAGTTTGATGTAAGTTGTTGTTTTCTTCTTTGATCTTCTCCAGATTGAGGATGGGATTGAGATCCCTAGTAAAATGTGTTGTTGAAGGTTGTTGGTATGATGCTTTGCATCAAAGTGGTATCAAAGCTTGAAGATTCTCTGGGAAAGTTTTTTGTGATTAAGTTGTTGCTGATAATAGGTTGAGATTGTTGGTTGGTTGCAGGTGCTTATCCATCTAAGCTGCATTGAGAAAGTCCAAGAGACTAGGGAGAGTAAGTGGAGACACCTAGGTGAGGCAAGCTAAGTTGTGTTGCAGTTAGAACCAGATGGATTCCTGTCTGAAAGCACTGAAGAGTTGTAGCCTTGATGAAGGATACTCCACTGATGGGAGTAGTAGAAGATGAAGATGAAAGGTGATTGAGAAGAGTATGCAAGGACAACCCTATGTCCTTGGAGGGAAGTTGCAAGTGTGCAAGGACAGCCCTATGTCCTTGGTTAAGCAAAGAGTTGGTGAAAATATGAAAAGGACAGTCCTGTGTCCTTTTGAAAGAACAAATGGTTTGAGAACCTGATAATGAAGACTGAAAAAGGAAAAGAAGAGGCATAGATGAAGATAGAGATGGAGAAAGAAGATGACAAGAGAAAGAAAAGTGAAGATAATGAAGACAAATGAAGATGAAGAGGACAAAGAACAAGGTAGATTGATTTTTGTTTTGCACGTACAAATGAAGGTGATGCAATGTATTTTTCCAAGAGACTTGGAAAACTTTGTTGGTTGGTTGTATGGTGCAAGAGCACCTTGGGCATCAAATGCTTTTCAAATTTGTAAAATGTTAAATGTTCAAAATTGCATTGTAAAGGTCATGAGGTCATGAGTCAATCACAAATATAATGGAAAAAAATGATGTAAAAAGTCTTATTTGAATGTATTTAAGGTCATGGGTAAGTTCTAGGGGTCAAAGCGGAAAACAATGTAAAACTTGCAATAATGCAATGTTGTCAAGTTACTAAATTGATCAAAATAGGAAGATTAAGAGTTAAAGAGGTAGTTGAACCGATGGAGGAAGTTGGTAAGTCAGTTGCAAGGAGGGAAAATTTATAAAAATCATGCAAAGGTCGAGAAAAAGGATTCCATTGTATTCTTGAAGAGTTAGAGCAATAAAAAGTTCCTTGTTTTAGTTTTTTTCTATTTTTTTCCAGCATTTTTCACTGTTCCCTGTGCTTGGTATGGCCTGGTACTTAATTATACGGACTCCTAATTGACATGGTTGGAAATAGGGCAGAGTCTACTTTATTTTGGTGGTGATTTGACTTGTTTTTGTTAAGTATTAAGAAAGTTACATCAGTTTTAGTGGAAGAGGGTCTGCAATTTCTGAATCTTGAGTTTTGAGAGTCTAACAAGGTTTTCATCACTACTCCACCAATGTAGGTCAAGTAGATTGGTGGAGTAGGTTAGGGATAGGTTTTTTGTTATGATTTGATGGTTGTGAGTGTAGGGAACAACAAGAATACCTTGAAGGAGTTGCTGCTACACAGGGAAATTGAAGATTTCCTCACACAGATTGCTGCTACAGTCATGATTCGTGAAGAAATAGAGCATGCAGAGGTTTGGAAATGACGTGAAAGGTGTAAAAAGATGTTTTTCAAAGTATTGGAAGTAGTGGAAAAGGTTTAGGAGGTCTATAAGTGTTTCAGTTATGAAACCCTCCTTAATTTGTGCTTTTACACCCTATAAACAAGGGTTTTTTTGGATCAGTTTGTTTCTGTGGTTTCTAGTTCTTGAAAATTATGAAATCAGGAGTTTAGTGACATGAGTAATGACTGTTTTAAGGTTTTGAGAGATTTGGAGGTGCTTAAAGGGGGTCTCCTTTGAAAAATAGACCTATTCTAGTAGGCCTGGACAGTGTATAGTCTGAGTTTTGTGAATTTTTTTTAAACAAATCAATGGTAGTTTTGTCATGCTGATATGAGCAGTAGAAGGGATCTCTAAATGTGTATTTGATTCTTGGTATTTTCATTTGGTTTGGGATATTTACTTGGTTTAGGTTATAAAGACCTATTTGTCAAATAGTGCCATGAATTCCAAGATAACAAAAATCTAATGTCAGTGCAAAGAATGGTTACAAATGGTTGTAGATTGTCTTTTGATGTGGTGATAAGTTGTTTCTATGCTTGTACCAGATGTGGAAGGTAGATTTTGACATTATGGTGTTTTGACTTTTGTTTTCTAATGGTGTTTGGATGCAGTTATGCTGGGACAGTCATGTGACTGATGGAAATTGTCCTTGACAGTGCTTGTAAGTATGACATGGTTCAAGTCATGATGTGTGCAGTGGTCTTGAAGTCTGAGAAATAGAGGTATGGTTTCCTTCATTAAGGTTTATTGGCTTGAGTGCCTTGAACAAAGATTTCATAAGGAACAAGTTTAGTATTTGATTGTGGATTGTGGGACAGTGGTATGAATTGTTTTGGTATCTATCATAATATTAAGAGTAGAGATGTCTGAAGATTGTTACCTTGATAGTGTGTTGCCTTGGTGAATGAGTAAGTTGGTGTTTGCTTGATGTGCTATGATGTGGGTTGTTGAGTTGAAGCTAATGATCACGGTGAATGAATTCTGATTTTGATTGTAAAGACAGAAAAAATGAGTTTGAGTTTGATGTAAGTTGTTGTTTTCTTCTTTGATCTTCTCCAGATTGAGGATGGGATTGAGATCCCTAGTAAAATGTGTTGTTGAAGGTTGTTGGTATGATTCTCTGCATCACTAACCCCTATCCTTCTCCATGTGCTTCCTCCATTCCTCTCTAGGTATAGACCTCTAAGTGAAACCAAGACCTTAGAACCTAGTTCCAAGATCCTCGTTCCTCTTGATGCCCCAATCCTAGTAATTCATATTTACTAGATCCTTGCATCACTTTTATCCTTGTTCCCTCTCTCATCTTAGCTCTACATGCCAATTTCCTTATCTTATTCAAATTTTTTTAGGTATTCTCATATTTTTCTTAATTGTTGTAGGTTTTTTGGGGTTCCCTATAGCTTGGAAACTCATGAACTTAGAAAAATTTACATTATACATAACAAACATAGATTTCAAGAGATGCAAGAACTATTCCATCATAGTTTAGTCATTCATATAGCCTATAAGGATTGGGAGACCCAAATAATGAATGAATTCCTCTAGTAGTATTTACCCACCCACCTTGATGTGTTGGCTTAGCTATTTTTTCCTCACCACAAATAGAATACAAAATATACCTATTTCCATGTTTTTACTACTCTTAAATGACACATTTTGCAAGAACATAATCATTTTTAAAATGTTCAAATGGTGTAGATTTTATTAAAATTGAGATAGGGTATGATAGAGGGACCTAATTTCCACCTACAAGTCTAGATGGAACATTCATAAGTGTCGCAAGGTCTTATAACTACTATGTCATAATTTAGCATTTTTTTTTATTTTAGGGTTGCTAAGAGACTATACCAAAATAGTATAGGCTAGAAGGATTCAGTGACCTATGGAATGAAATCCCCCTTTGGTAGATCACCCACCCATTGGATATTTTGGTCCCACAATGCATGGAATGCAATATTTGTGTATTTCCACATTTGCACTCCTCTTAAATGACACTTTTTACAATAATTCATTCATTTTTGGCATGGTCAAATGGTGTGGAGTTGACTATAATTAAGAAAGGTTAATGTGAAGGGACCCCATATCCACCTATAGGTAAATTTGGAACATTTCTAGATTCCATGAGGTTCGAGGAATACTTTGTCATAGTTTGGCTATTTTTGCTCTTAGGGATCTTAGGGGACTACATCATAATCACATAGCCTATAAGGATTGGGTGACCTGGTGAAAAAATGTAAAGCTCCAATATAATTCACCCACCCACTTGGACATGTTGGCATAGTTTTTTTCCCCACCGTGCTTAAAACATAAGATATGCATGTTTCCACACTTGCACTACTCTTAAGATAAATTTTTTTAATAAATAATTTGTTGTTAGCATGGTTAGATGGTGTAGAGTTGACCAAAACTAAGAGAGGTTAACTTAGAGAGATCCCATATCCACCTGTAGGTCAAGAAAAAAATTTCTTAGGTGCCTTGAGCTCCGATAACTATTTCATCATAGTTTGGCTTTTTTTTCCTCTTATAGATCTTAAGACATTACACCAAAATATCATAGCCTACAAGGAATGAATTGATGTCTTTGATATAATTCACCCACCCACTCAGATGTGTTGGAAGTAATCTCAAATAACACTTTTTACAAGAATTCATTCATTTGTGGCATGGTCAAATATTATGGAGTTGATCAAAATTGAGAGAAGTTAATGTGGAGGGACCCCATATCCAATTGTATGTATATATGGATCATTCCTAGGTTACAGATACGAGAACTACTCCATCATAGTTTGGCGGTTTTTTGCTTGTAGGGCTCTTAAAAAATTGTGCCAAAATAATGTAGCCTACAAGGATTGGGTGGTTCAGGGAACAAAAAAGGTATCTAATAGCATTCACCCACCCACCTAAATATTTTTGCACAATTTAGTTGTCCCCACCATGCATGGAACACAAGACATGCCCATTTCCATATTTACACTACTCTCAACTAACATTTTTTTAAAGAATGCATTCATAGTTGGCATGGTCAAACGATGTAGAGTTGAGAAAATTGAGAAAGGTTAATGTGGAAAGACCCCATATCCATTTATAGGTCTAGAAAAATATTCCTAGGTGCCATGATATTTAAGAAATACTCCATGATAGTTAGGAAGCTTTTTTCTCTTGGGGCTCTTAAGATATTGCACCAGAATAACATAACCTACAAGGATCCTATGACCTAGGGAGCAAATAGAAGCTTTTGGTAGCATTCACCCATCCACCTAGACATTTTAGTGTAGTTTGTTTTTCCCCACTATGCGTGAAACATAGTATATGCCTATTTCCACATTTGTATGGCTCTCAATTGACCCTTTTTTAAGAATGCATTCATTGTTGGCATGATCAAATGGTGTAAATTTGACCAAAATTGAGAGAGGTTAATGTGGAGGGAGACATTATCCACCTATAGGTTCAAATTTATCATTCCTAGGTGTCACAAAGTTTTGGGAACTATCCATCATAGTTTGATTTTTTTTTCTCTTAGGGATCTTAAGACATTGCATTGAACTAGTGTAGCTTGCAAGGATTGGGTGACTTGTGGAATAAAATTACCTCTGGTAGCATTCAACCACCCACTTGGACATGGTTAGTAAATTTAGCCCCACCACACATAGAACATAAGATATGCCTATTTCTACATTTGTATTGCTCTCAAATGACAATTTTTGCAACAATGCACTCATTATTGGCACAATCAAATGATGTGGATTTGACTAAAACCAAGAGAGGTTAATATGGTGGGACCCCATATCCACTTGTAGGTCTATATGGAACATTCCTAGGTTCCATGATATTTAATAACTACTCCATTATAGTTTTGTAGTTTTCTCTCTTAGGGCTCTTAATACATTACACTTGAATAGTGTAGCCTACAAGGATTTGTTGATGTGGTGAATGAATAGATTCCTTTGATAGTATTCACCCACCCACCTATACATATTAGAATATTTATTTTGAACCCAACACACACATAACACAAGACATGCCTATTTCCACATTTGCATTACTCTCAAATGATTTTTTTTGTAAGAATGCATTTGTTAATGGCATAGTCAAATTGAGTGGAGTTGACAAAAATTGAGTGAGGTTAATGTAGAGAGAACCCATATCCACACATATTCTTAGACAAAAAATTCTTAGATTCCATGTAGTTTAAGAATTACATTGTCATAGTTTGGTAGATTTTCTCTCTTAGGGCTCTTAAGACACTACGCTAGAATAGTGTAGCTTGGAAGGATCAGGTGAACCGAGGAATGAAGGAGCACCTATGATAGAATTAATCCACCTAATTGGACATTTTGGGAAATTTGTTTTGGCCCCATGATGTATTTAATGCAGGATATCCATAGTGAATATAATCATAACATGACCTAAATCTACCAAATCCATATAAATTTAAGCTAGGTTAAGTCTATTTAGTTATAATCCCAATGAAATTATTGAAAAACATTAAAAGAGAAATCCACTAAACAAAAAAAAATGAATAAATGCATAATGAAAACCTATTCTAATGACCCAAACTTCATTCCATTGGATGAGTGGTTCTGCATATGATGTGGAATGCAACCCTTTCCCAATCCCTTGGATAAACATGCCTTCAAATAGATTTTTATTGACAAAAGTTGATGAAATTGATGAAATATGAGCTAAACATGAATGCAAAGCTAGATTAACATGGATATTGAATGCTAAATGCTAAAATGGTAAACCTAAATGCTAATGGAAGTGGATACAAACTAAGTTGGGTGGAAACAATGCCAAAGATGGTAGCCATTAATTGAAACTAAGCTAAAATGGATGCATAAACTAACTAAGATGATACTAAAATGCTAAAAATGCTCAAGATGATTGCTCTAAATTTTACTACAGTAACTTTTCTCTAAAAATTTGATCCCTATTTCATAGAAGTGAGGTTTATTTATAGGTAAAATTGTGAAACCAATGGTCAAGATTGATTAGCCTTAATCAAGGGATAAAAATAAATGAGAGTATTAGGCATGGATTGAGGATTCCAATCCATGGTCAAGGTTGAAAGTTGACAAGGCTCAAGCAATTTGATCAATGGTCCAAATTTTCTCTCAACAACCACACTTCCCAAGAATTAGGAAGTGGTTAAAAGATATTTCATTTTGAATGAGTGCATAGGGAAGAAGATTCCATAGGAATATTCCTTTTTGGAGGAATGTGCAAAGGAGGAATATTCCATAGGAATATTCCCTTGCAAGTGGGAGGGTGGGAATTAATTTAGGAATTAGATAATTAAAACAAAGTTTTAATTGTGCAAATTAAAGGAACTTAGGATTATCATTAAATAATTTATTTATTTGATGAAAAGGGGGTTAAGTGACATTTAATTAAATAATTTAGATTATTCAATTAAATAAGAGGACATAAGGGGGTTTAATTTAAATAATTTGCATTATCCAATTAAATAAGATGAAATTTTAGTGTGAAAGGGGGTGAATTAACCTAATGAAATTAATTAGATTAATAGATGAGAATGATGCATTTAATTAAATAACTAGTATTATTCAATTAAATATTCAAAAAGAAGATGAATCTAGGATCAAATGGTGTTACTAATTAGATTCAAGTGTGTAATATCATTCAAGATAGTTTTAAGTGTCTACATTTTGCCCCTCTTTGAAGCAAGGCACCTATTACATTGGTTCAAAGACTACCACTTTTAAGATTAATGCTGCTACCTAGATCAAAAATTTAAAATTCTCGATTTTTTAGATACCCCACTGTTGTCCCAACGGAAGGAATTAAGTTGGTACCCTGCCCCCTCAAGAGATTGGGTAGAAATTTTAATTTTTGAGTTGATATCAGGAAAAATATTTAACATTGATTCAGGGCAAAAATAGGTTTTGTGATGCAAAAACAAGCTCAAAAACATTAAAAAATGTCTCAAAATATGCCCCATAGCTTAGAAATTGGTAAAATAGGGTAACAGGCCATTTTCCCTCTCAAATTAGGGAAAAAACCCTAATTTTTAGGCATCAATATAGGTTGAAGGGTCATTTTCAATTCATTTGCACACTTGAACTTAGAGAGATGTTGTCACTTTTGCTCTTACACCTTGTAAAAATGGAGGTTCAACAGCTTCCATAGCACCTTGTGGATAGGGTACGAGAGTACCAACACATAGTAGATGTAGGACCACCTGTTCACAAATTGAAACTTTTCTCATTTTTCATGTTTTTTTAGCGTTTATTGGGGATCAAAAAGTCCAAAAAATAGAATCTCTATACAATTTCATAAATGAACCAATTGGCGTCACTTTTATAGGAATAGTGATGCTTCTACATATAGCGTCGCTTTTATCTAGATAGGCAGAGCGATGCATTTTCAATATAGTCTTGTGCAAATTTTTAGGGTTTATTTTAGTTTAGTGACATGTTTGAAATGTTGTCTTGCTTTTGTGAAGAGTGACACTTTTATCATTTTGGTATAGCGACACTGAGAAATACTACAATTCTTTTGCAAAATAGAGTCACTTTTGTAGATTTAAGGTCCAAAGCATGAAATTTTTTAAGTTTTTTCAAAATTTTTGATGTAGTTTGCTTCAATTATGCAGGAGATCATCCAACCACTTCATTCAAGGGAGCCTAGACCGAGTATCTTGTCCATCATGCCCTAATTGAGAGATCTGACAAACATTGTCCTTAGAGTGATCAAGTTAGGGTTTGTTGCACACATGCCCAAGATCAAGACCCATTTGGCGATGATGATAGCACTAGTAGAGAGGTGGCACAATGAGACCTCTTCCTTCCACTTGCCAACTGGGGAGGCCACTACGACACTAGAGGATGTTTGGAAAATATTGCACGTGTCGATCAACAACAAGCAGTTTATTTATGATGTTCTTGGAATTGATACTCTATACATAGAATCATCATAAATTCATCTAGAGGACTATAGAGGACATGCCCCATATTTGACTTTGATCATCGATACCTTGATATGCAAGGTGCTTGTCCCAGATCGGCGAGGGAGAGTATTCAACCTAGGTTGGGGATTTTCTTGGTCTCAAATGATAGAGGACATGACTATTTTCACTTGGGGCCTCATAGTACTTGCCTCTTTCTATTATGATATGCATCAGGCCATTTACATGGATGGGCAGAGCATAGGGACTAGGGTTACATTGGTACACATATGGGCATGGGAGCACATTGTTGTCTTGAGACCAATTTTTGCACTGATAGATGTTGATGTGGACCTAGATGATCCAATTGTATACTGTTATAGAGGTATGGTCACTCTTCATCAAACAGGACCCTCAGGCATCTCATACTAGAGATGAGTGATTAATGACATGGAAGTGTTTTAGTGGATACTATGGTTATAGGTACCTACTTGGTATGATGATGTTCAATAGTAATTCTATTCTAGACAGACTCAGTTTATGCAGGGTGGGAGCATACTATGATAGAGAGATACCTCCCAGACTAGGTTGCTCGCTAGTTTGAGGAAGTGTAGGATGTCGTGTCTGAGGACTACACAACTATTTTTGAATGTACCGTTAGAAAGGCTCAGTGGGGGCCACAAATACCACCATAAGTAGCAGTTGATGATTTTAGATAGCTTGTGGCCTAGCCATGGGTTTACGTCAATGGGCCATATGACATAGGTACCACACCTGCATATGATGCTTGGTGGATATAGTTCACACCTATCTGTTTGATAGATATTGTAATGGTACAACCACTGGGAAGGGGTAGGTGACATGGCGGAGGCAAAGGACATGGGAGGGTGCCTCAACAACCTCCTAGAGATGGTCAAGATAGACAGGTTCCTAGAGATAGGAAACATCAATAAGTAGGGCATGACGGACATGTGCCAAGGCATGTACCACTAGGACCACCACCACCACCACCTTGTCGAGATTAGCAACAGCAACGTTAGGCTCCAGACCTTAAAGATGCTTAGATTGTATCCCTCACAATGTAGAGAGATCAACTTTTACAGTAGGTACAATAGTTGACTATGCAACTACAAGTAGTTACAGGTGAGAGGGACCAGGATCACCAGTAGGTCCATTAGCGTACAGTCCAGTTGGCATAGGAGACCGAGCGAAGTTAGTAGTTGGAGGATACTACAACTCATACATAGGAGAAGGGCATGGTTCTAGTGAAAATGTATGGGAATGTAATGATGGAGGCCTCGTATTACCGTACCTTGTATCATAGGTCAATGCTCCTAGAGTGGAGACAACCAAACTTCCCCCACAGGAGTGGGGTAGCATTGAGTGCATTAGGAGAACCTTCAGTTGGGAAACCTTCTTGGAGCCATCAACAACCACTGGGTGGTCGTCAGGACCAGGATAGATAGAGTCGAGGATAGCCTTGCATTTTGTAGACTTTTTTGGATGTACAACCCTAATATTTTATATGTATGGACATTCATCAATTTATTTTTGATAGCCTCTTGTATATCTATTTTTGATGACATTGACACATTGACTTTGACTTTGTATCATGACATTCATTTTTTATGATACATATGAGATGGCCCAATGCAATTATGATATGATATTCTATGATGTTATGCTTCATTTACTATATGCTTTATGTTTATGTATGGATGCACATGTATATGGATGGATGTAGATGTTTATGTGATGGATGTGTTGCTTTATTTATGCATTACAATATGATGTGATGTATGATCCATGAAGTGATGTTTATCTGACATGCAATGTGATGGATTTTTTTTCTTCTTTTCAATATCTTTCTATATGACATACTATGAGATGGATGCATTTCTCTTTTGTGTATTTTCCATATGATGATGTTATGCTTATGATATGCTGATGATATGGTATGATTATGCAAGATGTATGTATGTTGATGGTTTGTGGATGTAGGATGGATGAATTATGATTCTTATTTACTACCATGATGCCATGTTAGCATGGAAAGAAGATAGAAGAATAAGATGAATGGATTGACCATTGATTTCAAGATTGATTCAGAAGTCTAACAAGTCTATAATTTTTTGAGACTATTAGATATGGTGATGAGATTGATGAATTGCTTGTTTCAGGGATTGGGATACTTCAGTGCTTCATTCCTTGTTTTTGATATAACAAATAGAAATGATGCATCAAGGTATTAATAACTAGGATGGAATTGTATCTAGTGCAATGGAATTTTACTCTGCAAATAGATAGGATACCTTGCTCACACCTTGACATAATAAAAACCTTGTTGGAATGTAATTTATAAGTTTAGGACATTTAGGACCAAAGCATACACAATAATCTACAATCTATTCCAAATAACCTCCCTACACACAACTAAGAAAGTATTCACCAAAGTTATTTTACAAGAACATCCCACAAGCACAGAAAATGAAAGATAATGATTGATGCCCCATTCCTTTCTCTCTAAATAATTTTGATAGACATCATCAAGAGGTCCTCAGAATGGGTGAACAAGATAAACCATAAGAAAAGATCAAAAACAAATAGTCAATGTTATCTATATCTCTTGCCCAAGTAACATAGCTAAGGTGATTTCTGACAATGATTTCCATTGTAGGAAGGATGCATCCTAGGACATTTTTATCATTTATATTTTACTAAGACTAAGTGTTTGATAGGTTGTTGATACAAATGCTACCAACTTGTTTATCTATGATCTAGACTTTAGATTTCTACATTTAGGTTCACACTTCATGACTTTCCATACTTGTTTTCTATTTGTTTTACGAAAGGTTGATAGTGATGAATGATTTATTATGGATGGAAGTTTATCGTAGGTGAAAGTGAAATGGGATGGGTGGTTTTGGAATTTTTGGAATATTTCAATGTTTTTGAAATTTTCTAATGTTTTGAAGCTATTTTTGGTCTTTTTGAATGTTTATGTGAATGTTCATGTTTTCAATTATGTGAGGTTGTTTAGGGTTTTTCAATGTTTTCCAATGTTTTTTTGTTTTCTGAGGTTTCAAATGTTTTTTTGTTTTCTGAGTTTTGACCAAGACCTAAAAGGGACTAACCTAGGGCCTCAGGGGCTTATCAAAGATTATCCTTTCCCATGTTATACACATAGAGAACACATAGTTCAATTGACTTTGACCAACAATCATTTATTCATGAGATATGATTACTGATGGATTTTCAGTTTATTATGATGGACTCCTAAAGGACTAACCTAAAGCATCTCAGGGGAACATCATTGATGGCCTTACCTATGTTCAAACTTGGAGACAACGTAGTTCGACATGGTAATGTTTCTGATATTTTGACATGTTTAGGGATTTTTGATGTGTTTTGGATGTTTTGGATTTTAACTTTACAACTTTTGAATGTTTTTTGGATTTTGGCTATACAAGATTTTGATGTTTTTTGATTTTTTGGAGTTTGCAAGTGTTTTTGAATTTTGGTGATTTTCAAATGTTTTTGGGATTTTTTGAGAGATTTTGAATAACCTTAAGATATAAAATAACCCAATCTGATGCAAGTATGAAAAAAATTCCCCCAATGTGATGTGATAGACTACCTTGATATAGGCAGGACAAACTAACCTTAGGAATGTGTCGGGTAGTACTAAAGGGGAATATGATATGTAATATCTGGCTATGATATTGATGTAGATGGGTGATGGAATAAATAGGATTAGTGATGCAATAGATGGATGTGATAGTCAGTGAAGTAGGATAAGGTAAAAAGCTAAAGATAGATAGAGAGTTCTTATTTACGTAAGGTGCCTGTTTGCCAAGTTTTCATTAAGGTACTTTCCCAAAGCACCACCAAAGTGATTTTCACTAGAGGATGATTTTTTCTTTACCATTTTCAATCTTTTTTTTATTTTTTTGGTTTTTGTTATTTTTTTAATTTTTTTGTATTTTCAAATTTATATCCTTCAAACCTAGGCATAATTTTTTTTGAGATGTATACTTTTGATTGGCTCCTACAAGGGTTCTCCTTCAAGCATTGATAACTGATAGGATCCTAATCCATAGCTTGTTGTGATGATAAATGCTCCTAACTAATTAGGCTTGAAATTACCTTTGCTCTCTTGATATGGCATGTTCTTTTGGTTTTGCTTGAAGACAAGATCTCCCACTTGGAAGGATTGATTCTTGATTTTCTCATTGTAGCTCCATTTTAGTTAGTTTTGGTATGCTTGTAAATGGTTCAAGGCATTAAGACAACGCTCAAAAAGAAACTATAACTTATTCAACAAAGACACCCTATATTCTTCACCAATGATTAGATTTTACAATGACACTCTCAATGAGGAGAGCTCAACCTCAATGGGTAGGATGGCTTCAGATCCATAGACTAGGGACAAGGGGGTTGCACCTATAGGCATGCAGATATTGGTTCTATAGTCCCATAAGGTAGGATTTAGTTGAAAATTCCAGTTACAACCAACTTCACTGAGTGTCTTCTTGAGGATTTTCAGAATGGTCTTGTTTGACACCTCAACTTTCCCATTATCTTGGGGGTAATAGGGAGTAGAGAACTGTTGTTGGATGTTGAATCATTGGCATAACTCTCTTACATCTTGATTTTTGAAAGTTGTCTCATTATTTGAGATAAGGGCTTGTGGAACACCATAGCGACAAATAAGGTAGTTCAAGATGAACTTGGAGACTTGTTTCCCCATTATGTAAGTCATAGGAATAGCTTTTTCCCACTTCATAAAGTACTCAGTGGCCATGATGATGAATTTATGACTATTAGATGAGGTGGGGGTGATTTTTCCTATGAGGTCAAGTCTCCACTATGAGAAAGGTCAAGGTGAAACAATCAATTGGAGCTCTTGAGCTAGATCATGGATAAGGTTCCCATGTTGTTGGAACTGCATACACTTCTTCATGAATTGATGAACCTCTTGTTCCATGGTTGGCCAGTAATACCCCATCCTCAACAATTTCTTGGATAAGGTCATACCACTAGAATGAGAACTGCAAATTCCTTTATGTACTTTCATTAATGTGGTTAAGGGTTCCTCTTGGTCGAGACATCGTAATAATGTCCCCATGATGCTTTGATAGTATAAGGTATCTCCTGAGATAATGAATAAAGAGGCTTTCTTGACAAAGGTTTTCTTATGGTTGGATGTGATTTCAATGGGAGGGATACCTCTATTTAAGTAGGTGAAGATATCATGATACCATGAGGAAATGGTACCAATGATATCGTACACAAATTTAGAGTCAAGTATCTCAAAAGCTAGTAGGAGAAGCTACTCTACAAGGAAGTCGCATTGAATTAAATTGTGTGGAATTCCTAATAAGGACCCAATGGTCACCGTGGCATCAACTACATGGTTGTTAACATGGGGTATTTTCTCAAAGGTTATATCAATGAAAAAGTCTTTAAGACTTTCTACCATATTCTTATACAATGTGAGCTTATCATCTTTGGTCTAATACTCATCATTGACTTGATTCATGATAAGCTATGAATCCCCATAGACCTTCAATTCCTGTATCTGCCACTGTGTTGCTATTCTTAACCCTGTTATGAGATCTTCATGCTCAAAAATGTTGTTGGTACATTGAAAGGATAGTCAGTATGATTTGGAGATACAATCACCTTATGGGATGATAAAGAGAATACCTTCCCCTGATCCATGTTGGGTATATGATCCATCAAAGTACATTTTCCACTGATTTTCTACATTGAGGAGAAACACTAACTCAGTAGGAAATTCAAATACTAATGGATTCTCCACATAGATGGGTGCCTCTTCCAGTTGGTTTGCAATAACCTATCTTGTGATATCCTTATGCTCCGCATACTCTATGCAAAATTTTGTCAAGATCATTACCCACTTAGCCATTCTCCTAGTGATATTTTCCTTGGCCAAAAGATATTTCAATGGATCAATCTTGGCAATGAGCTTGATTTGGTGTCCATTCATATAGTGTCTAAATTTTTGTGAAGCAAAGACTATTGCTAGACATGCCTTTTTGATGGATGAGTAATCCATTTCATATCCCACCAAATTCCTGCTCATATAATAGATTGCTATTTCCTTTCTTGTTTCATCATGTTGGGAAAGAAGATCACCTAATGCTTCTAATTTTGTCAAGATATATAAGATAAATGGCTTGTTCGGCATTGGTGGCATGAGAATTGGAGGTGTAAGTAGATAGCCCTTGATTTGATGAAAATATTATATAGCATTTCTCATCCCACTTGTATGCTATTCCTTTATGGAAAAGGTGAGAAAAGGGGTGGATTTTTCTAACAACTGTGCTATGAATCTCATAATCAATTACAACCTTCCTTGTAGACCTTGCATTGTTTTAATGTTCACAGTGGATCCATGTCAAGAATTATGTTAGGATTCAGGAAGATTGGAGCAATAAACATTAACAATTATATGCAAATTAAATAACCCAAAAATAAAAATGAAGAATAACACAAAAGAGATCAACACAAAATTTTAACCTAGTTCACCCAATATGGGCTACATCCATAGAAACTTAGTCATCCAATAATTTTATTATCTAGCACAAAATAGATTACAATCTCATGAATACCATATCGCAACTTACACCCCAACCGCTTATAACAAGATTTTTGGAAGCTTCTAGAATTAGGGTTTTACAAAGTCATTTCTCATTTTTTGATTAACAAAAAGTAACTATCAACCTGTTGATGTGCAAAATAGGGGAAAAAATCAAGATCTACACCCCTGAACCCTTTCTATCAGGGGCTATCACCCCTGAACCCCCACTCTTGAGGGATATCACCCCCGAACCCCAGTAAGGATATGTTGAGTGTAAAATATTTGCATGATCAGTCGCCACATACCAACAATCTACCACTTGGAGAATAATCATGCTCCACACCAAAAAAACTCACTTGGAGACTAATCCTGGATGACACCACTACACTTGCAACTCCCACTAGATTATAGGTTTGACTAGTTTCTTATGGCCATCATTATCAGTCATGAAGGACAACAAAAATTGATAAGGAAATTAGTTTCTCCTATGTAACTGCCTTTGTGAACATATCTGCATGATTTTCACTTGTGTTAATTTTCTCCAGCTTCAACTGTCCATCCTCCAAAACTGACTAGATGAAGTGGTATTTGAGTTGTATGTGCTTATTTTTTGAATGCAAATATGAATTCTAAGCAAGATGAATAGCACTCTAGCTATTAGTGTACAAAGGGATATCTTCTTGTCAATGTCCCAATTCCTCTAGAAAATGTTGTAACCAAATCATCTCCTTGATAGCTTCCATAGCAACAACATACTCAGCTTCAATGGTTGAAAGCATAACAACCTTTTGTAGCCTTGAAATCAAATTGACTATAGTACCTCCTACAGTAAAAGCATACCATGTAGTACTCCTACTATCAATATCACCCATTGGATTAGAGTCAACATATCCTTTTAGAGTATAATTTATTCCTCCAAAATATAGTTTCTTTGAAGTAGTACCTCTCAAATATCATAGAATCCATTTTACTGCATTCCAATGTTCCATTCCTAGATTGCTCATACACCTTCTCACAACTCCCACTACATGTGCAATATCTAGCATTGTGCATACCATTACATACATCAAGCTACCAACTGCTTATACATATGGTATCTTAGACATGTTTTCTTCCCCCTCTTGTGTCATTGGACACATCTCCTTAGTCAACTTAAAATGACTAGGAAAAGGTGTACTAACTGCTTTTTCATTCTACATGTTAAACCTTTTCAACACCTTCTATGCATACTCACTTTGAGACAAAATAATTTTCTATTTGTCTTGTCCCATGTGATCCTCATACCAAGGATTTATTTTGTTGAACCCAAATCCTTCATAGCAAATGAATTTGCTATTTTTTTCTTAAGTTCATTAATAAATTGCATGTTAGACCCAACAACAAGCATGTTATCAACATAAAGTAATAGGATAATATAGTTGCCATTACCTGATTTCTTAAAATAAACACAATAATCAGAATGACATCTTTTGTGACCTTGTTTAGTCATAAAACTATCAAATTTCAAATACCATTGCTGAGGAGATTACTTCAAACCATACAAACTCTTCTTTAACCTACACACAAATTCCTCCTTACCCTTGACCTCATATCCCTATGGTTGCGGCATGTATATTTCCTCTTCCAAATCCCCATGGAGAAATGTTGTTTTCACATCTAGTTGTTCAAGATGCAAGTCTTCTGCAGCCACAAGACTTAGAATAGTTCTAATAGAAGTCATCTTTACAACTAGAGATAATATTTCATCAAAATCTATACCCTTTTTTTGTACAAAACCTTTTACCACGAGTCTGGCCTTATATCTTTTCTTACCTCCATCTTCTTCCTTCAACTTGTAAACCCATTTATTTGGAAATGCTCTTTTACCTATAAGAAATTGGACTAAGTTCCAAGTCCGATTTTGCAGCAAGGAATCCATTTCCTCTTTCATGCCTAGCTCCCATTGCATTTTGGTATCTATCTGCATTACTTCTTCATAGCCTTCAGGATCACCAGAATTAGTTAATAATATATAATATAATGATGGAGAAAATATTTCTGGAGGTCTGGTTATCCTTGTAGAATGTCTAACACTTGCAGGAGTCTATGGGATAACTTGTTGATGAGCATTAGGTGCCACTGGAATTTTATTTTCTTGAATCTCATCCAGCACTACATATTCCTTCTTGGCTTGTTCATGCTTCTTTTCCTATAATTGATCCTTATACATGACCTTCTCATTGAATATAACATCTTTGATCTTAATGATTTTATGATTTTCATAATCCCATAACAGATAACCAAATTCATCTACTTCATATCCAATGAAGGTAAATTTTTTAGACTTAGCCTCAAGCTTGGTTCTATTTTCAATATCAAGATGGAAAACTTCACAACCAAAGGTTTTTCAGAAATGAATAGTTTACCTTTTTACCCATCCATGCCTCCTCTGGAATGCCACCATCCAAAGGATTTGAAGGTCCCCTATTTATTAAATAAATAGTGGTATATATAACATCTTCCCAAAAGTGTAAGGGTATTCTAACATGCAATCACATGCTCCTTGCATGCTCCATAATGGTCCTATTCATCCTCTCAGACACACCATTTTTTCTAGGGTTCTAGGATTGTTTCTTCCTATAGATTCTATTGTTTGAATAGTAATTTTTAAAATCTCTACTACAATACTCACCTCCATTATTAGATTTGAGACCCTTCAACTTTTTTCCTTTCTCATTCTCAACCAAAGCTTTCCACCTTTTTAAAGTTTCAAACACTTTTGATTTTTGTTTTAGGAAATACACCCATGTTTTGCTAGTTGCATCATCAATAAAAGTAACATAATAGAAAAAGCCGCCAAGAGATGATACTTGAACTGGTCCCCATACATCTAAATACACAAGATCTAATTTCTCACTCTTCTTCTCTTTCCCAACTTTGAGAAATCAGACTCTTTTCTATTTTCCATAAACACAATTTTTCGCATAACTCCAAGTCAATCTGCTTTAGACCTAGTAGCAAATTTTTGGAGTGAAGGATCTTCATCCCTTTCTCACTCATGTGCCCAAGTCTATGGTGCCAAAATTATGTGTCTATCCTTGTAGCAAGTGCTATAATTGTCTCAATAGCAACTGTTTCTATAGAAACTAAGGTAGAATAAGTATTACCAGTACACAAATACAATGTGCCTACCTTTTCACCTTTACCTACTACTAATGCACCTTTAGTGACCTTCCAAACATTGTTTGAAAAGTTAACTATGTAGCATTCACTACCTAGTTGTCCTACAAAAATTATATTCCTTCTCAAATTTGGAACATGCCTTACCTCCTATAGCAACCATTCATTTCCATTATGTAACTTGATTTTTATCTTTCCTTTTCCAATAATTTGATAGGGTTCATCATCACCCAAATATACCTATCCAAAATCACCTTGAACATAATCAAAAAAATATTTCCTATGTGGTGTGGCATGAAATGATGCCCCTAAATCTATTACCCAGGAATCATTAGCATTATCTAAACACAAAATTAAAGCATCATGTAATTTATTACTTGCAACATTAGCTTCCTTACTTTCATCATGTTGTTTGTCTCCTTATTTTCCCTTTTGAGACCAACAATCCTTCTTCAAATGTCCTAGATTTCCACAATGCCAACAATCCATTCTTCCTTTGGATTTAGATCTAATTTTCTTCAAATTCCCTTGTGACTTCCCACAATTTGTTGGGATTTTTCCTCTCTCCTTTGTTCTTTCCCTATTCTCTATAGTCAAAACATTACCCAATGTTAAACTCTCACCTGTGCTTTTCCATCAAATTTCCTCAGTAAGGATAACACCAAAAAAATCATCAAATTTCAATGTATTTGAACTAAAGATAGAATTACTTACAGCCATAACCAAGCTATTCCAACTTTCTAGAAGATAACATAAAACCAAGAGATCCCTCACCTCTTCATCAAAATTCACTTTTATAGAAGGTAACTGAAAGGTAATCATATTAAACTCATTTAAATGATTTGTCACAGATCCACCTTCAATAGTTTTTTAGATCAAACAAATGCTTCATGAGAAATACTTTATTTAAGGTTGAGGATTTTTCATACAATTTAGCCAAAGATTCCATCAAATCCTTTGTTGTATTTGCTTCTATTATATTGAACACCATAGATGGTGCTAGGAACAAACGAATGGTTCCCAATGCCTTTCTATCTAGAATATCCCATTCTTCATCAAACATATTAGCATCTTCCTTTTCCTTTGCAATGGCTACCATAGATCCTTTTGATAAAAATAATCTTCCATCTACATCTTCCATAATTGATAATTCTGGTTGTTGAACTTCTCAACCTTGAATTTTCCTTCTTCCATTACTCCAACTAAAATCTAAAGGTTTCCCACCAATTGACTGAAAAATATTTGGATCTAATACTAGTTGTTAGGGTTCAACAAATTAGAATAATAAACATCGACAATTATATACATATTAAATAACCCATAAATAAAAATGAAGAATAACACAAAAGAGATCAACATAGAATTTTAATGTGGTTCACCCAATATGGACTACATCCACAAAAACTCAACCATCCAATAATTTTATTATCCAGTGAAAAACATATCACAATCTCGTGAATACCATACAACAACTTATGTCCCAACCACTTATAACAAGCTTTTTGGAAGCTTCTAGAATTAGGGTCTTACAAAGTTGTTTTCCATTTGTCAGTTAGGAAAAATTAACTACCGACCCCTTGATGTGCAAAATAGGGGGAACAATTAGTAGTTGTGGCCCCAAACCCCTGCTATCAGCGGCTTCCACCCTTGAACCTCGATAAGGATACATTACGATTGTATAGTATTTGCATGATCAATCACCACATACCAACAAATTTAGTTTACCTTTGTTGGATCTATCTCTATCCCTCTTTGTGAGACTATGTAACCAAGAAGCTTTCCTGATGTGATCCCAAAGACACACTTTTTTAGATTCAGTCGTACCTTGTATTCTTTGAGTTTGTCGAAGATTGGTCCTAGTACCTCTATATTTCCTTTCCTTGTCTTGGATTTAGCTAGAATATTCCCTTTCCTAGTTTATGGATTATGTTGTGAAAGATTAGGGTCAGTACCCTCTAATAGGTTGCTCCAACATTCTTTAACACAAATGACATCATATTCTAGTAGTATGTTCCTCTTGGATACATGAGCGTTGTTTTGTGTTGGTCCTCCTTAGTGATCATGATTTGGTTATAGCCTAAAAATTTGTCCATGATTGATAAAATTTCATGTCCTATGGTTAAATCGGCAATGAATGTTTGTGTTTGGAAGAGGGAAGTCATCTTTCAAACATGCTTTGTTTAAGTCCCTGAAGTCTATGAATATTCTAATGCCCCCAATGGGTTTGGAGATTGGAACTAGGTTAGAAACCCACATAGGATAGTTGATTGGTCGGATAAATCCAATGCCAAGGATTTTCTACAATTCTAGTTTAACCAGTAATGCTATCTGAGGGTGCATCTTTCTCAATTTCTATTTTACTAGTTTTTCTTCAAGATAAACTACTAAGTGATGAACAACCACTTCAAGATCGAGTCCAGGAATATTTGTGTAGGAACATGCAAGGTTAGCCCTTCATTCTTTGAGGAAATTTTCCAAATTTTTGTGTTCTTCATCTAACAATGATTCAACATAGAAGGTTATCTTAGGTTCCTCCTTTGTTCCCAAATTCACTAGATTTGCTTTCTCTGCAAGTATCGCCAATTTATCTAGATGCATTACACTAAGGGGAATATTGAATCCCTCATTCTCTGGCACCTTAGAGAGGTTTTCACCTTCAAATTCATCCTTTATTTTTACTATTTTGTGATCAAAAAGTGCCACAATGTGGTTTTTACTTAAAGATCTACATGTTATTCTTATGTCATTTATTTTTTGACTGAGGGATTCAATCGTCTCCCCACAATATGCTTGTGTATCTAGCTCTATGCCAAATCCTACTTTATGATCCCCACATGGAAAGTTGTCACAAAGTCCCATAAATTCAGAGATCGCTTCATCATTTTTGAACACATCCAAAATTGGTGGTCCTCATTGGTCCCATTCGATTAGTTGGGGGTGTACTAGCTTTAGTTTAGAGATTTGGCTGTTTGGGGTAAAGGATGTTGTGGTTATCATAAGGATGGAGGAATCCTCATACAAGTCAGAAACATCAAGGGGAAATTCATCTAGGGTATCATCATGTGATGTTGGTAACCAAGAGGAATCCTCAGCCCATTTATTAGAATTACCCTTGCCAATAGGGGTCACCTTGCTAGTAGTATATCCTAAGCCAAGATTCTTTGGTCATCTCTCAGGAACGAGGGGTTCTAATAAACCATTGTCGTTCTTCCCCAAATTTTCATTCTTGTTATACCCCCATCCCATCATTAGCTATAATCTTTGCTATCATCTACCATTGGAAGAACAAGGATGGGCCTATCATCTTGATATAGTAATTTTGATACATCTTCTTCATTGATGACCTCTTTATTCAAGTCTCCCCACTTGGTGAAGGTGGTTGATGCTACCTTCATTTTAGTTACCTTGTTGATAGGTCAAGGTTTCCCATGAAACTTAGGGGAAAGAGGTAGCTCTCAAGCACAAAAGTATACTTCTTTAGATTATAATCCCCACATCCATTATCCTTGATCACTACCTTGATGTCTGGTATATTATATATAATGGGTGTTTTGAATTATGAGGTAGATTCCATGGAAGATGGGTCAACAAATGAGGAGGAGGATGTGGGCCCTTCATCATTTTTTGGTATTTGTGGGATCTTATAAAATTTAGCTTCAAGGTTCTTACAATAGTAGAATGGCTTAAGATCACCGTGGATGGTAACTTCTTTGTCCTCAAAGGGAAACTTGACACATTGCTAGTACATGGAAGTGACAGCTTGCATGGAATGAATCCATGGTCGACCAAGAAGGATGTTGTAAGGAAGGTCAAGATCTAGCACCTCACATGTGGTTTCAACAATGGTGGGTCCTACTTGGATAGGTGGCTTGATTATGCCTTGGGACACCCACTCTTGATCATCGTATGCCCTTATGGTTATGCCTTTTGTCTTTTCAATAGCATCCTCTAAGTAACCCAAGTTTCTAACTAACTAAAGGGTGCAAATGTTTAGATGAGAACCTCCATCCACCAAGACTCTTTTACCTTTATTCTTGTAAACAACGACCTTAAGGTCCAAAGTGCTATTGTGAGATGGTTGCATTAGGAGGTCTTGTTCTGAGAAGGTAAGAAGATGGGGGGTGGTGATATGTCCTATCATAGCTTTAAATTGCTTAGTATCAATATTTTTAGGGATGGAGGAAGTTGATAAGGCCTTTTCTAGTATATTCATGTGTGGGGGATAGTTTCAATAATTCTAGGATGGAGATCTATGCAAGGGTTTTCTTTAGTTGATCTAGGAGACTGTAGCCACTAGGTTTAGATGTCAAAAATGTAGGTTGTGCCCTAGGTTGGGATGAATCTCCTTGAATTTTGACCTTTCCATGTCATGTGGTGACTCCACACTTTGCACTATGTCCTTTGACAGTGATGACTATTACAAAATTGTCACAAGATGTAACCATGTTGGAATATACATGACCTGCATTAGTGTAATATTTCCCCTTGCTATTGTCATTCCCTTTATTGTGATCTAACATTGGGTTCATATATATCTTTAGGTCATGGTTACCTGCTAGTTGATTGATAGTCGCATCCCCACTTTCAATGAGATCTTGGATAATGTTCTTTAGCTTCATACAACTTGCTATTTTATGTCCTTTGATCTTGTGGAAATCCCAAAGATTCTTTTCGTTATACCAAAGTGGTTTAACTTGAGCTTCTTGATAGTTTTGGTAGTTGGGGAGCATGATTAGGTTTGATTGCACCAACTTCTTCATGGCTGCTTTGATAGGATCCCCCAATTGTGTGTATTTATGCTTTTGTGGGTAGTTATTCCTGTTGGGTGGTCCCCTTTGTTGGGTGTTGGTGTTGTTGATTTGGTTGTTTGGTGGGGGTGTGTTGGTTTGTTGTACATTCTATTGTGTGTTGGTTGGTTGATTGGTGTTTTTTCAAGGAGAACTTATGACTACTTTAGCATCAATGACACCATCATTTGTTACATTCTTGTTTGTAGCCCACACACGAGGCTTATCGTTAGAATTAGTACATGGGCAATTGTCTTTATATAATTTTGTCTTCCATTGTGTGATTAGGGTTCTCTCGTTATTGAGGGCCCTAGGTATAAGCTCATCATAGGTTGTGACACATTGCATCTTTAATTGAAAGGATAAGTCTATGTCAACATTAGCAATGATGATTCCTACTTGTTGTTCTTTAGGAATAGATCATTTTCTCTTACTAGCTCTTTGCCTCAATTTTTGTAGGAAATTTGTGAAGGATTCACCATTGTTTTGTTTGAGGGTGTATAGTTCTTCCAAGCTGACATCCATGTCAAGATTGAAGGAGAAATAATCTATGAACCTATCGACTATTTCTTAGAAGTTTTTAATTCTTGGAGGCAACTGTGAGAACCAATCAATCATTGCGCCTTCCAAATTTCATGGGAAAAGGCACATCAAGAAGGAATAATTGTAAGCCACCTCCATACACATTACGTGGAATTCTTTAATGTGATCCACTGGATTTCCCCATCCTTTGTATTTATCAAATTTTGGGACTTCAAATATGAGTGGGAAAGGTGTCATAGCAATGTTCCTATTGAAAGGGTATGGACACAAGTTCTATTCCATATGTGGTTTCTTGGTTTTTCCCATTTGAATGTCCTAGATTTGTTGTGTGAGTGCCTTGATTTGTGATGAAAAATCATCTTTAGGATTTGGTGGGGGAGCATATGTGGTATACTGTGGGATGGTAGATGAGTTGTAGGTGGAATTTTGGTATGGTGTGGTGTTATATGGTGTGTAGGTAGGTGAGGGTGAGAGTGGTGGAGTTGTATATGCTCCTTGTGCATTAGGATTTACGATATTTTGTTACACATTGGAATATTGTTAGGGATTTTAGTACAATCCCTGTTGTTGTTGTTGTTGTGTTGAGCTTTCTATTTTTGGAAGGCTTGAGCTTGAGCTTTTTTCTCTTGCAATTCTTGTTGATAGGCTTGTTTTTGGGATTTTTGTTGTTAAAATTCTTGATCTTGAGCTTGTTGTGCTTGCATCACTTGTTAATAGGATTTTTGTTGTTGCAAAGCTTGAGCTTGAGCTTTCTATGCTTGCAATGTAGAAGCATTTTGATTTTGGTGTACGTGAGATGGATTTTGAGTGACCATGGTGGGAGTGATTTTTAGGTTCATTTGAGATGATTGTTGTGTCAAATTTTGGGGGGTTTTTTGTGCTATAATTCCTTGTAAAATTTTTAGATGGGGTGGAGGAATGTAGGTTTGGGGTCCCATTTTATTTTGCATGGCTTGGGGGACCAATGGTTGCGATGATGGTGCCATTTGGTGTTGCGATATCAATGGCACATTTTGATTGGGACAATTGATTGGAAGGGTTCCCTTGATTGATTTGTTGAGTGATCCCTTGTGTTTTATTTGGGGCCAAGGTGTTACCTTGGTTGATAATATTTGTGACAAATGGGTTTGATGTGGTTTGTGGGTTGGTTTGAGTGGTTTATGGAACCACTTGTTTTGATGTGTCAATGAGGTGGTTGGAACCACTTGTTAAGGGTTGACCTTGTGTAAGGGTGTTTACTTGCCCTTGTTGTTCTACTTGATGTACTTGGCTCACATTGCTTTGTGTGACATTAGGATCATTTTTGGTACTTATGGTGGTATACAAAGATGGTTGAGCTCAAAATGTCGATTCCATTGTGGTGTTATGAAATGTAAGTGGTACATGTGGATGTAGAGGGTTTTAGAGGATGGTGGTGGAAAAATGTGGTTGGGCACTAAATTTTGGTGTCCAATTTATGTTTTGTGGAAGAGTGGTGTCTTGTGTAACAAAAAGTGTGTTACCTCCTAAAGTGGGAGTATGACCAAGGTTAGTTGCAAGTTGTGTTGCAAGACTAGTTTCCAATGGTTTACTTGGTGCATTTGATGGGGTTGGTTGAATGATGGATTGATTCTCACCTTGTGTCAAGGGTTGTGAGATGGAAGCTTGAGGAATTGAAGCCATATTTCCTAAGGGTTGTTCCCTAAGTTTGTTTACATCAAATGTTGAAGGGAGTTTAGCCCCCTCCTTTGCTAAAGCTAGCATGTATCATGCAGGGTTCATTTTCATCAAAGAGCTGATGATGTGACTTGTCTTAGGATCTTGTTGGTATTCAAGTGATTCTTCTATGGTGAGCTCAAGGGGGTGTTTCATACATATTCTAACTCATAACCCATGTATAGTGGATTAGATGGTTGTTGTGATAGGGTAGAGTGGCTCCTAGGATCAAATTATTGTGGGTTAGGATCACTTGTGGTGGATGTAGGTTTGTTTTTCTACATGTTTTTCTTGTGTTGTAACCTTGTTGTTACCATAAATTGTGGATCAACAATGGTAGAGGTATGTTGAGATTCGTATTGTTGAAACTCTCTAATTTACTCAAATAAAAGGGACCCTCTAAGTTGTTTTGGACCAATGGTGTAAGTGGATGATGAAAGGGGTGAGTGATATGGAGGGATAAACTTTCTAAACTTTGGACAATACTTTAGACTTAAAGGTTTGATGCTTTGATGTCTTGGATAAAAGGTGCTAATGAACTTGTAAATCTAAAGGTATACTTGTGACCTTAAGATAGACTAGTTAAAAAGGATGGTGACTAACTCAACTAAGTGTATGGAAAATGATTCATTTACACAAAAATATCTAAGTTAAGGGATTGATTTGAAGATAGCCTAAGTCTAGAATGTTGATGTGTCCAAAGTTTCTAAAGTTGTTTGTGAAGTGGGATATCAAATGTGTGAAGATGGATGAGATGTTTGACCCAAAATGTGCTAACCTCAAAGGGACATTTATTTTACAAGACCAAGGTAGTGAAAAACATGCTTTACCCTTAAAGTGATAAACTCAAGAACTCAATGTTTTGATAATAGAACTTTTGACTCAATGCTTGGCAATATAATTTCCTTGTTTCACTTTGTTGCTTGGGAGTCAACATGTTTTAAAAATAATCTCAATATCTGGTGTGTTCATTTGGTTTTACACTTTGATTTAGTGAGATTTCTTTATTACCACATCAAGATGTCTTAATTAAGTTCAAACTAAAATGTCTATGTCTAAGCAACCTTCATTCCACAAAGTCTAATATGTGAAAATAAAGAAGCTAAGGCCATAGTATCCTATTTTGACTTTGAAAAGTGTGAATTGAGATATAAGTTCAAATATTTAGAATCCTCCAAGGATAAAATCCTTAGGGACAGATAGCAATATAGGGCTTTTCAAAGGCATTTTCACTAAGTTCAAAGGGTTTGAAATTTGAAGAACATGTTAATGTATGTTTAAATTGTTTTAAAACCAAGCAATGTATGAAACTAACTCAACAAGAACAAGCAATAACAATCCTAGCTCAAGTAGGTACATACTTATTGGTAGGCTTACCATCATCCCCTAAGAAATAATTAATCTATGAAGATGGAGTGGACAAATAGGCTATGTCAAGGAAATGTATTGACTTGACATGCCAAGAAAAAGAGTCCCTTTCCTATTTTATTTATTGCCTCAACCAAAAACCAAACATGGTAAGTAACTTCTAGGAGTGGTACACCTCCTATGCACTACTTTAAAGTATATTTAATAAAACAAGGATAGGTTACTAAGACAAATGTTTAGTGACATTGTGAACATCATGAGGTGTACGATGGTCGTGAGACACTAAAGTCTCTAGCTTCCCCTAAGTGACCCATTCGTTTGCATGAGAGTTGGCATGAGAAGTAGCCATTCATGAATACACGTCACTTTCCTTTTGGCACATTCACAAGATTTATATAGCCCACCAATAAATGGGCTTGAGAATCATCATGCATTCTCCATTGTGGGATGTATCACATGGTAGGTCCTCTCTAAAAAGAGACAAGCAAATGTTACTTCCCTTTTCCCAAGATCATACGAAGCATGAGGGAAGTGGATACCTAGAAGTTCTTAGGAGTGACCAAAATATTTTGTACACTTGGAGTTTTTCTCTTCACCCAAGATCGAATGAAGTGCAAGGGGAGTGGATACACACTATAATTTTACACAAGAAAAATACTCACGCAATACACTCTTTTTTTTTAATCCACAAAGGCAATGATGACTTCGTTTTAAGCACCAAACTAAAGTGTATGTTTTTATTTGTTCAATTTTAACCAATATCACAATGGTGAGGATGGATGGGTTCAATTTTAACCAACTTTGAAAGATTATTGCATTGTAAATTTTAAACCCAATTGATATCTATATGTCCTAAAAAATGGAAGTAGCATATGAGGGGTTATATCATCCCTTAAGTTTTTATAAAAAATTTACAATATTAATCAAGTGATAATATGCTTCTTTACTTCAAGATTTTGCTCCTTTTTCAAATCTGCAAAACTAGTTAGCCTCATAGAAAAAAACCAGAAGTCAATAAATGATCAAAGAGTGGAACAAAATTGAAAAATCAAGACAACCATTAAAATATAGCTCTATTTTACCTTGCAAAAGCATCGCTAGCCAACAAAGGCACCACTCTCATAAACAACAAAATCATCATTATTCCACAAAGGTGTTGTTGTATTTCAAAGGCATCACTCTAGTGAAGATCAAAAGTGTTGCTTTGTAACACCTATAAAAAAAAAATGAGGTAAAAAGTGGCTCTATATTCAAAAGCAACTCTTTGGTTAAAAAGTCAAAAGTGATGCCATAAAGAAAAAGGTGTCATTGAATTTCAAAAGCGACTCAAGATTTCAAAAGCATCGTTGTTCTGCAAAGGCGTCACTTGAGTAAAAACTAAAAGAATCGCTTCATCTGCAAACTAGAAATCATGGGAAACTCAAGAGAAATTCATCAGATTTGGTTATTTTTACCCTCCTAGTGCCAAAATGTGACTCTAATCATAACATGACCTAAATCTACCATATCCATACAAATTTAAGCTAGATTAAGTCCATTAAGTTATAATCACAATGAAATTATTGAAAGCCATTAAAAGAGGAAGCCATTAAACACAAAACATTGAAGAAATGCATAATGAAAACTTATTCTAATGACCCAAACTTCATTCCATTGGAGGAGTGGTGTTGCATATGATGTGGAGTGTAGCCCTTTCCCAATCCCTTGGATAAACAAGGCTTCAAATGAATTTTTATTGACAAAAGTTGGTTAAAGTAATGAAATGTGAGCTAAACAAGAATGGAAAGCTAGATTAACATGGATATTGAGTGCTAAATGCTAATGGAGATGGATGCAAACTAAGCTAGGTGGAAACAATGCTCAAAGATGGTAGCCATTAATGGAAACTAAGCTAAAATGGATGCATAAACTAACTAAGGTGATGCTAAAATGATAAAATTTCTCAAGATGATTACTCTAAATTTCACTATAGGAAATTTTCTCTAAAAGGTCGATCCCTATTTCACATAAGTGAGGTCTATTTATAGGTAAAATTGTGAAACCACTGGTCAAGATTGATTGGCCTTCATCAAGGGATGAAAATCGATGAGAGGATTAGGCATGGATTGAGGATTCCAATCCATGGTCAAGGTTGAAAGTTGACAAGGATCAATCAATTTGATCAATGGTCCAAATCTTTTCTCAAAAAACACACTTCTTAAGAATTAGAAAGTGGTTAAAATATATTTAATTTTGAATGAGTGCATAGGGAGGAATATTCCATAGGAATATTCTCTTTTGGAGGAATGTGCAAAGGAGGAATATTCCATGGGAATATTTCCTTGCAAGTGGGAGGGTGAGGATTAATTTAGGAATTAGATAATTAAAACAAATTTTTAAGTGTAAATTAGAGGAATTTAGGATTATCATTAAATAATTTATTTATTTAATGAAAAGGGGGTTAAGTGACATTTAGTTAAATAATAGATTATTCAATTAAATGAGAGGACATAAGGAGGTTTAATTTAGATAATTTGCATTATCTGATTAAACAAGATGAAACATTAGTGTGAAAGGGGGTGAATTAACCTAATGAAATTAATTATATTAATAGATGAGAATGATGCATTTAATTAAATAACTAGGATTATTCAATTAAACAATTGAAAAGAAGATGAATTTAGGATGAAATGGTGTTAGTAATTATATGAACAAGTGTGTAGTATCATTCAAGACAATTTTAAGTGTCTACATCCATGTTTCCAAATTTGCACTGATCTCAATTAATAATTTTAGCAAGAATGCATTCATTCTTGGTATGGTCAAATAGTGTGGAGTTGACTAAAATTAAGAGAGTTTAATGTGGAGGGACCCTATATAAACTAATAGGTTTAGACTAAACATTACTAAGTACCATGAAGTCTAAGAACTAATTCATCATAGTTTGGTAGCTTTTTGCTCTTATGGCTCTTAAGAGACTGTCACAATAGTGTAGCCTAGAAGGATCAAGTGACCTAGGGAATGAACATAGGCCTCTCCTAGAATTCACCCACCCACTGAGAAATTTTGGAATAGTTATTTTTTCCCACAATGCATTGAGCACAAGATATTCCTATTTCCACATTCGTATTTCTCTCAAATAATGCTTTTTGCAAGAAAAGTGAACAAATCTAACAACTCTTTAGATTTTAAATTATCATTAGCTAAATTATCCTTATAAAAAAATATTTTTCTTTGAAAACGAAACTAGATGCATGCTCCAACATAAAACCTTCTCCATCAGTGATGTTATATTCCTCATGAATGTTTGATAATTGGTTATTATCATCAATTCCTTAGTCTTGCTACACACAAATGTATGTCATTCTCAAAAAAAAAATGGGAGCTTATTAAACAAATAAATGTAATCACTCTTTCTAGGTTTTCTAATAATTTATTTCTAAACATCATCCTTTGAAGGAGTCAAAGACTCTCCATCATCATCTATGTACTCATTTTCTTCCAAAAATGGAAAATAAATCATTGAGATATATAGTTTACATGATTTTTTTTATGTGTTTATACATTTTCATGGAATTGTTTCATGATTTACTTTTGTAACTAAAATTTTAACCCACATGACAACTATGTTCCCCTATGGATTTTTTTTTATGTTTTTATACATTTTCATGGAATTATCATGATGTACTTTTGTAACTAAAATTTTAACCCACATGAAAACTATGTTCCCCTTTCATTCTTCCCATCAATTCCATGATAAAATTCTTCAAATGAGATTAATTTTAAAGGTTTTAACATAGTACATGATTTGATAATTTACACATGCATATGATTCTCATGATCTAATGATAATATTGAATAAACAATAGTAACCTCCTTTATTTTATACTAAAATTTATTATTTGAGCTCTCATTATGATCCTCCTTAATATCAAGTTGCTAGAAAACCTAAACCAAGACCTAAGTTGACTTGATTTTTTTATTTAGAAACCATAGGAACTTGGGAGGCATGGGTTTCAAGATGGTTGAGTGTTTTTTAATGAATGGGGCAAGACATTTTTTTATAGGAGAATATGAACTATATTACTATTATTTAGGGTCCTAGAGATGAATTACTTGAAAATATCACTTAGGAAAATGATACTAATATTCTATGCTTAAAACCTAATTTTTTTTATAAAACCTTAATTTACTCACAAGACCTTCCATTCTATCTAAAAAGATGTTGGAATCTAGATTTTTTGGGTACACAGTGGGAAAAATCCTTCAAACTGTTGTGGTATAATATACTAAAACCAAATATTTCTTGCTTTAAATGGTTACTTATGTTGCAAAATATTTGTTTTATTCTATCCTCTTTAGTTTTGAGCATATGTTATGTATGTAAACAACCTGAAACCATTAGGCATATTTTATTTGAATATTTGTTTACAAAATATATTTGGAGCATGTTTTTGGCTAATCTTATGGGATGGGAGGATAAAGGTAAGGTTAAACGGCAGGAGATTCTCTTTGGTTTGTAGAAGGTTTAAGTATGGTATATAATTTATTTTAGATTACTCTATCATCTAATATCTTATGGGAAATCTAGAAGGCTAGAAATGAAGATATTTTTCAAGGTTCTAGGAGAGTACTTACTAAGTCTTTTAGAAGACTCGTGTTTCACAATATTTATGTGCAGGTGACAAGAACTATGAAGATCTTCAATGAAAATTTTGTGAAGATATTAAAGGAAGAATCTATGGATTTCAACATGATAGAGGTTAAATATGGAAGGCATTGGCCTTTCAATGAAGTTGATTGTATCTCTTTCAAGAAAAGTTACTTAGAATTTAAAAAATAAATATAACAAAAAATACCCAACTAAGGCATTGGATAAAGAATTAAACCTCTACCACAATGACAGACAAGATATTGTTCCACAAGATATTGTTCCACAAGATAGTTGTGAAAGTAGGAGATGTTGAATGGACAAAGATAGGATGATCAAGGATAATGCTATAATCACATATAATACTCTGTTAATTGGTTCTATTTTATTATTTTCACAGGTCTTTGTAAAATATTAAGTTATGTTCTATTCTCAAATATTGGTAAATGTATCTAAATAGATTTATTAGTTGAACATTGCATCATTTAGTAAATTACAATAGGTTGTATATGACTATGTAAATAAGACCTTGCATGGTTTGCCCCATTTGATGACTTTGTAACTCCTATTTATGATATTTAATAAAAAAATGATTCTAGAGCTTGAAAATTTAAATATTTTGGCCTTTGTACTAATTTTTTAAATTCTTAAGCTCATGGGACATATTCCCTATTAGAATTTTCACCTTAGATATCTCACCAAAATTGATAAAATTAGGAGGTTGGTGGTAAGATCAACATTTTCTTTTGATCATATTAGATAGCTTGGGAAGGTTACTATCTTTAGAAAATAATGATTTTAGAGGGGTAGGAGGTAATTTCTTTGATTTGATAAGACTTATATCATCTATAATTTAGTTAAATCACATGACTAAACATGAGTTTTATCTCCTAATACTTGAAATAAGACAATAATTTAACAATTTAAAGCTCTTAAAAAATATAGAAGCATAAAACCTAGAGCTAATTGAATGTTGACTAGAAGCATTTCCATACCTTATCAAATCATGAGTTAAAATCATGTACACATTTTATATACTGCCTTTTGATCATGATGATATTTTGATGAGTGTTGAATTAATTTATACATGATGAATGTGATTAAAAGGATAAATTAAGCCATCACTATATAAGAGAGGCAATGACTTAAGTATAAAATTAGGAATTTGTTTTCATTCCTACTATCATAGTGAGCTCCTTGAATCCAATGTTGTAAATGAATTTTTTTTAGTAGAATGATGAGATGCACATAAATATGTTAGGTTTCAATAGCCTATAGAAACATAGATTTAGGATCTTAGGAGCAGGAGGGTCACCAAGTGGAAGGTTAATGCTCTTAAGAGAAAATATTTATATGATTCACCACCAAAATCATAAAAAATGAAATAAATATCAATATAATGTATGAACTAAATGATTATAAACATGTTACAAATATATGGAACCCTTAGAAAGAAGGGAATATAAGAATAGAATAAAAATGGGAAATAACTAGCAAAGATCATCAATGCTCTATAATGGACCTAAAAGATTAAGGGTTCCTTGCATGATGAACCTCTCTCCCTACATGCAAACATTGCCACATTTATATCCATTCATTAAAGACTAAAAAAATGGCTTGTTGAATAAGGTGATAAAGTGGACAAATACATGTATATTTCCTCATTGAAATACCTCTTTACAACATATAATAATGAGTAGAAAAATAAAATCATATAAGAATTTTTGGTTGTCCATTTTGTTTGATTTGGTCTTGTTCCTTGAACCCACAAGGGAGTCTCCTTTGCACCTATCAAAATACTAGAAAAAAAACACTTTTTCTTTACCTTTTGAGGGATTAAATATAGTCATTTAGAAATTATATTTTGCAAGATCGTAGCCCTCAAAATGATGTTTCCAACAAGTATAGTTTTTATATGTTTTCATTTTATTTGTATTTAATTTTCAATTTTTATTGAACATATGTTTTTCACCAGACATCAAGTTCTTCATTCTATAGAGGTGGAAAATTAGTAAACTATTGTAAAAAAATTCAAATTTTACCTTTTCCCTAGGTATTGATGTCCTTGTTTCACCAAAAAAAAAGGATTTTGATAAATACACAAGTTATGTTTGACGACTTACACCTATGTCCAAATTATAGTTACAGTGACTTGAACAAAATTATATATATAACAAAAAATTATGAAAAAACATCATTACCCTAGCTATTGATGTTAAGAATCTATATTTAAAAATTAGAATTTAATCTTTTCTAAAAAATGTTTTATGTTTGATGACATAAACATTAATTTTTTAAAATGTTGTTTACTATTTAAAACTATTTATTAAAGGAGATGTTGAAAGATTCATGATTTATTTTAGAAAAAGTTAAAAAAATATATTTAGAATCTACACACAAGTTGCCACAAATCACTAGTTAGCATCATCTTCAAATTCTTAATGAATTAGCTGCTATAGGACTCAAAAGGTGAATATTCAGTTTAAAATGTTGATATAAATGTCCATCTTGGCCAAAAAGTGACACAGTATATTGTGATTTCACCCATGGTTATACATAGGATGAATTATTCATCGTGTTCGAATGGAGTATATCCTCATATTCACTATAAAAAAATATTACAATGATTTTGGGAGATGAAGGCACATGTAGGTGCACTTCCATTCCTTCTTGCCTAACTAGAGGGGTGCTAACACTACATTTAGTTGGCATGTCTCTTGAGAGAGATAGTTCCAGTCAAAATCAGCTGGGGGTATATGAGCTATAGACTTGGATACATCTTGCATATTCTTCTTGAGTTTAATGTAGGATATGACATTATATTGAGAGTCCCAAAATCTTCAAGCCATATCTCTTCATTATGATTGGTTCCTTCTATGGTCTTTACTATAGCCTCACTTTCTTTCTTGTCCCTTAGGAAATGCTCATTGTCAATGAAATTTTTTTTATCACTCATCTTGAGTCACACCATCTTGGCACAAGAATTCCAAACATTAACTACTCTTAATGTCAGAATATAGGCTAGCATAATGAACTCATAGGTCTTGCTATTGAACCTGGTGGCTCCGATACCTTATGTAACATACCCAATGTTTACTTTATTGTTTTCACCTAATATTTAACTTAAGAAGTAAATAATTCAATGTTTCCAAAAACATGAAAATATTTTTTTTCTTTTTTCAATAACATAATTTGCATACTGCATACATATATTCATATAACATTTGCATAGTTGAAATATCAAAACTAAACTTCAAGTAAATGAAATTTATCTTTTTAAATACAATTTATAAATAGAATTCATGATCATATATACAATTTTATAATTTACAAGAGATCAAGGTCAAGGTATCCTTATCTAGATTACTTATTTTATTTCATGAGTCTTAGCATGCCATCTACAAGAGGGAGAGTATCACCCAAGTGCTTTACCTCCAACCATAGGCCAACGGTCCCCCGCACACCTTCCTAACTAGAAGTGGCCCTACCATTCGACAAAGAGTTTGGTATGGGAACCCCTAGTATTGCAAATTTGAGTATCTAGTGTTGTGCCCTACATAACATGTACGGTCATACAATTATAGAAATTCTCTAGCTATGTGTATACACCTAAAACTGGTCAAGATAATCAATTAATTAAATACAAGTTATTTAATTAATAAACCTCTTATTTCTTCTACTTAAATTTATTTATATAGTTCCCATTTTCTAATTCTTCTTATCTTAAATCATATTCCTCTAATCTTAATTAAATAAACAAATTCCAATAGTTTGTTTTATTTAATTAATATCTTCTTACTAAATTTGAATAATTCCAAATTTAAATTTAGTCACATGTCTACAACTTTTCCTCTTTCCACCTTATCAAGTGTCTCATGAATTTAAATATCCTTAATATTTAAATGAGTTTTTTCCTCAACAAAATTTGAAACAAACTTTGGACACTTGGCTCTTCCATTTCATTTATTCTTCTAAACACTTGGCAAAGTGTTCTATTAAAGGGAACAATCTCCTTGATTCCCTCTAACTTCTTCATCCTCCACCGTTCGTCTCTCCAGCTAAAATCTTGACCATTGGTTGCTGCCACACCATTTTATGCCTTGGAAATCCTATAAATGTAGCCTCATTCTACAACATTTGATATCCCAACTTTGAGAAAACTTACTTTGCAGAATTTTCATGAGAGCATTTAGTGTTTGAGCATTTAGCAATTCGCATTTAAAAGCATTTAATTTAGAATCATGGCTTAGTTATTAGCTACATCTTAGTCTCTTTTGTTTCACCACAACATCATTATCATAGTGCAATCTTCATTTTCATATAGCAGCATCAACATCATTATCATAACATCAATCATACAATTAATCAATCATGTAGGAATAGATTTCTTGGATTTTCTAGCTTTTCGTTCTTCAGGTTGTCATTCTAAAAGATCATAAGTGCATATACAATCTGAAATCTATTATGATTTTATGAATCCTTGAAAATAGGAAACAATGGGATGACTTTAGGGAATTGGTTTTGTTTCAATTCAATTAGTTTTGCTATTCAATTTCTCTAATATAATGTCTCATTGCTTGTGTGATTTTGTTATTCATTTACACATTTTACCTCACACATAAATTGGCACCCACTGTGGGGCCTAGCCCCATTTTTATTGACATTTTCTAGAAAGTTTTTTATAGATCTAGACGTGAACTCTTATGTAGTGCATCTGTGATTCCTTTCGACGCATATCAAACATCTTTTAATGCATCCAGTTCCTATTACGGCCCATTTGAAGCATCTTTCAGCACATCCAGCTCATACTTTAGCACATAAGGGGGTCTTTTAGCACATTTGGTTGATACTTTAGCACATTCAGTAGATCTTTAGCATTTTTAGTAGATCTGTTAGTGCATCTGTGTGATCTTTTAGCACATATGAGTTTGGTTTTAGTGCATATGGTTTTCTTTGTAGAAACTTAAAATTATGAGAACTGATCAATAATTTATGTTTTGTGGGTACTTTTAAATGTTGTCAAAGACAATTATATCAAACTACTAATGTTGTTTGCAGGGGCTGGAATTATCATTGTCTTCTTTTGATTAAATTAGGAATCTAGTTTAATTAAGAGGTTAATGAACACCCTGTCTACAATGCTTGTAAAGTGATAGGCCTATGCTCTCCCCTTCATTGGGTGACTAGAATGCCAGACTCACTATTTTATGTTTTGATAGAACCTTTAGAAGGCCTTCCGTAGTGGGAAAAAGTACTCACCCTATAGGAACAACCTAAGTGGGAACAACTAAAGCCAATTTTTTTGACCCACTATAATCAAAAGTGAATTCAAAGAAACTCACAATTCAATGGTAGTGTGCATTGATAACCATTCCCAAATCCTTTGTTCTAAAGGTTGGGAGGTCTCCTATGGGAGTTTATCATTTCACTACACCAAACATAAACCCTTACTATGAACCTTAAGTGTAGAAGCTAGTCGAGTTAGTCTTTGAACACTTTTAATATCATAGTGCAAGGGGAGGGAAGAATCTTCCCCAAAGATACTCACGATATAACTATCAGGGATTATTGGCCAAAAGTGGAGGATTCAACTTTGGTTAAGGCCCAGGAAAGGAAAAAACACGGGCGCCCTCTAGGGGGTGACACGGCTATGTGAGCTGACATAGTTCTAAGATGTGGGCTATGGTATTTTAAGTGACCCTTGACATTAGAAAAGTGTTTGATTTGTTTTCTCTTGTTCTATACTAGTGGAAATCAAAAGAATTAGACCAAATTCTTGAACATACACTCAATGTTTAGTTCTTAGGCTGGAAACAACTATTTTACAACTTGTCGTTGTGTTTGAAGTCATTGTTCAAGAAATCATCCATTTAAAACACTTAATTCACATAATTCAAACACAAGGAAACCAAGCAAAAAAAACATTGTTTAGAAAAGCATCCCTTGGAAATAGCCATTTCACTGATTAAAAGCAAAGTAACCAGATAAACTTTCAAAAATGTAGGACATTTCCAGATTAGCACATGCATTCCTTGTTTTAGCGCATTAACGACATTTTCTAGTGCATTTAGGGAATTTTTCGTCGCATTCACAACATCTTTTAGTGCATTGATTCCATTTTTTGGCGCATCTAGGGGATAGTCTAGCACATCTAAGTCATACTCCAGTGCATATAGTCCATTTTCTAGTGTATCTGGGTCACTTTCTGGCACATAGGTTACATTTTCAAGTGCATTTGCAAATTTGTTTAGTGCATTCACCTATAGAATACCCAATTGAAATCATATCTAGGGGACAGTCTAGTGCATATAAGTTATTTTCTAGCACATTTAGTTAAACTTCTGGCACATCTGGGTCACTTTATGGTGCATAGGTTACATTTTCCAATGCATTTGCAAATCTGTTTAGTGCATTCACCTAAAAAATACCCAATTGAAATCATATCTAGGGGCAGTCTAGCACATTTAACCAATTTAATAGCACATCTGGTTCACTTATGCCGCATCTGTTCCATATTCTAGTGCATTTGCAAAATTGTTTAATGCATTTACTTGATAATCTAGTAGAGTACCAACTTGAATCACATCTAGGGGTAGTCTAGTGCATCACTGGCTTCTTTTAGCGCATTTGACCCATTTTCTAGCACATCTGAGTTATTGTCTAGTACATTGAGTCCATCTTTTAGCACATTTGGGTCACTTTCTAGCACATTTGGTCCATATTTTAGTGCATTGAGTCTATTTACATCCAGGTTGTTTATTAGTGCATCCATTCCATCTTTTAGCACATCCAGTTAAATTCAAACTAGAGAGCTAAATTCACCATTTTTCCATTAGTTTGAACCATATTCAAGGATCCTTTATAGAACAAAATCATTCCTCAATCACACCAGTGTCTTAAACTTGTTGAAGTTGGTCTTTACAAGTGAAATCCTTCAAACTAAACCAAGATCTAACACATTAAAGTGCCTAAACATCCATCATGCCTTTTATTATTAAGAAAACTTTCATCATCAAGATTGGTCATCCTTCATCACGAAACAACACTATATAATCAGATTTAACTTAGTCTCATCAATAGAATTTTTCATCCTATTTGACTTAGTTATTATCCTTGGCACTCCTCCAAACAAAGATCAAAGTTTAGTCAAATTATAACACTTGTATGCCCATTCAAACAAGATCACAAAAGCAAAAACTCAAGGAAAAAGAAATTGAAACTCAAAACACCATGGCTGAAGGTGAAGAAAACCCATTCCATAGATTCCACCAACCTAAAAATGATGAAATTATTGATGAGGAAATCCAAATAGTTCAACAAGATCCCAAATTCCACATATTCATGGAAAAGTTTTTTGAAAAAGATGGAGAAAAATACTTTTTAATGCTTGCTAATCAAGGTATCAAACTTCCACATGACTTTGATGTTAATCAACTGAAAGGAGCTCTTCAAAAGGACTGAAACTGATCCACCAAACATAGATCCAATGGCTTCCTTAACTAATCAAATGAAAAATCTCCAACAACGGATACAAGACATGCAAAGAGGAACCACAAAAGGATACTTGATACAAGAAATCTTCCCATATCATTTTGATCAAATTGTCAACATGATTCCTTTTCCCAAGCATTGTGAATTTCCAAAGTATGATAAATACAATGGTAAAATTGATCCTATAGATCATGTAAGGGAATTTTGAACCATGAGCCTTGAATTTTAACATGAAGAGACTTATTTGATGAGATTTTTTCCATGAAGCTTAGGTGGTCAATGTATGGAATGGTTCCAAACTTTCACCAAGTATTAAGACCTTTGAAGAGTTGGTCAATAAATTCATCACCCAATACTCCTACAACATCCAACACAAGATAACCATGAAAGACCTTTGCAACACAAAACAAAAAAAAGGGTGAATCATTCATCATATTTTTACAAAGATGAAGAATATTTTTTGCAAGATATGCTCATCCCATACCTGAAAAGGAAAAGATGGAAATCTTCATTGGCAATCTAAATGATGAGATGAGCTATAGATTTGAATTGCAATGTCCACCCACCTTTGAGAAAATGATTGAAAATGGAATCAAAATCAAAAAAGCCTTGGTCAAGAGAGGAGTCTTAAAAATCTACAATGAAGGAAACAACTTAGAAAATTCTTCCAACCATTATAACAACAATGATAAACCAAAGTTTTGGCAAAGAAACAAGAATGTTGGTAACAATGATGGTGTAACTAAAACATAAATTGCAAAACCATTATTTAACTTGATAGCAGCTGCCACCAAGACTAATCGAAACACCAAATAAAACACCAATAAAAATACCAATCAAAACAACAATCAAAGCAATGTTGAATCTAAACTACCACCATATCGAGCATCATCAAATTGAAGAAGATTTACACCTTTGGGACAATCACTCGAATTATCACTAAAGGAACTTCTTGCAGCCAAGGTTATAACACTACTAGAGGCATGAGATTGGGAACCAAGAGTTAAACCTTCATTGTGGAATGATGCAAATTATTGTGACTTTCACAGAAACAAAGGACACAAAACAAATTATTGCATGCAATTGAAACATTTGGTACAAGATTTGATTGATAGAAAAGAAATATTTGTAGAAGGACCTCAAATGAATAATGATCATGGAGCATTCAAGAATCCTTTACCTAACTACAAAAAATGGGAGTCCTCTTCATCAAACACCAAAGGGAAAAATATGAACTATGTTTATGATTCTACCATTCTCCATATTGAGGTAGTTTAGGATCAAACTAAGGACACCAAAATCAAAGGCCAAAAAGACATTATTGCAGCTGAGAATCAAATTCACAACATCACAATTAAACATGAACAAAGCATCATTACAACTGAGAATCATCTTCATGACATCAACACCAAATCAGACCAAATTAATGACATCATACCAATAAATCTGATCACAAATGTGGCTGCAAATGATAATCAAATTAATGCCATTAAAATTAGAGATAAACAAGATTACCAACCAGTCAATGCAACCACAAGAGGGAAAGAAAAAGTTATATTGAAAGGAGTTTCATCTAAAACACCCACTACTGCCCCTACAACTCAATACAACATAGTTGACCAACTGTAGAAAATACCAGCTCAAATATCCATATTGGAACTCCTCAAAATTTCACCAACTTACAAAGAAATTCTAGAACAAGCTCTATTAGCCACCACAATACCAAATAATCTAGAAGTATTCCAATT
This sequence comes from Sequoia sempervirens, assembly GCA_007258455.2. Taxonomy (NCBI): domain Eukaryota; kingdom Viridiplantae; phylum Streptophyta; class Pinopsida; order Cupressales; family Cupressaceae; genus Sequoia; species Sequoia sempervirens. The sequence goes on along the minus strand of VDFB02049217.1, from coordinate 92,922,829 downwards.
TCAAGCTATGGTGGGACACTTGACCGTACCTCATTGCCTATCATTTTCTGAAAATGATGATGTGTCACTCACCCATCCACATAATGTTGCCCTCCACATTGAGGTTTTAATTCACAAACACTGAGTCAAACGTGTTCTAATAGATGGTGGAGCTAGCCTAAATATCTGCACTTTAAAACTTATCCATTCACTTGGATATTTAGAAAATGCAATTGATGCTAGAATAAAAATCACTATAAAAGACTATGATGATGAAGAGAGATCCTCCCAAGGATTGATAGTGCTACCAATTCAAGTGGGACTGGTTGTAAAATATATAATCTACCAAGTGTTAGACAAGGAGTTGACATACAACATACTCTTGGGACATCCTTGGATTCATGAGATGCAAGCAGTGCCATCAACGTATCACTAGTGTTTGAAATTTCCTTTCAATGGACAAGAGATCACCATTTCAGCTAATTCCAACAATCCTCAATATTACAACACACTGAAAATAGTCCAAGATACTTTTGTACCACACAATAGGGAAGCTACCGCTCCTAGTTCATCCAACAATGAAAGACAACTAAATTCCTTGTCAAAATGGGTTAAGAAGGACCAATCAAAATATAAGGGTATCAGTGACTCTACTCCAAAAAGTAATGAAAGTCAATTAAATTCTTTGTCAAATTAGCCTAAAGAAAAGGGTCAATCAAAAGACAAAGGCATTGGTGATTCTACCCCATCAAATCATGAATTTCAACTAAATTCCTTATCAAAACAATTCAAGAAAAAGATCCAATTAAAAGACGAAGGCATGAGCGAATATTCAATTGAGCAGTCCTTGTGTCTTTCACAGTTGCTACCTTCACCAAGATCCTATGGGTAGCCATCCACATAAAGACAACAATCCTCACAACCAACCACACTATTTGATGGTAAGTTTATAAAAGCAGTCACTTTAGTGGATGAATCAGAAGATAAAGATGTTTTAAATTGGTTGTACAAAGATGAAGAAGCATCACTAGCATCAACTTCCAACGTGCTAACTGAACCATATGGTAAAGGTTTTACAATCCTAGAGAAGATGGGATATGATGGAAAAGGTCTTGTTGGAAAAAGAAAAGAGGGTATCATAGAACCAATACAACCTACCATAATCAACTCAAAGGATAAAATAGGGCTAGGATACAGAGAAGAGTCAAAAGAAGAAACTAGGCAACAAATTGTTGATCGAATCCTTCAATTATGAGATAGTTCTGAAATAGATTCCAATGAATATGAATGGGACTCCCTCTCTAAAGAGTCTTGTCATGACAAATAAATTGATGTGATACAAAGGTATGCACCAACACATATGGAAGGACAATTCTTAGGGTCTAGACCTCTTGAATTTGGATCACAACATATTGATGACTCTAGTGAAGATGATCAGACTTCGAGCGAGATAGATCCCTTGGAGGAGAGTAAAATCATAAACCTTGACATCGCTATTGAAAACTTTGACAAAATTTCTGTTATAAAATAACTTGCACAATAGAAGAATATGATATGAAATATGCTGCAAATACTTGATAATAACTGAGAATAACAAGCCACTTCGAGGGGGAAAACCTCCAAATATCTCTAATGAGAACACACTTCACACTTAATGATGAAATAAGACCCACAACCTCCTATATATACCTATTTATGCCAAGGATAACACCTAGGCCGACTTAGACACACCTATATAAGACTTAGGCCGACCTAAACAACTAAATAACAATATAATAATGATAATATGACTTAATAGAGAGTTAAGATAGCCACAAGCCAATTATTCATAACCCGATGTACAATAATATTAAGGGTGTAGCATGCCTCCCTTCTTCAAAGAAGCATTGTCCTTGATGCTAATCAAGTTTGGAAACTTTTGAATGAACTCCTCATCTTCCCATGTGGCATCTTCAACTGGTAACTTCTTCCATTGGATGAGATACTCAATGATAGTTCTATTCCTCAGCTTCTTTGTGCATGTTTGACGAATGCACTCTGGTTCCAAAGTGATTCTTCCTTCTTCATCTAGCTTGGGAAGCGTTGTTTGAGTGGGAATATTATGCCTAATTACCTTCTTCAAACAGGAAACATGAAAAATCGGATGTATCTTTGTTGTTGGTGGCAACTCAAGCTTGTAGGCAACACTATCGATCTTCTGCATGATTTGGTATGGACCATAATACTTTGGAGACAAATTATTATTCTTTCTTTGCTGCTTTAGTGAGATTTGCTTATAAGGCTGCAATCGCAAGAAGACCCAATCCCCAACTTCGAAACTTCTTTCACTACGATGTTGGTCTGCCTATTGTTTCATTCGATTTTGTGCCATGGCTAAATTCTCCTTGAGTCCTGAAAGTACTTGTTGTTGATGAAGCAAGTGGTCTTCTACTACCTGAACTCTTGGGGCATCTTAATTGATGATGTGATGGAAGGAGGATGATATCCATAAAGTGCCAAAAATGGAGACATTTTTTATGAGTTATGAAAAGAAGTGTTATACCACCATTCCGCAAGTGGTAGCCAATCTACCCACTGAGACTGTTTCTCTAAAGTGAAACAATGTAGATATCCTTCCAAACACTTATTAACAACCTCTGTTTGCCCATCTGATTGAGGGTGGTATGAAGAGCTAAGAGCCAATTGAGTACCCAAACATGAGAATAAATCTTTCCAAAAGTGACTAGTGAAGATAGGATCGCGATCACTAACAATAACTTTAGGTGTACCATGTAGCTTTTGGATATTCTCCAAAAAAGCTTTAGCCACTACACTTGCTGTAAAAGGATGTGCTAATGCAATGAAATGTGCATATTTAGTGAGCCGATCAACTACCACCATGATGACCTTATGACCTTTAGATTTGGGAAGCCCTATGATGAAGTCCATGGATACCTCTTCCCAATGCTGGCTAGGAATAGATAAGGGTTGCAAGAGACCTAGTGTCTTAATTGTCTCCCCTTTATGCCTTTGACACACCAAACATTCAGCCACAAATTTTTGAACATCACCCTTTAGCCCCTCCCAAAAGAAATCTTGCTTGACTTGATGATATGTCTTCAAAAATCCTAAATGACCACCCACTGGAGACTCATGCAACTCTGTGAGAATCTTGATTTTAAGGTTGGAATTCTTGCAAAGATACAAACGCTCTTTATACCAAAGAGTATCTCCCTTCCAACAAAACTTATCTAAACTACTAGGATCACTTTTTAATTGTTCGATGAGATTACTTGTCACAACATCATTTTGCCACTTTGCTTTGGCTTCCTCCACCCAATTTGCTTGTAATATTGAAAGGGCACACAATAAGGCTTCATCTTTCTCATCCTTCCTTGACAGTGCATCTGCGACAATATTTTCTTTCCCTTTCTTATATACAATCTCAAAGTCATATCCTAACATCTTAGTGACCCATTTTTGTTGCTCTTCAGAAGATAGTCGTTGTTCCAAAAAATATTTTAGGCTATCATGATCTGTCTTAACCTTGAAATGTCTACCCAATAGATAAGGCCACCATTGTTTCACTGCATGGAGTATTGCTAGCATTTCCTTCTCATAAATAGGTTTTAGTTGATTCTTACCTTTTAATTGACGACTCTGAAAAGCAATTGGTTGACCTTCTTGCATGAGCACTGCTCCTATCCCATTTCCAGAAGCATCACATTCCACAATGAATTCCTTGGTGAAGTCAGGAGTGGCAAGTACTGGTGTTGTACACATAGCCTCCTTCAATCTCTCAAATTCTATATTGGCAGACTCGTTCCAATGAAAAGAATCCTTCTTCAATAGAGTGGTGAGAGGTGCTGCTATACTACCATAATTCTTCACAAATCTTCTATAGTACCCTGTCAATCCCAAGAATCCTCTCAGTTTCTTAATGGTTTTTGGAATAGACCATTCCATGATAGCCTTAATTTTGTTAGGGTCCACCTTTACTCCTTCATGTGAAACTATGTGTCCCAAATACTCCACCTCTGTAAGACCAAAAGCACACTTGGATGGCTTAGCATAGAGTTTATGATCTTCAAGTATTTGTAATGCTTGGTCCACATGTTGCAAATGTTCTTCCCAAGTCTTGCTATAAATTAATATATCATCAAAGAATACTAACACAAACTTTCTCAAGAACTTCTTAAAAATGGAATTCATCAAACTTTGGAATGTAGATGGTGCATTGGTAAGACCAAATGGCATCACCAAAAATTCATAATGACCCTCATGAGTCCTGAAATGTTGTCTTACAAATATCTTCCTCCTTAATCCGAATTTGGTGATAACCAAATCTAAGATCTAACTTGGTAAAAAACATAGCTCCATTTAATTCATCTAGCAAATCATCAATGACTGGAATTGGAAACTTATCTTTAATGGTGTACATGTTGAGCACTCTATAATCTGGACACATGTGCCAAGTATCATCCTTCTTACGTACCATCACCACCGGTGAGGAGTAAGCACTTTGGCTATGCCTAATGATTCCTGCCTCTAGCATCTCTTCAACAATTTTTTCTATCTCACTCTTTTGTATGTGTGGATACCTGTAAGGCCTGATGTTCGGTGGCTGGCTCCCTGGGACTAATTGTATGGCATGATCATGATCCCTCTTAGGAGGAAGTCCTTTAGGCATATCTCCAAGAACAACTGAGGACGATCAATTATAGCTTGCAAATCTGGATGAGTAGGAGTATTAGATTGAGCTAATGAACATAGTTGGGCCACAAATCCATCCACTCCTTTCTTAAGCAACTTTTTCATTTGATGAGAGCTTACCATTTGTGGAGATTTTTCCTTCAACCCCCTTAGCTCTACTAGCCTTCCTTCTGATTGAAATCTCATGAATAGTTCTTGGAAGTTCATCTCAATTGTTCCTAATGTAGTAAGCCATTGTACTCCCAAAACAATATCTGCTGCACCCATGGATATAGCATACATTGGGGTATCAAGTTGATAATCTCCCATGGATAATTTAATGTTATAAAACTTCCCTAAACAACTAAGTGTACCACCATCTGCAATCAAAACTTGAAACTCTGGAGCTAGATATATGAAACAATTTAGATGAGTAGCTAACTTTTTGTTGATGAAATTATGAGTACTACCTGAGTTGATCAACACTGTTACCTTCTGCTTCTTTAGGAACCCCACCACCTTGAGAGTTTGTGGAGCACTAAAACCTAAGAGTGCATGACAAGAAATGATTGGTTGAGAATCATGTGATTCCTCATTTGACTCCCTTTCATCTTCTAGTATGGGTTCCTCCTCTTCTTCCTCATTGGGACCTTCAATATAAAACAATTTCTTTTCACTACGCTTATGTCCTCAATGTATTTGCTATCACAATTGAAACACAAGCCTTTTTCTCTTTTCTCCTCAATTTTTGTGGAGTCAACTTAGTAGGTTGTGTTGAATATCCTCTCTCTTGTCACATTAGCCCCTTGCTTCTTAGGAATCAAATACTTCTCCTCTACCCTACATGCTAAGATAAAAGACTCATTTATGGAACTAGGGCTAAACATGCACCTCATGTTGAATGTGATCCTTGAGACCACCCAAGAATAAGTCATTCAAGTTTTCCTCTGTAATTGTATCCACCCTTAAGGATAGATTTTGGAATTGCTGAATATAATCCTTAACTGATCCTGTTTGTTGAAGTTTAGCTAGCTGGCTGAAGTTGTCTATGACGCTATTGCTATATTGTTCTTGGAGTTCCTCTATAAAAATTGACCATGAGACGATGAGCCCCTTTTTACTTCGATGAGTGCAAAGCCAACGATACCAAATGAATTGATCTGGTTCTAGATATAAGGAAGCCATCGTGACCTTTTGTCCATTTGGGATTTAGTGTACTTCAAAAAAATTCTCCATTTGGTTTATCCATGTTAGAGGATCCTTACCATTGAACTTGTGCATATCCACCCTTGGAAATAAATTCCTAGATCCCATAGGAGTACTAAAGCTTGTGTCAGTAGTAGCTAACCTAGAATTTTCACCTTGGCCGCTTGAGAACTCCTTTCTTGATTCAGCCATGTAGGTTCTTAACATGTTTCGTATGTCCGATATATCTCCTCTTAGGTCACACATATCCATCTTAATTGAGGAAATTTCTTCCTTGACCTTATTGGTTTCCTCATTATGAGTAATATCCTCGATTGTTTCACCATCCTTATCAGGAGTCTTTTCCAGAGTGACATTCTTTTTACCCCTTGTTCCAGGCCCTGGCATGATGGAAACCACTAATGTTGAAATAAATCACACAAATGAAACTTAAATTCTCTCAAATTTTTATTGTAATCTCCTTTATTATGTCTTCAACAACCCAATAAAAATCAGACTCTAATTCAACAAGATGTGCGAGATATGTAGATTCCAAAAAAATAGTGTAGAAACCCTAATTCTACAATAATTCGCTTAATTTTGCTCCAATTCTTCTGAAATCTAGATTGTAGCTTCTTCAATATGTTCTTCAAAAGCTCTTAAAAATAAAAATAAAAATCACCAAAATCTGAAAGATATGCTCTTCCCAAAATCGCCTCTAAAATTGAGAAAAACCTTGCCTCTATGGTGCCAAGATCATGCTTTGATACCACTTGTTATGAAATAACTTGCACAATAGAAGAATATGATATGAAATATACTACAAATACTTGATAATAACTGAGAATAACAAGCCACTTTGAGGGGGAAAACCTCCAAATATCTCTAATGAGAACACACTTCACACTTAATGATGAAATAAGACTCACAACCTCCTATATATACCTATTTATGCCAAGGATATCACCTAGGCCGACTTAGACACACCTATATAAGACTTAGGCCAACCTAAACAACTAAATAACAATATACTAATGATAATATGACTTAATAGAGAGTTAAGATAGCCACAAGCCAACTATTCATAACCCGATGTACAATAATATTAAGGGCGTAGCAATTTCCATCATGACACTTACCCCTTTTGATCTTAACCAACTTAATGATTCCTTTCCATTGGTACACCCTGAAATAATCAACTGGGACCAAACCAAGTTACTTGACATCCCTATCTTTCCAAACAATGATGCCATTGTGAACTTCCTTTGCTCTAATAATCCTAAAAAAATGTTCCACCACAATGAATCTCATAATGAAGCTTCAAACAAGGGGAGTGCCAAATCTCTTAGCTGCAAAACAATGAATTTAAAAAAATTATCGAATGGTGAAAACCATTTGATGGTAGTATTAGATCAAGAAAAAGAAAAAATAAAGAGCGCATCTGACAGTGAAAACCTCTTCGAGGCATCGAAAGATGGGAGGTTTGACACTCTTCCTGAGCACTATCATGAGATATCTTTAGTGCTGATTGAACCAACACAATCCATCAATATTGGTACAATTGAAATAGTGAAGACCATACATCTAGCAACATCCATGATAGAGGAAGAAAAACCAAGCTTTACTAAGTTCTTTGAAGAGAGATCAATCAAATTTGCTTGGTCCTACACTGAAATACAGGGCATGGATCTAGAGCTTATCATGCATCATCTATCCCTACCACCTAGAGTAAAGCCAGTGAAGCAAAAGTTGAGAAAAATATATCCGCACATTGCTCTTCTAGTGAAAGCTGAAATGAAGAAACTATTGGATGAAGGATTTATCCGTCCAATTGATTATGCTAAATGGATCTCAAATATTGTACCAATTTCAAAACCAGATAACAATATCAGGATATGTACAAATTTCAGAGATCTTAACAGGGCTTGTCTGAAAGATGACTTTCCTTTGCCTAACATTGACATCATCGTAGATCTGATAGAAAGACATGCCATGTTATCACTTATGGATGGCTTTTCAGGTTACAATCAGATTAATATTGCACCCGAAGATCAAAATAAGACAACCTTCACATGTCCTTGGGGCACATTTTGTTGAAACGTCATGTCATTTGGATTGAAAAATGTAGGAGCCACATATCAATGAGCGATGACAACCATCTTCCATGACATGATGCACACTTTTATGGAGGACTATGTAGATGAATTGTTGGAAAAAACATTCACTAGAGAGGGACATCTAGAAATCCTAGACAAAATTTTCACCAAATTGGAGAAATTCAATGTGTGGTTAAACCCCAAGAAATGTGTATTTGGCATGACATCAGCTAAACTTTTAGGATATATAGTATCAGCTAAAGGCATTGAGGTGGATCCTGTGAAAGTCAAAGCCATCATGGAAATGCCTCCTCCTAAGAATATCAGTCAACTCAAATCTTTATAGGGACGATTCCAATCTATTAGAAGGTTAATCGCACAACTAGCAGATAAAACTCATCCTTCTAATCACTTGCTACACAAGAATGTTTCTTTCAAATGGGATGAAAAATGTGAAGTAGCTTTTAATCAACTAAAATAGTATCTAATGTCACCACCCATACTAGTACCACCAACAAAAGGAAAACCATTATTACTCTACATAACAACAATAGAGGTATCTTTGGGTGCTCTACTGACATAGGAAGATTCCTCTAGAAAAGAAAGGGCTATTTATTACATCAGCAAAACCTTGAATGGCTATGAAATCAACTACACATTTATTGAAAAAGCTTGTTTGGTGGTATTATTTGCTACTCAGCAACTAAGACACTACATGTTAACCCACACCATCAAACTCATAGCAAAAATTGATCCATTGAAGTATCTATTTAGCAAAGCTTCCCTAACAAGAAGACTAGCCAAGTGGATAATGATATTGAGCGAGTTTGATATCTAGTATGTGGATAGAAAATCCATCAAGGGTCAAGCCATAGTGGATCAATTAGACAAATCACCATTACAAGATGATCATCCATGAAAATCGAGTTTCCAGATGCAGATGTCCTTACAACATCAACACAATAGTGGATGTTATATTTTGATGGGTCTTACACACAACATGGATCAAGTGTAGGAATCTTATTTGTCACACCTCAAGGACACATCATTCCAAATTCCAATAGGTTAATGTTTCCTTGCACTAACAACACAGCTAAGTATGAAGCATTGATCATTGAAATCAAAGTGGTAGTCAAATGGAAGATCATGGAGTTATAGGTCTATGGTGATTCTCAACTAGTCATAAATTAGGTGAATGATGATTACCAGACAAAAGATGACAAATTGATGCCATATAAAAGAATGGTCGATGATTTCAAGAAGTACATTTTTGAGATCAAATTTGAGTAGATTCCAAGAGGGGACAACAAAGTTGATGATGTTATGGTGACCATTTCCTCTCTCCTATAGATACCTGAAAAATGAGCTCGTTATGAATTCATGGTGGAACAATTATTTAACCCTGCCTATGATAACCCTGAATCCAAAGTCATATACCATCTAGTAGAGGATAACTCTTCTATCTATGGGAATATCTACACCTATCTAAGAGAAAATACCCTACCACCAGATTTATCCCAAAACCAAAAATAAAACTTTATTCAACAAGCAACTCGACATACACTAATAGTCGATGTACTTTATCAGTGAGGTATTGATGGTACTCTCCTTCAGTGTCTTGAACGCAACGAAGCTAAAACCACTTTACACGAGGTTCATGAAGGTATCTATGGCACTCATTCAAGTGGACTAACTTTAGCTAAGAAACTCCTATGCTTGGGGTATTACTGGTCGAATATGGAGAAGGAGTCTTTTCAATTTTTTAAGAAGTGCCAAAAATTTCAAGTTCATAGAAACCTAATACACACACCACTACATGAATTGCAACCATTCGCATCAACATGGCCTTTAGATCAATGGGGACTTGAACTTTTAGGTAAGATTCATCCATCATCATCCAATGGACACAAGTTCATCCTCACAACCACAGAGTACTTTACAAAGTGGATTGAAGTTGTTTCCTTAACCACCATCATCAAAAAAAAAATTACATCCTTCATCCTGAATTACATTATCTGCCGGTATGGTATTCCTCAGTCCATTGTCATTGACAATGGTAGACTTTTCAAGAATCAAGATGTCCAAGAACTTTGTGAAAGGTTTCATATCCATTATCAATTTTCCACACCTTACTACCCTTAGAGGAATGGCTAGGTAGAGGCCTCAAACAAAACCATTCTGAAAATCCTGAAGAAAACCGTCAACGTTGTTGGATGTGATTGACAAATTCAATTGAACCCTGCTACGTGGACTTATCGTGCTAGTATTTTCACCTCGACAAGAGCCACACCCTATTCTCTAGTCTATGGATCAAAGGCCATTTTACCTATTGAGGTTGAGCTACCATCCCTATGAGTGTCTTTGAAGAGAATTATTTCAGAGGAAGATTATCGAGTATCTAGGCTACAAGAGTTGGAACTGTTAGATGAGTGTTGTCAACATGTAGTTGATCACCTAAAATCCTATCAGCAGAGAATGTCATGAAGTTATAATCACAAGGTCAAACCAAGAACATTTCAGATTGGTGACTTGGTCCTGAAAGAAAATCCTCGTAATCAACAAGATCGAGAAAGAAGGCGAAGTTTCAACCAAATTGGCTAGGTCATTTTATCATTATATCAGTCTATGGATTGGGAGCATATTAGTTGTCTATGCCTGAAGGGGGCCTATTTGAAGAACCCATCAATAGCCTGCATCTCAAGAAGTTCTACACTTAATTCATCTAGTGCACAGTAAAAGTCCTAAAAAATACAAAAAAATGAAAAAATGTCCTGAAAAAATGGTCACCTTAATGAAAACCTAGCAAACAGGCATCTTGGTGACAATAAAAAAAAGTAAAAAAGAGAAAAATACAAAAAAATTGGAAAAATTCAAAAAAAATCATAAAATCTGAAAAAGTGCAATAAAAAAAATCATAAAATATGAAAAAGTGGAATAAAAACAAGTAGTGAAAACCTAGTAATAGGCACTATTTGTGATAGATTAGCTTTTCCATCTATTTGGGCATGTGCCAACCATTCACTTTCGCCATCATTCTACTTGTCATCAGAAAACCTCATGTACATATCTTGGAATTGTGGTCGTGTGTCATGCTGGATTGGGGGAAAAATCCTGAACTCAGTGGGGGCAATAAACTTTGAGCTTAAACTAGCAAACAAGAAAACATCAGTATGACAACACGACAAACACAATGATCATATTACAACTTAACATTGAACAGATTCAATCATCAAACTTTACACAAACAACCATCCATATCAAACAAATAAATAAATCAATCAAAGAAAATATAAATGGATGATGTCTAAATCATGATTTTATCCCATTAGCATGAATGTTCAACTATTGTACTTTGATTTTTGTTATCATATATTTGGAGCACCTCGAGGATGTCTTGAACTAGAGGAGCTAGGAAGGAGTATGATTTTTCTTTGTCTGCTATCTATGAGTTAATCATTACTACTATAGAAATTGTCATGAGATGTACTCTACAAAGTATCACTGATGAAATTTTGAATTTTCATAGGAAAATGATTAACTCTTGTCTGTTTACGCAAGTAATGCTCAGATCTTCTTGATTTAATTATACTTAGGTACTTGTGTTAACTTGCAATATCAAAAATCATGAAATTAGTACTCATGTCATCATGGTCTAATTATACCATCGATGTTTGTACTCACTTTCAATATTTTAAAGGCTCAATGATGATAAAAGCATAGAAAATTGGCTACTACGATGACAACTTTTCATATTTAGATTTGCATCGTTAAGTTAGATTGCATCCATGTTAGTTTTGCATCTGCAGTATATATTTTCCAAGGCTGGCACAATTTTCAAAATGATGTTATCTCTATCATTAATGGATTGAGTACATTTGACATTAACAAAAAAATATCAATCTCATGTAGTTGCATAATCATTTGCATGCCTACATTATAAAACATTATTACATCATCCATTCATCCATGCATTACATCATAATATTTGCATTAGAAAACAAAAAAAGAAGTGCATTGCATCTCACTTGCATAATCAAATTCATCCCATATAGTATAGAAGTATCATATATTTACACTAAAAGAATAAAAAAAATAAGGGGCGCCACATTTCATTTGCATCCATCTCATAGCATAAAGAATCATGCATAAGAACATATAGAATCATCATCCATACATCAACATATCATCATTGCATCCATACATAATCATGTCATCATCATATAAGCATCATATAAACATCACATAACATATAACATAGAAATTAAATGCATCCATCATAGGTATTCATCACACAATGCACATAAACACATATAGATCACTAATCATCGCTGCATCTCATATAAATCTCAAAATAATAATGTCAAGTGTACAATGATGTCCAAATATGTCGAGAGATATAACATAAAAAAAAAAATGGCAGAAACCATAATGTCTCAACTAAATTGGGGTATACATCATGTCTAAAATACATCAGAAGTGATAATAACAGAGCTATGCGCTACTGACCCGAGACAACATTGGCAATGTTCCTCCTTACTACACCACCTGATGATCCTACCCCTGGATCTCTGCGAGGTGGCCCAATCACACCCCTACTAGTAGTCCTAGAATGGTTGTGGGAATTGGTAGACTAAGCATAACTAACCCAACGCTCTAGAGGCACTACCTCATGTTATCATCCCCGGTAATGCTCGTCCTCCCTGATGGAACATCGTACCTCTCAAAGGTAATCCATTGTTGAGGTGCCCTCAACCACTCTATGTAGTCTTTATGCTAGTCCCTATGCCTACTCACACCATTGTCTCAAGGTATCTCTCTCGGTGGTGAGCATAGAAATCTATGCCTGTGCCTGTGTCTATACTTGTGCCTATGCCTGTGTCTATGCATGTGCCTGTGCATGTAGTTGTCCCTATATCTGCACTAGCTGACCTTGTAGAGTCTGTACTTGGGCCTGCAAGGCAGCTATCTGAGCCTGTTGCTATTGTGAGGGAAAACGAATCTAAATGTGCTACTAAGTTGTAACCACCAAGGATCTCCTCCTTTGGGGTACTCTGAATTCTTGTACATCCAGCACCGGTCCACCTCCACCAACACCTCCATCTCCTCCATCACCATCCCCGTGACCATCTCCATCGTATCCATCCCCATCATCACTGCTCTCTCTCTCCTCTCTTCATCACCTCCTCCACCCCTCCTCCACCCCTCCTCTGTCTTGGTGCCTACTCCTCATCCAATAAAGGTACTAGCTTGTTCAGACTAGATATCCTCGAGAACGGATGTGAAAAGAGGTAATGTGCATACTCCTGTGATACAACAACCTCTATAATCTCTAGATGGTACTCCCAAATAACTACCTATAAACCCTAGTACTCCTCCACCATTGCATCATATGATAGGCAAGGTCCCCACTCTGGAATGTCCTATCGTCAGCGTGCATATAAAGCAACTCCTTGGGGAATACCTTGTACTCACTCGTACTATCGCAACACTCTCCCAAGAAGGAATCTCTCAATCACAAACTAAGTCCTCCCAATCAGGTATCTAGTCATGCATGCATAGGGTATCTCAATGTTATCCTCTGGCCACTGCTCACAGTCAAGATATGGCCTTCATGTAACTGTATCGAGATAATCCAATACCCTCCTCTAGTACTCTAGTTTTCCCATCTTATGTTGGACAAATGGACCTGTGTATCTGTGAACATATGGATGACCAACTAGCCACTGTCTATCTACAACTAGATGAGTAACAACTATGTGCTCCCACACCCATATCTGCAGTAGTGTCACCCCCGCCGACAAACTGGCCCCTTTGAGATATACCACCTAGTGAAGATCATGGTATAAATGTGCTAGCATGCAGAAGCCCCAAGCATATCTAGTCCCCTATGTGATCATGATCTCTAGTGTCCAACCCCATTCGAATAAGAGTCCCTTCGACCTACGGTTAGGACATAGAAATCCTCCAATAAATCCAACAAGAACACATGGCAATGTCGCATATGCATCAACCATCTCTCACCATGAAAACTCAGCCACAAATCTGATCATCCTCGAAGACTCTTTGCAATGCATCTATACCTCCCTACTCAGTGGAATCATACACAACTAGCTCTCCGACAACAAGAATCCTTAGGATATGGTAAACATCCTCTTGTGTCATTGTCATCTCACCAGTGGGTAAGTGAAAGGTGTTGTGGTCACTGTGCCACCTCTCTGCCAAAGTAGTTAGAAGTCCCCTGTTAATCCTATGCTGGGAAATATCTATCAAGGAAGTCAATTTGCATCATCCAATCACATCTAGATCAGCCTGTACCAGATGAGGAATCAAATCCTAGGTCCTCGGGAACTGCTCCCGAGACTGAAGGGTCCTCATTGGCTCCTATCATCATAACATATCACAAATCAACATCAATCAACCTATCAATCTAATCAAATATGATGAGATTTTGATTACATCTCATGAGCGTCTATCATTGATCCTCACCTATAATGAGGTCAATCATCATTATCCTATCATTGATCCTCACCTATCATGAGGTGAATCATCATCAAATCCTATCATTGATTCTCAACTATAATGAGATCAATCATCATCTAATCTATCAACATCATCAAATAACATCAAAACATCGGCTAACGCGATCATTAAGCATCAAAATCACTTGGAGTTTAATCAAAAGTTCATCATTTTGGTGTCAATGCGCTAAAAAAATCTATACACTAAAACATTCCATCGATGGGCCAAAATAGGGTCTCAAAGCACTAAATCGAGTTGTATGTGTCATTAAATTTCATCAATGCGCTATTTTACTACATCAATGTGCTAAAAAGATCTATGCGCTAAAACTCTGACTTAATGTGCCATAAAACATCACCTATGCGCTACAAGACCAGTTGCACTACTACATTTAACAAATGCACTAAATCTAAGTACGAATGCGCTATTTTACTATATGTGCTACAACTTTCCATGGATGTGCTAAAAAACTAACCTTATGTGCTAAAATACTCTATGCGCTATAATAGTGACTTGATGCACTACATCAGAGTCTGAATGTGCTAAAACACAAAAAGGAAGAATTTAAACATGAAAAATGTGGGAAGAATAAAATTCAAAAATTGCAAGGAGGTTTTTGAGGTACATACATGACCGGGTGGTTGTGATGTTGCACATGCTCAAATCTATGGGTTTGGATCGGAATCACCATCTTGCTAAATTTGCTCAAAAGATGCTCACTCACTCAATTTTTCAAAATCCAAATGATTCAAATGAACTTCAAATCACATCTTTTAACCTTTTAAAGGGTGATTAAGTGGGGTTTAAAGTGGGATTGATTTTTTTTTTTAACCAAGGGTATCAATTCATCAATCAATCACCTGATAGGTTCAATATTATTTTTGGGAGATAAATTGTCTCAACATCATAAAATTTGAAAATCATCATCAAATCATTAGAAAATCATAAAAATTCAAAAATTCATCGATTTATCTCCCGAGGGGGCATATATCCATCATCACTTGGAAAATCAGTGTCTGGGGCATATCAAAAAAAAATTGTCAGCATCACCAACAAATTTTTCTTTGAAGCAATATGTAAACACATCACTTCAAAGAGGGGAAAAATGTATACACCCAAAATCGGTCAGGATAATCAATTAATTAAATACAAGTTATTTAATTAATAAACCTCTTATTTCATCTACTTATAAATAAATTCTAAATTTATTTATATAGTTCACATTTTCTAATTCTTCTTATCTTAAATCATATTCCTCTAATCTTAATTAAATAAACAAATTCCAATAGTTTGTTTTATTTAATTAATATCTTCTTACTAAATTTGAATAATTCCAAATTTAAATTTAGTCACATGCCTACAACTTTTCCTCTTGCCACCTCATCAAGTGTCTCATGAATTTAAATATCCTTAATATTTAAATGGGCTTTTTCCTCAACAAAATCTGAAACAAACTTTGGATACTTGGCTCTTCCATTTCATTTATTCTTCTAAACACTTGGCAAAGTGTTCTATTAAAGGGAACAATCTCCCTAATTCCCTCTAACTTCTTCATCCTCCACCATTCATCTCTCCAGCTAAAATCTTGACCGTTGGTTGTTGCCACATCATTTTATGCCTTGGAAATCCTATAAATGTAGCCTCATGAACTACAACATTTGATATCCCAACTTTGAGAAAACTTACTCTACAAAATTTTCATGAGAGCATTTAGTGTTAGAGCATTTATCAATTAGCATTTAGAAGCATTTAATTTAGAATCATGGCTTAGTTATTAGCTGCATCTTAGTCTCTTCAGTTTCATCACAACATCATTATCATAGCATAATCTTCATTTTCATACAACAACATCAACATCATTATCATAGCATCAATCATTCAATCAATCAATCATGTAGGAATATATTTCTTGCATTTTCTAGCATTCCGTTCTTCAAGTTGTCATTCTAAAATATCATAAGTGCATATACAATTTGAGAGCCATTATTATTTTATGAATCCTTGAAGATAGGAAACAATGGGATGACTTTAGGGAATTGGTTTTGTTTCATTTCGATTAGTTTTGTTGTTCAATTTCTCTAATATAATGTCTCATTGCTTGTGTGATTTTGTTTTTCATTTACACATTTTACCTCACACACTATGGATGACTCTACTAACAAGTAATGTAAACCCAGAGCACAGTGAACAGACAAAGTCTAAGCAATGAATTTTGCACTTACTTTGGCCAAAGTTTGATCAACATAATTCAATCCACTTTCTAAGGAAGTGGTGTCGTAAGTTCACCCGCTTCTAACTTAACTTGGAAATCCTACTCACCTATGGTTAACTCTTCTTTTGGTTTGAACCAAAGGTTAACTAACTTAGCACAATCTCTTTCAATAGTGATGACCCACTAATGTCTATTATTCGACCAAATAGGTTTGACTCATTTATCTTGAATACCCTATTACATACTTGTAACATTTTGGGTTTGGCAACTGCCTCTTATTCAAGTTTTTACCAAGACACAAGTGAATAATCTATTCTCCTATTTTTGAGGTCTTTGAGTTTTTGAGAACATGAATCCTCTTCTCAAGATTAAACTACCATGCATAGGTAATAATAAAGACTCTTTGTATAATATATATGATGATAACATTCAAAATATAATAAAGATGTATTCACTTCTAATGCATTTCTAGACTCTCTTATTCAAATGCAATATAAACTTGTTTGAAAACATTATATGTATGACACTGTCATATTGGGATAATATCATACTCCCATATGTTGGAATAAAACAAACAAGCTCTGATACCAATTGTTGGAATAAATGAACAATCTCTAATCCAATTGTTAATCACCAAATCACTAAGATATGATACCAATTGGTGAGATACAAGGCTTTGACTACTACAATATAGAAATCTGAAAATTGTATGCAAATCTGTAAATAACTTTTCTTAATCCTTGAAATACCATGAAGAGATTCAACTTCTTTATGATGCTAAAATCAGCCACTCTAACATGCTTGATAAAACCACCTTAGATGAACTTATAACAGCAATAACATCACCATAAGATAGCAGCAACAAAGAGGCACAAATCAGCAACATAAGAATGCAAGATTTCACAACACAAGGTAGCAATGGAACAGAAGAATAAACTCATAACACAGTGTTTACATGGAGAAACCCTTGCGGGAAAAAACTCCACCAAGAAGAGAGGCCCAAGTTGTATTATCTTCAAACAAGATTACAATACATCCACTTCCAATCTCCTCTTGAGTCTTCAATCCTGCAGCACCCTGTTACTCTTGTTACTCTCTCTCTCTCTCTAACCAACTTCACTCTCAAGTCTCATATTTATACAAAATGAGTACCCACCAAAGGAATTCGTGGGAGATGGATAAAATCCAATATTTCTATCTTGGGATACACCAAAATTATCTTCTTACATATTCCCTTACACTTTTCATAGGCATCTTCCCAATATAGGCACCTAGAACCAAGAATAGGAACTTACAAGATAATAATAGCTGTCATATGTTGTCATAGAATCTCTTACACCTTATGACAGTTGTAAGTTGTCATAGATGCTCTTACAAACTTATGACATGCATCATAACAGCCCAAAAATACATTTCCCTAAGATAGGCACCAAGATTCTCCACCTCACCTCATTTACTATTTACCAAGATTCCTTGAGCAGTAAAAGTAACTCTGTAATAAACTGTCGGTGAAACTTATTCATCCCTTATGGGTAATTACAAATTAAGAATAATAAATGGAATAAATACAATATTGGGATTTACAAGGTTAATGGCACCTTATCCCAACACCATATTTAGCTTCTCTTTTCTACTTTATTTTAACAAGCTGGTTGTTTTGGTTAAACACATCTTTAGAGAGAGAGTTTTAACCTTCCACTAAAGCTCTCTCTCTCTCTCTCTTATATATATAACAAAACTACTTGATATATTCAACTGGTTTCCCTAGTTCTCATTATCTCTTTGCATTTTAAATTAGCACTATGCATAAATAACTAAGCAATTCATACATGCACTCATTACTTTTCTAACAACCATAATTGCACATAACAATGGAAAAAGCAAACTCAGATAATTAAAGAGCTTTAATCAGAATTTGAAAGAGAATGAAAGAGAATCATTATAATCATGCCTAGAATAAAATAGCTTGACTTGATTCTTGGTAATCCTTGCTTGAAATCTACATGGTTAACTCAGCTTTAAACTTCTTGTCTTCTCAATTTCTAGCACTTAGCTATGTTCTTGCAGCTTTTCCTTACTTATTGACTACTAGTTTACAATGATTGAACAATCTAACATTGATACTAATAAACTAATCTCACTCTTTGGTGTATTGAAATGTAGATTTCAATTGCTCTTCTCACAAAACTTAATTCTTCTCTCAAACTAATGTATGTAGCTAATCCAAAATTGCAAAATAATGAACAATCAAATAAAGAATAGTTGCTATTTGTTTGTACTAAAACTGATTTACTAATAATAGAAATCAATTTAATAAGGGCTTGAATTTCTCTCCAATCATTGTCACCACTCAAAAACTCTGCCAAACATGAGATTTAAACTAGTTGACTAAGCATTTAGAAATACTGCGACTTGTTTTTAGAAAGAGTCAAGCAATGCCAAAGCTTATACATTGAGATGCAACACTTAATAATATAGTTTCCAATTTGCAACAGATAACCAAAACCAAGTCGACTTCAACTACTAATTGCCATGACTAACTTGGGCACATCAATATTTTGTTATTTTCTAGTTTATTATTACAAAAAAAGTCTCATGATAAGGCCACATTGGAAGTCAAAAGCTACTCAAACTCTATTACTTACCTTTTTCCCAAGTCATGGGCTTCCATGTTAATAGGAACATATGCCAAATAGCCTCCACTCACCACCTTCACGTAGCTGATAAATAGTTTTAAAATGAGAATTTCCAACCACCACGTGACAGTGCTAATGAATGGATATATGCATAATGTGGCACCAAAACTAGGTGACCCCAATACTTATTGTTTTAATAGCATTAAGCCTTGCATATGTAGGGCTTTATATCCATTTAATATGGCTTACAAAATCACTTAAATTTATAATAACATATAATTATATATGTGATTATATATATATATATCCCTTTTAATTGACTACATATACATTACATATATACATATGTGTATACGTAGATATTATTGTCTATGTATATTCATACCTGCATACATACATATATATATACCTTGCATGTTATATACTATGTACAAAGAGTTTTAGCATTTTAATTTAATTTAATTAAATGGTCAAGGAGGAACAAAGATGACAAAAGCATCATTTTCCCTAACGACTCACAAGCCCATCAACTTAGGTTCAAGACTCACCATTGCAAAGCTTAGATTGAATCGACAAGGTTCCACTAACCTATGCAAGTGAGTGTGTGTGTCTACTCAGATAGAAATACCAAATGTTCCAATACCAATTGATCTCTTCTCCTAGGTGATACTCTCCCTCCCCCACTAGAGGGTTCAAACTTTCCCCCATCCAACTTAGAGCAACATTTATGTAGTTAGCTGATAACATATATATCATATACACAATATAACTTAAGCATCATTAAAACATTTAAAAATTAATTTCATCATATTGCATATTCATACATTTCTTTCAACCATTGAATATCATCAAGACATAATCTTGCATTAAAATTATGTTTATTCATAAGGGTAAAAGTATTTGGTAAATTAATAATTTGCATAGAGGTCATCACAACACTTGACACATATGCATCCTTTTTAAGCATGTTGGAATTCACTTCAGGATTTTGGATCCCTTGTCTCTAACTATTGTAGACACTAAAATTGTCCTAGGCCTGCAAACTCTAATTCTTCGTCATTTCCCCTTTCATCCTTGATAATTAAATAATTTAATAATTTAATTATTTCCTAATGTCAGATGTCTTATATTAATTAAATAATTTTAATTATCTAATTAATTCATTTCTAGCTTTATTTATTCTTTGATTAATTAAATAAATTATATTTATTTAATTACATCACTAGTGTCCCAAGTTTCTACTATAATTAAATAAATTTTATTTATTTAATTATAATTTGTCACTTTCAACTATAGTTAAATAATTATTATAATTATTCATTAGCCTTTTCTACCATTAAATTAAATAAATTTTATTTATTTAATTACTTACTAGTTTGTCATCTTCCTCCTATTTTTGAATTAAATTATTATTTAAATCAAAAAATTAGATTGTCACATGTCTTCTATAATTAAATAATACCTTTTTATTATTTAATTATTCATTTGAATTTCTCCTACAACCTCTTTAGCCGTGCCAATCTTATCTTCCACATCAAATCTTATCTCTTGACATCTCATTTAATTCTAGCCCTTGTTCATTCTTATTATTTGTAATAATTTTCCCCTAACCCTATTCCATACTACATCTTTCATTCTTGGCCATTGATTGACACATCTTATTGACATTCAATCTTAGCTCTTCATTCAAAATTTTATTTTCTATAAAAGACCCTTGTCATTGTCATTTTGACATATTTAGTTCATATGCAAGTACATGCTGCTAGTGTGAGACAATGATCTTCAATATTTTGTTAGTCATTTTCATAGGCTTATTATTGCATACTCAAATATGAGGGAAATTATTCATATCAAGCAAGATGGAGATGGGCAATGGAGTTGAATCAATGGTGGCAAGAAGATTTTATGGTGATATTGCTTTATATTTTGTCTTTATGCTTATTTGTACTTCATTGCTTATTAGGGTTTGATTTACATGGATTATTGCCTAACCTTGATAATTTTACCCTGATTTACAACTACAACCCTTGATTAGTTAGCACTTCTTGGTAAACTCCTCTAAGGCAGGTTAGATATATAATTAGATCAATCTACAAATTTCCACCCATATACTCATGGGTAGATAGAGGTGGTTAATAGCGTAGTGTTTAATCTTCTCTAAATTCATAATAGAATATAGTGAACATGGGATGATAGCTTACCTTTCACATAACATGCTTATAATAGAACACTATATGACTCTTTAGGGTACAATCCTTTCCAAACATGTCTTTTGTTTCAACCAACAATGCCCCTTGACATATATACTGCATACCAATGACTATTGAAACATGTGCACATAATAGAAGTATATTTAAAGCTCAATGATTTTCAAATGAATTCAAGGCCTTCACAAATAGGTCCAACAAACTCTTTAGTAGCAATAGAAAAAAATACAAAGTCACCATGAAATTCATGTTTCATGCAACACATATCTTCTAAATTGGTGACAAAGTATGGCTTCATCTTCAAAAGAAATATTTTCATAGTGTGTGTTATGAGATTGAACCTTTACAATATGGTCCTCACACTATACTATGCACAACTAGTGAGAATAATTTCATTCTTGACATACCTTTGTACTCAAATATGTATCATATTTTTCATTAGTCTTACCTAAACCTTATTTCCCTCCACTTCTAGAGTTGATGCAATTTCAAAACCCAATTGATGACAATCATGCTTATGTAAATCAAACAATAAAGATGTCATCATTGACACAACTACAAACAATATTTTCTTAAACATTCATAGATTATTCTACATAGTCAAGATAGGGCATTATGTTCACCAAGGAAAGTGGTACAACCGAGAACAACTATATACATAATTTCCTACACTAAACTGAAAAGCAATGGAGGCTTATGTCTCAAGAAGGGGTGAGTAGTTCAATTACCGCCACATGCATAATTGGAGTCTCACCCATTCACTTATTTTGTGTGTTTACACTTAACATGTGATGATTTCTTTTGGCTCAACTCTACATAAGACTATTCTATACACCATTCCATGCACAATCTATACGTATCCATGTATAGCATTACGCACCCATATTTTTTAGCCTTGCACATGGATGTACATGTTTATCAACCATATAGGTATGACACCTACAAGTGCCACACCTGTCACACTCCCATCCACATCAAAAGAATACCATTTGCTTTTAACATTTTCCAACTTACTATTTTAGGCTTGGTTGATGGCTTGGTGCATAAATAGTTGTCTTGCACTAGCTATTGGCAAAGGTCATGCCAACACATTGTTGTATATAGATCTTCTTTTATGCAATTCAATAACATTCCAAAGTCTTCTACTTTTTTCAAATGTACATATGCATGGTAATTTAGAGTCTCTTATGTATGCTCTATAAATTATGTAGATTATTACTCTAATCTATAAGTCTATCTTCTAATCTTCTAACAATTTAGATCGAAAACTTGTACACTTCCTTTTTATATTTTAATGATTATAATAATGAAAAAACCTTAAACCCATAATTATTAGTTATTAATTATGCATCTTATTGAATTGGTCTAAATTAAACTTAGAGATAAGCTTTTTTTTTTATACAATTATATTTGATTATTTTTCTATTTATATGTGAACTATTTATTTACTATATATAGTATAAATATATGATAAGACAGAGTATTATAAGCATAAACGCTATACCAACAATGGACCCAACTAATGCCCCTCTCCCCTATCACACCAGATAATCTATAATGCAGGTTATTCACGAGTTTTGGGTTTCATGGTAGAAGGAAAATCACCTTTTTCGATTGTTGAACGGTATCTAACGAAACATTCCGATTCCTCGCTGTGGTAGACCGTGAAGGCTTCAGAGATTACGGTAGAACATTCCTGTCAGTGTTCCTTAATTGAATCAGTGCCCTTTCCAATCACAATGGACACAAGTTGATTCCATAATATCACCGGCAATAACCGGTTAATAGTCGAGCCTGGTCCATGATGGCTTTGTTCCAGTCAGCGTCTGTGTGTACCATTGTTCAATTTCATAAGCTAAACCATCTGCCCCACGACAGCATCTTTAACGATGTCGTCTATTGTTTCCTTTTGCCTCATAAACAACAATTTGTCACATGGATAGAAAATAGAAATAATTTGGATAAAGGAGGTATTTTCCAACACCGTCAAATTTGATATTGCTATCGATTCAACAGTGTAGTTTTGAGTCAAACTCATTGACCCATGTTTCATGAGTAGTGGTTCACAAGAACCCATCTCATGATAGCTAATTGTCCACTTAGCACTCATTGTATCTAGGTGATGCTCACAGAGGTGAAGACTGGTCCGCCCCGGGAGGTCACCCATCCCAAGATCGCTTAGCCTCGCGCTTTAACCAAGGAGTTTTCCAAGGTTAAGCCTCCCGCTTGAGTTGTTACCCCATTTGCAAACCTTCAACAAGTGTTGTGCCTTATGAACCATTCATAATAGAGCCCCTTTAGCTCATCAATTGATAAGTAGGAGGTATTTTTCCACAGCGGGTCAAATTATGATATTGCTATCAGGATTCAACGTGTAGTTTCGAGTCAAACTCATTGACCCATGTTTCATGAGTAGTGGTTCAACAAGAACCCATCTCTATGATATCGAATGGTCCACTTAGCACTCATTGCATCTAGGTGATGCTCAAAGAGGTGAAGCATTGGTCCGGCCCCGAGGTCACCCATCCCAGCATCGCCCAGCCGCCGCTAACAGAATTTGTTTGCATCTTATTCGAACGTATGAAGACAACCTTGTCGCCTCTATCATCAATTTTGCAATCAATGTTAATAAAATTTTCAATTGAAATTTCCAGCATAACTTTCTACTGTAATCTTCATCTTTGGAATCTGCTGTTAAATTGGAGAATACTTTTAATGAGAAAACGATTAAAGCATTAATCAGAAGTTCAGAATATACGATTAAAGATGGAACCTGCGATCATGTTGGAGATTAGTTTCTGCGAGAAGACGATTAAAGTCCCTCTAAATTAATCAGAACATCAATGGAAACTAAAAAGAATGCTCAGGGCAATGGCAACTGCTTCTATTTATAGAGCTTATTTGCATTACATATATACAGCGCTAATCTAAGTTTCAGGCGTTAAAAATACAGATCAATCGCCTGTGGAAGATATAATCTCTCTGATCGAGGGTTTGGGGAGAAATAGATTATAAGTTCAAAGCTGCGAGGGATGGAACATCTCTCCTGTATCTAAGCCGCTGAATTGTGGCAAACGCTAAAATTGATTAGATCGACGAGCTACGTTCCATGGCTGTTACATTTCCCGCCTGACTAGAAAATTACCTGTAAGATCATTAGATTTTTGTTAAGAAATCTTCTAAATTCTTAGTAATTAAATGAAATCAAGATTGCTAATTCAAAACATGATTTTGAATCGAGGCTACAGAAGATAAGAAACTGTACACTCCAATGCATAAGAGAGACGCGATTTATGAGGCAAAACAGTAATTACGAGGTCAGAAGCGAGTATTTTAAATAGACCCTAGAAGATTGTGGAGGTTGACCTTACAAACTATTCACATGTCCCAACAGTATATGAGAGACTGCAACACGAAAGGTAGAAGAGAAACTCCAAAACCGAAGTCACAATTGCACAAAATTATTATAAAGATGTAGGGTACAGGTAGGGACGCCATTAAAATTAAGAATTAACTAAAAATTAATAAGGATATAACTATGTTATATATAATTAGAGTCATTAAAAATGAAAGCGTGGTGTATACTGGGATTTCCTGATAGCTATATATCTACTACAAACTTGTCTAGCATGAAATGTCAGGGAACTGAAGCAAGGAAAGGGAAATCTCACCAGAATTCATTTGAGGTTCGAATGGAAGTTGCATAATGGCCGGGTGAAACTCTGAGTTGAATGCATTGTGACGGTGAGTGATACCGTTCCAGGGCGAGGAGCGTTGAGGTATATTTGGCTTGGGCTGTTGATATTGAAGGTAAGGCGAGGTTGTCAACTCCGTAGAAATTCCACCGCTCGGAGGGTTTGGCGGACAAAACGTCATTATCTGCACACAAATTCCAATAAAACTTAGAATTTTCGTCGTTTCATAGCAAAATGTCAAGGAGAATACGTCTCAAAACTTTCAGCGCACCGCCACCGATATTTTGAAGAACGGCTCAAAGACATCAAAATCAGCGCAAAATTCTCGAAAATCCTAAGAATTTCCTCTATTCCTAGAATACTATGGGAAATTCCAAACAGTTTGCTCCAGGCTGGACATCAATATGGAAAATTTAAGTAGTTTCCGTTACTTTCGCCTTGGGTTGTATTATGCCAAACAAGTCTAGAAGATTCGTGTCTTTTGCTAAGATCCAGCTAATCACTTACGTCTTTGGGAGAGAAACGGTCGATTTCAAAGTCGAAGCGTGGATTGACCGTTGCGAGCTTCATCGAAAGAAACTGCTTAACAAGAAAATAACAAGGAGATTAGGATTTAAGACGGTGCAGAAATTTATGTACTCCAGCTTAGATAGAGCTGCTTTTCTGGTCAAAGTACTGTACCTCAACTTGACGCTGCAGACACTGAACATGATTGATGATCTCGTCAAGCATTGATGCCTTGCCCGTGATCTGAGCAAATATTAATAGAAATGAACGATAATCAGAAATCTAATTAAGTCAACAACTCAATAGATTTTCATTACGCTTGAGATGCAGCGTACCTTACTACATCCGGGTACCAGATCCTGCAAAAGCTTCATTCGTTCACTTATCTTTTCTCTTCGCAGCTGAAGCCAAGCACAAAACAACTACTTTCAGGTTCTATTTTTGCAAAACCACAAGGGTTTCACCGAAGTATAACAACATATTAAACTTTGATTTACAGAAACTTTAGAATTATGCGGGAGAAACAACAGCAAAGAACTTACTCGTTCCGCTAAGCTGTGGCTATCAGTGGCTTGGCCTCGCCGCGCCCTGACGTGGATGTAATTAGCCATATCAGTCGGCGGCGGAGCCTTAACATTTTTTTTCTCCTCACAGTTATCACCATTACTCTGCTCCGCCTGGCATTTAGAATCTTCAACGGCGTCCTTCGCAGGGCCTACACCTTTGCTGCGCTTTCCTTTCTTCGGCTCGGAATTCACCGCCTGAACATCAGATTCCACGAATAAAGAAACAGAAGACTATAAAATAAATTTGCACTTCCAAGATAATAAAATGGCTCTTCGGTCACGAGTTCGATTCTCGTGAGCGGAAAGCTCAAAGTTGAAGTTAAACTAAAGTCAAATCAAAGTTCCCCAGAAACGCGCCGTCTGATCATTTGGTCCGTAAATCTGTATGATTTAACTTGAAACCTACCTTCTGCACGGTTTTCCGTTTCTTCGGATGGTAACACTTGGAATCTTTTCCGGACACAGAAGAATCGAAAGCCTTTCCTTTGCTGCTACAGCTGGTAACCGTTTCTGTTGTACTCGGCCCAGATTCTTCGGCTTTTCGACAATTTTCCTGCGCAAAGCAAGAATATTTCGCCGCTCTCTCAACAAGCCCCGGGTCCGAAGGAAGACCGGGTAAATCACAGGCCGCAGGTTCGAGCCCGACCAAATTGCCATCACTCAACCCGGTCGAATGAATCTGCTGCTGTGGGGCAACAGAATCCTGCCATTCGCCCCCTAAATTCACATTCCCGTCCACTGCCGGGTCAAAAACGGAGCTGCCGATATTCACCATCTGCTGCGGCCCAACAGTAGACGGAAGAGCGACCAAAGCAGCAAACGAGTTCTCGTCCATCAAAGCACTGGTCGCGAACAAATTATCATTCAGCAATGTCTGCATTTCATGACTGGCAACAAATTGCAGCCAGTTAAATTCAGAATCCGCTTCCGAA
Source organism: Sequoia sempervirens (assembly GCA_007258455.2). NCBI lineage: Eukaryota > Viridiplantae > Streptophyta > Pinopsida > Cupressales > Cupressaceae > Sequoia > Sequoia sempervirens. The sequence continues at coordinate 92,895,624 of VDFB02049217.1, read as the reverse complement.
TTAAGCCTTGCCATAATCTACTCTGACCCAACAATAAATTATTCAGAACTAAACAGTCTGCAACTGCCAAAAGGCTTCAAGTAGTGTGTGGATAAGTCTAGAGTACCTTCAATAGGTTGGTATATTTATGAAGACCTTCAGTGGGATCCTCTTATACTTGATCCAGACCTCTCCTCTTCACTACTTCCAATAGATCTGCTTAGGACAAAACCCGACCAATACTGCATTGATTGGCTTTCGTACTTCACTCCTCACATGTCACCATGCGCTCCTCCACGCTAAGTGTTCGGGAAAATTATGATTTCTCCATTTCAAACCCAACCAATCTTATTTCCCGATTTGGTTTTTACCCAATACTCCATCGTATTCACGCAATAGCCTATATGATGTATCATACGAGCTGGAAAAACGTTACCCGTTAATTGACAGAAACTTTCCCGGGGAGTCTCGCAATCATGCATTTGGGCCATTTGACTCTTTCCAATAAGTTTACAGGCCAAACTCGGGAAAAAAAATAAAAAATAAAAAATCGTCATGACTTTTACGGGGATTTGGGCATCCAAAACTTTTTTTTTTTGCCGGGGAATCACTCCCGCGAAAACCCAACAAACCTGGCATGATTTCATTGCGTCTCAGCTTTATAAAAGTCGAGATTTTGTAAACTATGACTTCTTTTCTTTTATTAAATACGTTGGGACTGAAAAGTTCCAAATTATGCGTCTAATAACTTCATTGATAATATCGAACGTCTACTCAACTTTATAAAATATTGAGAAAAGCACAGCTCTCTCCTTATCCAGTAAAGAGCTCCAATGAGTTTCTATGAACATATTTCGACCAGTAGGAAACCTGTCGTGACTTGAACCTGCGACCAACGTGCCAGCTTACTAACCGCCTGTCAGCTAAATGTGTTAAAAATTCCAAAAAGAAAAATTGTTTCAGATGGTGCTGGATAAGAGCGACTCAGTATGTGACACGAAGCTTTATGATGGATGTTTCTCTTATCAGTTATGTCTCGTCTCCTTGTGCAAAACATCGCTAAAGGCCTTAATCATTCTAACTTTAAAGTTAAAACTTTGTCGTTATTACATTTAGCATAATATATATGATAAATCGTTTCAAGGAAAGCATTCCTTGGTCACGGGAAATACAGTGCTTTGCTTCTCGCCTAAACCCACCCAACGTGTCCCCATGCATAACAATTGAATCACTCACTCCTACTCACATTATTTTAGATTTAAATTAAATAATTATTATTACAACTAACTTAGATAATAGAGTATCGAAATGGTATTGAACTATGTAATAAAATTGATAAAGACGGATATGACAATAACTTGAAGATAATAAAGTTTTGAAATAGTATTGGAGTATGTAATCAAATAGTATTGGATACTGGCTTCAGCTACAATAATGTAAAGAAGATTAGGTAGTGGAATGAGGAGAATAATGCAAAATTTTTACAAATCTTTAGCAGTTATAGAAACTTAAAAACAGATTAAACATAAATATCATGCATACCACGGCATAGTGATTTACGTGGGGAAAACCCTTTCGGGAGAAAACCCTCACACTCCAAAAGCCGTCCAATATATTATTCAGTAAATCACAAAGATTACAATATACTTGCAAAACAAGCTTCTCATCGGAGTATCACCACTCAGAGATCAAGAGACAACACGACCACTATCAAACTCTCAAAATACATCATCGTCTCTATTGCAGCCATAATACAATGGCCTCATAAAATAGGGTTACATTCTAGGGCAAGACAAACCAACAAAATATCTGCCATTAGATCTAAAACCTAACAATGAACAGTCTAGATTTACAATATATCAGTATTTAATGTATGTCAGCCATTTTAGGAGTTTCTTGAAAAAGTTAACACACACACTTTGCTCTTTGCTGCCATTGTATACACATATCGATCTAACTAGGAAATATATATATAAATATATATACATCGTATCAACAATAAATCATATATAATTGCAAGGTTGAGACACATTTTCCCAACAAATAAGTGTTCAAGATTGAAAAGTTGAGTCAATTTTGGCACGAAGCAATACCTTCGATTTTATTTGATTGAAAATTTGTAACAATGCATGTTTGGAATCAAATTATGATTTTTTCTATTAAGGATATGTGATTGTTATGTTTTGACAATTTAGGAATTGGCCTTCACTCTCTTTTGGTTCAATCCTATACTTACAGTTTTTATCTCCACATATGTGATCTTGAACCTGTTATGCAGTTTTAGCTTGGGAATGCAACCTTTATCTTTGCGGTTCAACTCCTTAGAATCATTTTTGTCTCTTGCATATAAAAATGGTGGTGTTTCAAAGCACCATTAGAAATTCAGTATGTTAGGGAAGGGAAGTTGACTAGCTTCCCACCTTGCATCTTAGCCAAAGCCCATTGATTGATTTAGCAATTTGGAACAAGTTTGCACACATGCTAAGTGGAAATACAAATGCCTGTATTTATGCTTATGATTTCATTTTCTAATGCATTGTTGTCTAGGATGAAGATGTGATGACTAAATGATCTAAAGTGAATTAGGGCTTTGTCCAAGTTTCTATAGCATCCTAGCTTGCAAGTTCACATATTTTATATTGGAGTTGGCCACTAATGACTAGTTTGAGGCAAGTCAGTTTAGGATCAAGATTAATTTTGGATTTGGAAAAAAGGTTTCAATCACACATGTTTAATTATAAGCAATGTTCAAGGTCATTGGTCCAAGCCCCAAGAGGTCTATGGGAATTCCTAACCTACAAAGGAAAACACATTAGCCAATGTTAACCTTTACATATTTGAGTTGAGAATAAGATTTTTAGCAATAAAGTGATACTTATATTCAGTATAAAAATGATTAAATTCACAATGGAGTTATAGATATCATGGTTGACATTGAGATTTTTTGTGACTAGAAAGGGATGAGCATATAAAATAGTTTTGTAAGGAAAGCTTAAGGTGTGGAACAAACTCTCCTAATGTCAAAACTCATAGAAGAATGCAGATATGTCTTTAAATTTTGCAATTATAGTTCATTAAGATGCACATGAAAAGAATAACATAATAGAGAAATAAACACATACACAATTGAACACCAGATTTACGTGGGAAAACCCTTACGGGAGAAAAAATCCACCACACCAAAGAAAAATCACTTGTATTACAGTAATTGAATTACATACAAGTTACAGACTCTTCTTTAAGATAATCAATCTCACAACAACAACATTTCCCTGATTAACCTTGTACATAACAAATTATGATCACACTTTGTTATGTCTTACTATTCCAATGCTTATACAACATACAATTCAAAACAGTAACTCCTCGAACCATTCAACCCTTGACCATTACAGAGTGTTCCATTTTGTTCACAGTTCACAAATGGTCTATTGATCTTCCACAAATAAACGGTCACAAAAGTCCAACTACAAATGGTTTACATTTTGCTTCTCTTATTGGTTCAAAACAAACCATGTAGACCAATCGTTCGATCAAAATTCTTCAACTGTATCACGTATCGGTGAGACACCAGACCATGTCTCACCGATGCCAAACTACCCATTTGACAAAAACACACAACATAGTCTTCTATTGCTCTATCTCTCTGACTTGGTGAAGTCTCTCCAACCAAACACCATCAGGCTGAGAACTAACCTCGGAGGGAGTTTCCAAAGCTCCTTTGACGGTTCATGTCTTACTGATGGGAAATCTCTTTGTTCATCTCATCGAGAAGACTTACCCCGATTGTAAACCATCGGCCAAACTTTAACCATCAGACAAAGATCTTAAATTTGGGCTAACATCATATTTCACACCAATGAAAAATCCATCGGCAAGACTCACGTTGGCCATACCCCATCAGCCAGACTCCTACCTTTGCCGAGAGATAGAGAACTTGCACTGACCGTTCAAGTCATATCGATGGATCCCATTGGCAAGACTGACCATTAGTCACATCGACATGATCATTTCAAACCTTAATAACCAAATTGCTTGTTAGCAAGACAGTCCAGGAGTCTCATTGATTTTTTTTCTTTTAGGAGTTTTATGTCAGTAAGTTTGAGGCACATTTTCCAACAATCTCCCACTTGACAAAGATCTTACTGACACCTCTAGAGCATCTAGAAACTACTGAGATTCATGGGCACTAAGGCCCATGGAACTTGCATACCACCTATACTTGTCTGTGCTTACTGGTTTCATCAATGCATCTGCAACATTTTCCAAAGTATCCACTTTTTCTAAACATACCTTTTCATCCTCCACCGTATCTCTTACAAAGTGATAGTGCACATCAATATGTTTCATCCTAGCATGGAAAGTAGAATTTTTCACTAGAAAAATAACACTCTGACTATCACAGTAAATTGTAATTTTTCCTACATCAAACCCAATGTTAGAATGCAAATATTTTAACCAGATTGCTTCTTTACAGGTGTGTGTAGCTGCCATGTATTCTGCCTCCATAGTGGACAAAGGGACTACAACCTACCGCTTGCTCATCCAACTAATTGCACCACCATTCACCATAAAAATATATCCACTGGTGGATCTTCTGCTATCAATGTCCCTTTCCCAATCAAAATCCACATACCCACAAATGTTGAGAGTCCTATGTGATTCAACCAAATTTCCATGGTAACACAAAACATATTTCAAAGTGCCCTTCAAATATATAAACACTCTTTTCACAACATCCCAATGTGTCCTTCCTGGATTCACCATAAAATGACTAAGTACTCCCCTAGGGCTTGGGAAATGTATGTCCTTGTACAGACCATTGCATACATTAAATTACTAACTGCACTTGCATAAGGAACCCTAGTCATGTCCTCCATCTCAGTAGGATATTTTGGACAATCTTCAATAGATAGCTTCGTTCCCTGCAAAACTAGAACAACTAGCTACTTGCAATCAGTCATACAAAATCTCTCCAAAATAGTGTTAATATACGTACTATGGCTGAGCCAAAGTTTTCTACTCTTTTTGTCCTTGGTTATTTCCATCCCCAGAATATATCTAGCTGCACCTAGATCTTTCATTTCAAATTTTGTAGAAAACTGAGATTTTAGATCATAAATCATAAACTTACTATTTCCAATGAATAACATATCATCCACATACAGGGCAATAATTAGAATACGATCATCCTCAACTTTGAAATACACACAATAATCATATTTTGATCTTACAAATCTCAGTGACAAAACAAATGTGTAAAACTTCTAGTACCACATTCTAGGAGATTGTTTTAATCCATATAGAGATTTTTTCAACTTGCAAACTAGATTTTCTTTACCTTTTTTCACAAAGTGCTCTGGATCACCACGAAGAAACACCATCTTCACATCCATCTGTTTGATCTCTAAATCATATGTAGCTACAAGTGACAAAAGAAATCTAATAGATGTCAGCTTTGCTACCGGAGAAAAAATTTCCCCATAATCAATTCCCTCTGCCTAGGAATATCCCTTTGCAACCAACCTCGCTTTATACTTTTCAACACAACCATCCAGACCAATTTGCTTTTTAAATACCCATTTATAGCCCACGGGCTTTCTACCTTCAGGCAATGGAATCAGATCCCAAGTATCATTTTTCTTTAATGATGAACTTTCTTCATTCATGGCTTCCAACCAGGAATCTGAATAAAAAATTTCAGTTGCCTCTTTTACAGTCCTAGGTTCATCAGTATTAGTAATCAAAGCATAGGCACAACTAGAATCCAACATAGAGAATCCATACCTATCCAGTTGTTGCCTTTCATGTGTAGACCTCCACACAGGTTGAGGCTGAGGACATTGTTCATCATCTTGCTCAGAACTTTTAGAGCTGCTTGAGCTCTCCTCAGATTCAGGTACGTTTTGAATTTTTAATTCCTCTTTATCTGGTGTGGGAGGAATTTCAACTACATCCTCTTTGTTTTATGATTTTGTCTCTAACTGCAGATCCAAAGTAGAAGGTTTTAGCTCATGAAAAATAACACTTCTATTGTACAAGACCTTTTCAATCTCAGGATTCCAAAGCTTGTATCCTTTTATGCCAGTGCTATAGCCTATAAAAATACATTTAATAGCCTTGTTGTCCAATTTATATCTTTTTTCATTTGACACATAATATGCATATGCTTCACAGCCAAAGACTCGAATATGTCTTAAAGAGGGCTTCTTTCCAGACCATGCTTCCAAAGGTGTTTTATCAACAAGAGCAGAGTTAGGGGAACGATTTATTAAGTAACATGTTGTTGCAATTGCCTCAGCCCAAAATTTCTCCTCCAAGCCAGCACTGCTCAACATATTGCTTGCCCTTTCCATCACTATCCTGTTGAACCTTTTAGCAACTCCATTTTGCCACAGAGTGTAAGGCATAGTTTTATGTCTTTTAATTCCATGATCTTTCCATTACCTTTCGAACTCATCCAAACAAAACTCACTACCATTTTCAACCCTTAAACACTTTATTTTTCTTCTAGTCTAACTTTCCACAAGGTTTTAAAATTCTTTAAAATGACTGAACACTTCTGATTTACTTTTAAAAAAATACAAAAATGCCCTTCTCGAATAGTCATCAATAAAAGAAACATAATATTTAGATTTTGATAATGAAGGAACATTCACTAGACCACACACATTAGAATGAATGTAATCAAGTATACTAGAAGATTTATAAGGACTAGAATAAAATGAAACACAATGTTGTTTTCCATATATACAATGTTCACAAAATTTGAATTCAAGGTTACAGTCATCAAGCCCTTCAACTAGGTTTTTATTTTTCAAAGTTTTTAAACCTTTTTCTCCAATGTGGCCAGGCCTATGATGCCACAACATAGTATTTTCTGTTGGAATTTTAACTTCCAAATAGTTTTCATTAACATGAATGTTTTCCTCCTCTCCACGAGCAACTTTTTGTGACTTTGTAGAGACATTGTTACATTGAACAACAAGTGCGACCAGCTTATATAGTGTACCAATTTGAGCACCCTTTGCCAATACCATAGAGCCTCTAGTCATCTTACAAACACCATTAGAGAAAGAGACCTATACACCAACATCATTCAGCTTACTAACAAAAAGTAAATTTCAAGCCAAACCTGATATATGCATTACATCATTGATTCCCTTCACTCTTCCATCAAGGAATTGAATTATGACTCTTCCATGGCCAATAATTTCTAGAGATGAATCGCTTGCAAAATACACCTTTTCACCATTGTATTTTTCATATTTTGTGAACTAGTCTCTATGAGATGTCATGTGGAAAGATGCTCTGGTATCAATCAGCCAGATATCATCTGATGTCCAAGTTGCCAAGGCTGTAATGAAGGCATCTGCATTGCTCTGAGAAGAATCATTGTTAGATGAGTTCTTCTTCTTCTTCTTATTTTTCTCCTCTTTGCAATCCTTTATGATATGACCATGTTGCCCATAGTTCTAGCACTTCACCTTGGACTTCTTTCCAAGAGACTTTGATCTCCCTTCTTATTTCGATTTGGACTTCTTGTCCTTCTTCTTGCCTTTTTCTTTCAATCTTCCTCGAACAACAAGAGCCTCCTTCACCATCTCAGAAGATTTCCTTCTCATCTCTTATGATAACAAAGAAGCAACAATGTCTTCCATCTTAAAAGTGGATGTCGTACTCCCAATAGCCATCACCAAGTGATCCCAAGAATTTGACAAAGAACATAACAATAGCATACAATGATCTTCTTCATCAATCTTCACACCCATAGATGCTTACTGAGCAATCTTGACATGTTAAAATTATTCAAATGATCTGCAATAGATGCTCCTTCTTGCATTTTCAAAGAGTACAACTTCTTCCTTAAGAGCAACTTATTCATCAAGGACTTTCCCTGATAAATATCTCCCAGTCTTTTCCATAAAGAAGATGCAGTATTCTCTTCATGAACATTTAGAAGAACATAGTCTACGAAACAAAGCCTTATCAGCCCCTTTGATTTTCAATCTTCCAACTCCCAATCTTCTTGCTTCATGCCAGAAGGTTTTGTTCCAGACATAACAATCCAAAGATCATGATCAACCAACAAATCTTCCATTTTGAGTTTCCACAACTCAAAATTGTTGCCATTAAATTTCTCAATTTCAATCTTTCCTGATGTACTTGCCATTGCCATCTCAATCTGTAATTTTACAATTACCATACTTCTACAAAAAACTCCCACTAAATAGGATTGACACAAAAAACCCAACCTACCCACAAGGATAACACAATTGGCCAGGCTTTGATACCACTTGTAAGAAAAGCTTAAGGTGTAGAACAAACTCTCCTAATGTCAAAACTCAGAGAAGAATGCAGATATGTCTTTCAATTTTGCAATTATAGTTCATTAAGATGCACATGAAAAGAATAGAGAAATAAACACATACACAATTAAACACCTGATTTATGTGG
>VDFB02049217.1:92786469-92887088 GCA_007258455.2 Sequoia sempervirens | reverse complement strand
CTTAATAAAAAAAATTCTTGCTATCTCCATGCATACCTTAGGTCCTAATAATGAAGAATTCCAAGGGATCCTAAAGAAATATTAGGGATTTCTAGGGAAATATAGTGGAGAATGAAGGATGTGTATTTGTTATACTTAGTTTATTTTCAAGAACTTTTGCTTTATGTAATTACTTTTCGATATTTTACATGTATTTTATCAATATTTAATTACATGTAAAAATAGAACGAGTCCTAAATCAAGTCACACTGTGTTGTTGAATAAGTCAAATTAGTTATTCTTTTCCTAGATTATCTCTCAACTCTCCTCTATATATATGACGAAGTTTCTTTGTAAATGGTACCTTTTATTTTTTGAAGCAAAGCACTACCCATTTGAGAAGCATCCTTGAATCTTTGTGTTAAATGTGCATATCAAAAGTTAATCAATAAAAGAGGAAAATTTGCATCCAACCTTTGTTTTGGATCATATTGATTATGTGTAAGATTTTTCTTACATCTTTCTTATTAAATTTTCTTGAAATTGATTGATAAAATGGTGTTATATCAAATTTTGAAAGGGAAATCAAATCTAATATTGATAGTCTTTGTGCTACTTTATTGTATTTGGAGTTTATATTTTTATGTGAGAACTTTGTTAATAACATAGAGTCTTTGAGCTGCAGGATGCCTCACTTGTTATATTTTGGAATCATCATTGGAAATAGCAAAAGTCTTCGAGCTTTTGTTGGTTTTCAAGCTATAAAAATCACTAGTATCTTTTTTTATTACTCTTATGTTTAATCATGTTGGAAATTGGTTATTACTGCTCTGGATAATACTTTGAAGTAGATTACCTATCATAATAAGTATTGTTGTAAGAAGGAAACATCTCTTCTGAAAAAAGACAAAAGGATGATTGTAACACCCAATGGATAAAATTAGTGTATATAATCTAGGTTAGTTATCAATTAGTTTAGAGAGTAGTAAGAAGGGATCCTCCCCTTCCTGAGAGGAGAGATTAAATTCTCATCATAGTTACGTCTAAAATCAACATTTTGTAATTATTAATTACAAAATATTCACCCAACATTTTTTTGGTGACTTCGTTGGGGACATGATTATGCTACCAAAGCCTCATACTTTAGGTTAAAGTAGAAAAGTATACCAATTTCTTATTATGATTGTAATTTTCTTTTTATTGCTGATTTTGTTTTTATTTCTAATACTACACTCTAGCAGACATAAGCTATACACAGAGTCTAAGGGTGCAAGGTCAAATTTATCCTACATTCGAGTTGTTGCATAAACATAATTTTGATCCTTTTCCTCCATGAAAAAGGTCACCTCTTTAGTGCAAAAGGAGTTTCGCTCCTCGACATGTAATATCACCTCTTCCAAGTGAAGCTTCTAGTATTCAAAGAACTTTTCCCATTACATTGGTTCAAAGGTTTGTCATTCCCCCTTTCAATCAAGGAATAATGACAACTCAATGACCTAAGGTCCATGGGGTAATGCCTTTGATCCATTGAATTTGATGGAACCTTTGAATGAACTTCCTTAGGTTTCATACAAGAACATCCCCAAGTTCTATGGATATGAAAAGCAACATCCAGATGAGCATATCATTGCATTCTATAATATATGTGGGGTTCTTAACACAGAACATAAGGATATTTCAATAAGGTTGTTCATTGAAACTTTACAAGGAGTAGTGGTTGAATGGTTCTACAATCTTGCTACTGAAACTATCACAAATTGGGCTACTCTTCAAACCAAGTTCAAGGAAATATTCAAGCCCACTAAAGATTCTCATGCCTTATTGACTCAACTTACAACAATGAGGAAAGAACCACAAGAACACATGAGTGAGTTCATGGAAATATTTAATAAGTTGACAAATAGGATTCCAGATGATGCTCAGCTAACACCTCACAATCTAAAGTGTTTCTTTATCAATACATAGTTTTCATAGGTAAGCTTCTTATTGCAAAGATCTAACCCAGTTGATCTTGCAATAGCTCAAGCATTGGCTACTAAGGTTGAAGATGATTTGATTATTGCTAGAAAGATAAGAAAGGAATCATATAGGAACAAAGGAAAAACATCTTCAATAAAAAATTCCACAAGCACCATGGATCCTACACTGAAAAAGCTAGCAAATGAAGTGCTAGCTTTGAAAAAGAAGATTTCTCAAAGTTCATTTGTTCCTCCATATAAGGATGTTCCAAGGAGAACCTATCGTAATTCTCCAATTATCTTAATAATGTTGTAAGGAACCAAAATAGACTTCCTACACCACAAGGAATACTTGCACTTGAAGCACTGCCTACAAATGTGGCTATGGGATACTGTGAATTTGAACAAGAATATTTTTTGCAATTGGACTATCACTCAGAAGATAATGCCAATCTCTTCTAGGAGGAGGAAGAAGATTCGGCTAGCGACTCTAACATTGGTTTCTTGCAATATGAAGAAGATTTTGACCAAGAGGATGAACCTATTACTAATGCTTATGTTGTTTTCACTCATTTGCAAAATCAAATTGATCACCAACAAGGTGATGTAGCTAAAGAAAAGGATACCTCATGTCTAGAAATTACAATTTCCAAGAGAGGGACTCCTTTGCCAGTCCAACCAAGAGACGTAGCAAGGAATAAGAAAGTAATTACTTCCAATCCTCTTGCATCTTCTACTTTTAAGACCAGTGCCCCAATTACCAAACCCCAGAATGAGAATATCCTTTCTTCTTTGGAAAATCCTTATCGAGCATTTGACATCATAGACCATGCCAAGAAGACTAAACTTCAAATGTCAAAAGTTGAGTACCTTCAATCTAACCTAGATCAGTTTGAAAAGCATGTTAAGTTTGTTAAATATGTACACATCCTAACCAAGACTCTTCCCAGAACACCCTAGTTGTTCCCAAACTGATACCTTCATAAAGTAACTTGGTTTCCATTCCCTCATCCATCCCAGGAAAAATTGATCCTTTTTTATATTTCCTTGTTGGTTAATGGTTTTAAGTTAAGTAATTATGTCATTGATTTGGGTGCCTCCAACAATATGATGTTGGCCAAGCTAGCTACCGATTTAGGTTTAAATTTAACTAAAAGTTTTAGCCACTACTTTTCAATGAAAAAAAAAAGTGTCTCTTATTGGGAAAATCAAAGATGCTTAATTTGCATTTGTTGCATTCCTAGATAAGAATATAAAAATGATTGTCTTAGTAGTTGATGACCTAGCCTCATATGGGATATTGCTAGGATGTAACTTTAGCAAGGATGTTGGAGGAGAAATTAATATGGGTTAGTCCAAGGCTAGAATACTCGTCAAGGGTGTTATGCTGAAATTGCTTATGGGAAGGGAGTCTAAGTTTTCTATAACAAAGGCTGATGATCGGAGAGCTTAGATCCTCTTTGAGTATTTAGGAATGGGTACATGCTATTTGCAAACTGACAAAGATTCTTGAGATAAATATTCAAGTAAAGATCAGGAAACTTATAAATAATCTTCTTTAGATATAGAATCATCTTTGGATAGAGTGTCTTTTTACATGGTAAAGCCTCATCAAATGAAGAGATTTCATACTTTGAAACTACCAGCCTAGGGGATCCAAAAGGTGTTTGGACTATGGAATTTGATGGTATTTACTCTTCTACAAGATCTAGAGCGGGGATTGTTTTCATATCTCTGCAAGGAAAAAAAATCCCTTTCTCTTTCAAACTATAGTTTGACAATACTAACAACACTGCATAATATGAAGAATTGTTGTTAGGTCTAGAAGTTGCACATAAAAAGGGAATCAAAAACCTTCATGCTCAAGGTGGTTTCGAATTAGTGGTTTTTCAGGTAAGGAACCTTTATCAAATGAAAAATGAAGGACTAAGACATTACCACAATCTCTTATGGGATTGCATCGAAGGTTTTGAAACTTTTGATATTTCGTAGTACCAAGAGAGTACAATGACAAAGATGATTCCTTGGTAGTGTTAGATACTCTCTTGATACTATGCAAATAATTTCATGGTATTACCTATACTATTGAGTTATTGTGTTGGCCAAGTGTTCCAAATAACTCAAACAACAAGTATATTTTCAATGACGATCATCAAAATGTTTCCTTTCTTGAGAAGGCTGAAAATTTTAATGAGTTGTATTTGAAGGCAGTGATTCTCCTCTACAAGAGCCAATTTTTGAGATAGAACCAAACACCAGTGAAGAAGTTTTATAGCTCAAAGGGAACAATATTCCCAAAGGTTTGGTATCTCTCGAGAGAATTATTAACAAGCATGACCATTATATTAAAAAGCATCAGCAATCTGGTTCTAAATCATCAATAGAAATTGAGCAAGTCAATTTGGGAACTGAGGAAGATACCAAGATGGTGAACAACAAATGTTGCACATCAGATGAGAAAGATAACTTCGTAGATTTGTTATGGAAATGCATGAATTTTCTCACCTATTCTTATGAAGACTTGAAATCTTTTCATCCAAAAGAGGTACAACATGAAATTCCTCTAAAGGTAGGTTCCTTGCCTCATAAGCAGAAGTAGAGGCAATACAATCCCAAAATTTTAGGTACCATTCTTTCTGAAATTCAAAATATGATCAATGCAATAATTATTTTTCCTATTCGCCATTCAACATGGATAGAAAATATTGTTCCGATTTAGAAAAAGAATGGGGAGATCCGTATCTATGTGGATTTTAGAAATTTGAACTAGTCATCACTGAAGGAAAATTACTCCCTACCAATAATGGACCAAGTATTGAAAATAGTGACGGGATCTGAAATGCTATCTATGTTGGATGGATTTTTGGGATACAATCAAGTGGAGGTAAGGAAGACCAACATAAAATTTCCTTCACTACTCCATGGGGTACTTTTGATTATCATAAAATACCTTTTGGTTTAATCAACATTGATGCTACATTTCAAAGAGCAATGGACTTGGCTTTTAGTGATGTCATGGGTAAGTTTTTTGTGGTATATATTGATGATTTGATAATCTTTCCAAACAAATGTCAAGACCATTTTTATCACTTGCAGTAAGTTCTTGAGAAGTTTCAGCAGCACGGTATTTCCCTCAACCCAAAAAAGTCATTTTTTGGAGTTACCGAAGGTAAACTCCTTGGTCACATTGTGTCTAAGGAAGGTATCGGGATTGATCTAGAACGGGTCAAGTCAATTCAAGGTCTTACTTTACCTTCAAGTAATATGGTCATCCACTCTTTCTTTGGAAAGGTAAATTTCTTGCAAAGGTTTGTTCTAGACTTCGCAAAGAAGGCACGCCATATCATTGATATGATTAAGGGTAAATCTATCTTTCATTACAATGTAGAAGGAAAAGCTAAATTTAACAACATCAAGGAAGCCATTGCACATGCTCAATTTCTAGTCTTCCCAAACTACACAAAGGATTTTATCATGTATAACTATGCTTTTGAACATACACTATATGTAGTAGTAGGATAATGAGGAGATTGAATCACCCATAGCATTCATGAGTTTTCCATTGAAGCCTCATGAGTTAACATACTCACCAATGGAAAATCATGCTTTTGTTGTGGTTAAGGTAGTTAAGCATTTCCATTTTTACATCCATAACTCTCACGTTGTTGTGTTAGTGCCAGATTCCATGGTCAAGTCCATCTTGACTCAACAAGAGTTTGGAACCAAAAGAGGAAATTTGATTGCCAAGATTTAGCAATACGACATGGAGATCAAACCCACTAAGTTGGTACATGGGAAAGGTTTGTGTTAGCTCATTATTGATAATAAACCAGAAGAACTATCAAATGATGAGGATGTTTTCACTGTCCTTTTTGTTAGCATGATTGATGAATGGTATTCAAATATTGCACACTTTCTCACTTATGGAGAATGTCTAGAGAACCTAACTTTCAAAGAAAAGAGGATAGTCAAACTCAGGGATATGAACTTTTTCCTTTGGGATAATGGTTTCTAAAAGAGGAATATTAAAAATACCTTTCTACGTTGTGTAGATAAAGCATAAAAAGGCAAGTTGTTGGAGTCATTTCACAACTTAGCGTGTCAGAGAAATTTCTTAGCACCAATCACAGATCACAAGATCTTGCGAGAAAAGTACTAGTAGCGTACAATTTTTGAAGATACGTACAACTAGGTACATAGGTGTGAATTATGCTAGTAGTTCATGGGGAGACCCAAGTTAGTAGCACTTCCCCTCAAGCTGGTGATTATTGAAAAACCATTCTAGAGTAATGGGGTATTGATTTTATTGGTGATGTTAATCCACCATCTAGTGTAGGGCATGTCTATGTTCTCATAGTGATTGATTATTTCACCAAGTGGGTGGAAGCCATACCAATTAAGCATGCTACTTCAGAAGTGGTATGTAATTTTATTAAGGAAAACATCATTTCAAGGTTTGGCGTCCCAAATAAGATTGTAGTAGATAATGCTACCTCCTTCTCATCTAGTGAGATAATAGAATTTTGCGTGGAGTATGGGATCACACTTTCTCATTCTTCAAACTATTACCCTCAGGTAATGGTCAAGAGGAATCGAGGAATAAAAATTTAATCACCATCATTCTAAAGATAGTGGAAAAGAATCAAAGATATTGGCACAAGGCATGTATGATGCATTGTGGGAAGATTCTATTACCCCAAAATGGGTAATCGATATATCATTATCTCAACTCCTGTACGGATTGAATGCATAAATTTGTATCTTTTGAATCACCCAATCTAAAATTGGCCAAGGCCATTGAAGATGAAAATTTTCAAAACTATATGGATAAGTGCATCATGTTCCTCACTGAATTGGAGGAGAAGCACATTCAAGTGGTAGATCACATTGCAGAACAACAAGGCCAATTCAAAAGTATTTTTGATAAAAAATGTGAAGTCTGGTGATTTCTAGGTTGGAGATCAAGTCCTCTTGTAATAAAAAAGAAGAGAACCTAAGGGTATGCATGGAAAGTTCAATTCATTATAGGGAGGACCTTTCACGATTCACCACCTTTGTGATGAAAATAGTTTTTTGCTGGTATACCAGGATGGGACTCCTTTTCTGTTGCCTCACAGCGAACAACGTCTGAAGCTCTTCAATTAGTGAGGTGTTAGATATGTTTGTAATATCTTTACAGTTTTGGTATCTTTTTCTTTTGGTATTTTTGTGTCTTATTGTGTTGCCTAACTCTATAGCCCAATGGATGGATGAAGGCACTTAGAGTCTAGGATTCTTCTCCCTTCGATTGTTTCAAAGGATGATCGATGGAAGATCCCTAGTTAGAGCTAACTATTATCCTTGAATTCATTTGCACTCAATTCATGGGATAACCCCTACAAAAATAATCTATTTCATAGCCTACGTTCTCCAAGAAAATGAAACGAGGAGAATCTTAAATTTCCTCATGCGTGGTCCCAAGCCTTGAAAACCCATTTCGATTGTCTAGTCTTTCCACTTTTAAAAATTTACAAAGAGGAGAAGGTTGCAAAAGGTTTATTTTTCAAAGTTATTCATTTTCTTGCATATACAAGAGCATTAAAATTCAACACCCTACATGTTTTTCACAAGGTGTTAAACCAATGTGTAATTGTGTTAAAAGTCACCGCTAACGTATCTTCAGTTTCACACGAATGCTTTAATGATGGGTTTTTAATGATGTTTCAATCAGTTTTAAATCGGTCTAATCCTTTTTATTTTCATTTAAGTCTTTCCATTTACTTGTTTGTGTGACGTCCCTTGCTCATTTTCCTTCAAGTTTCTATGTTCAACTTTGTGCAAGGTTATGCCAGATTCAACTAGGATTTTACATCATTTTTATTCATTTTTTCAGTATGTACATTCTGCCTCTTCTTTTTTATTTTTAGTTTACTATTTTGTTTTTATGGATAATATTTTTGGCCAGCATTTTAATTCATTTATCTTTGTACTGTAAGTTTAATTTGTCTCAGTTTCTAAGTTATGTTTCATCACCCTCTTTTCATCCCCTAGTTTATTTTTCTCTAGGGTTTCTTGTGTTTGAGTCTACACTATGGTGTTTAAAACTTTGTGTATCCCATTACCATGAACCCTTGTTTTGATTCATCATTTCCTTACCATTATTCACAAGTTTTGCATGAGTTTTTAACCCTAAAATAAAACCATTGATGCACTCATATGTAGTGCGAGGTTCAAACCTCACACTATATATCTACATCATACATTTTAACATACCATTATAGAATAATGCAAAGTTGGTGAAATTTCTAGACTATGAGTGCATAAACCTATAATGTCAAAATTTGCATGTATAGGCGGTAAAATTCCCCATTGGTACATGCAAATCCAAGACCACGTTTCTAAAGCTAACATGTAATAGTAGAATATTTTGCCTCTTATGCATGAGAATCCCAACCAATAAACTCAAACATGTGTAAGAGTGGTGAAATTTATTGCTTCTACATCAAACCTACCCATTCCTAAGTGAAAGTGCAAAGACTTTTCCCACTTCAACACTTAGTCATATTTTACCTCATGTAGGTTCGAGAAATTTTACTAACCTTGAACTTAGTGTGTTTTACCCTGTGTAGGGGTGGAGAATTTCTCCACCCTTGCATATTTTTTCTCTACCAACATGCAATAGTGCTAAAATTTAACGTGTCTACACTCAAAAATGAAAATACTTGTAAAGGCATAGAATTTCTCCATCATTACATCTAATCATGCTAACACATGAAGAAGCATACAATTTTAGCGCCATTACACCCAAATTCAAATTTTCATGCTAACACTCAAAAAAAATTGCATTCACATCCAAGCTACCAATTCACTTGCATTTGCTCATTTTTTTTAGCAGCCCTGCATCCAATTACCCAAAACTTGTAGAAGCTCAATTTTTTCCCACTATTGCACTTCTTATTGTAGTTATTTGTGCACGTCATTCCATAATTTCACGTCTATATTCCTAAAAGGATACAGTCTTTTCCTAGCTGCTCCTCAAATGTCAAATCCTTCACTAAGTAAGAAAGCTATAAAGTACAAGTATCAAGGGATTCTTCTGTAAAGTCAGTTTCTTCCAACATTGATGACATAAGGGACACGGAGATAGAGAATGTTGACATGTCTGAGTTTCTAGAGAGAACCAAGAAGCAACCATTGCACGAAGGGATTAGATACATTGTTGAGAGAAACATTTAGTTGGTGTCTTCCTTTCCAATTTTTGCACACAACCCTAATTTTTTATTTGCAATAGTAGCACATTAAAACAAGGATGACAAGAGTGTGATAGATCCTGATGATAATATAGTAATCCGGCTTGATACATAATTATTTAACTTCATTTTTTAGTGTCCTAGCATTGATTCATATGTAAATCTAACAATTGAAAAAGCACAAGAGCATTATGATAAGGATCCAAATAGTTGTAGGAGAGGAATTAATGCAAGATGGTTGAAAAATCCAAGGCCTAGCATTTTAAGATGGCCCAAAATTTTTCCTCAGGGTGACTTTTTTTAGGGAATTAATGATTTGATTATTCTCCTTAGCACAGTTAAGGGTTTTCTTACCTCTTCAACCTTTCGGGAATGGATGTACTTATACATTCATGTGATAAAAAAGAAGCAGTAGATTTTATGGGGGAAACAAATAAATGATGTTATTCCTAAACAACTAGTTAAGGTGCCTACTTATTTAAAATTCCACATGACCTCATATTTGGTTTATCTTGTAGAATCAATGAGGAGATTTTTAAGACTTACATCTAAAGGAGATATGAGATGTATTCTAGTATATCAATATTATCCATAACTAACTTTGAATAAGAGTTTCCATCACTTTGGAAGGGTTAACGATGCATTATTTGCTCCATATATTTGTATGTTTGATAGGGAGCTTGAAAACAAAAGTCTCAGATGAGGCATGGTCAATGGCCAACATATTTGGTTGCTTGTACCTAAAATTTCCTAATTTCACTTACCTAAGAGTTGGTTTTTTTGTGAGATATCCTCTCATGCTCCCAAGATACCCAAGTGGCAAGATCATTCTCATGGAACTCTACAGACAGATAATGGTTGTCCATATTAAACAAATGGAATCTCATAAGCCAGGTTTCAAATTTCCTCTTACTATAGGAAGATATTTAATTCTCACATTTCCTAAAGAAAATGTCATGGAATTTGAAATTCAATGGGTCATAATGAAGACCTATAGAAGAAGATATTATTTAAATATAGGGGGATGAAAGATAGAATCAAGAAGGCCTACACCCATGTGCATAGAATTAAAGATATATGGGTTGATTGTAGAACAAAAGAGGAAATTTAGGAAATTGTATTATTGCAAATTAACCTTGGAGAAAATTGAGAATCTTGACTTGGTAGATATCTCAAATGATAGGGAGGATGATGAAGACATCCTGGATCTAGCTTATGAGAGAAACAACATTGTTGAGAGTCCTCTACCTACAATCTAGTGGTCTCAAAAGGATATGATTTCAATTAGGGAAATGTTTCAACCTATCCTTGCTAATACTAATGTTTGCGATGTAGAGGTAGGACCTTCTTTAGGGAAACAACTCAAAAGACAAGGTGTTCTTACACATTTATCAATCATGCTCGTAGGTGCACTTCACTAGGCCTCTAATATTGACCTTATTTGGGGCTTTGATCAAATTTTTTTGGAAAAATGTAGATGACATGGAAGAATTGTCTTGGGGATCAAAAGATCTTGAACATGATCTTAGACACTTCTATGTGGTGATGACCCAACCATACAACAACTCATTGGCTTACAACTTCTTGTATTGCTACACCTAGTAGAGACAACTTCATTGGATTAAGAATCAACAAGAAATATTGATTTTTTAACACTTAACCACTAGTGTGGGAACCCTTACACCTTGCATACAAGTTCTTTCAAGGAGGTTTCAAGGTCTACACACACCAAAAAGGCTTTCACTTGACTCATAATGGTTTGAGGGCTTCAATGTCTCATGTAATCTACTTGGGACAGTCATGACATTTTGTCATATAAATTCCAATCTTGATATACAACACCTTTACCAGGTCTATATGACCTTATAAGACCCCTTCCCAACAAAAAATATGCACAAACAACAATTTTAGACTTAGATTTGTTCAACCTTCAATTGTTGCACCAACACTATCATACACATTCCTTACATGGTTTGAGGGCTTCAATGTCTCATGTAATCTCTTGGAACAGATCTATAAGACCTTCATTCACACCCTCCACACCTTATCCATTCACAAAATACAACAATCTTTCATTCATGGCATACAAAATATCCTTCACAACCTTCATAGTCTGATACATGCAAAATATCAAACCTACAGTCCACTAGAAGCACATGCAAAACTCAACTTGGGGCCCTGCAAGCTTGCAACAAGATAAAAGACATATCTACAGAACTTTCCACCCATTCTGGTGATTTTCCACTAGTGGAAGGTTGAGTTACATAATTATTTCCCCTCTTGGATTACCCTAAGTAGGGTTTTGACAATTTTTAGTTAAAATGCAATAACTTTTTGAATACTCAATGAAAATTGATGCAACAAGAACCAAAAGAAATAATAGTCACATTCCAAAACTATTTAAATGGTTTAAAACCTTCATATATACTGTATAGGGTGTACCAATTGAAAGAAAATACTGCAACATTGAGAAGACATAGAAGAAAAAAAACTTGCTTTCATTAACCCAAACTTCAAAATTAGCTTTTCCAACACTCCATTCAACTTTGGAAAGTGTCTTAATCCACTTAAAACCAATCCCAATTGACTGGTAATGGTTTCTTTCTTTTTTGTAACTTATTTTTTCTTTTTGACAACTTGGACTAAGTTGATGACAACTTTTCACAACATTTGACAACTTTTACACTTTTTAATCAAAAAACCAATTAACACTCCAAAATGGATCAACATGATCCCACATTGTCATAAATGACCTTATTAGACTCCAAAACACACCAAAACCCTAAAAAATTAGAAATAACAAAAGGATGCTTAATGAGGCTCTTGATGGCCCTGCACCATACCCCACATATTCATAAATGACCTTATTAGACTCCAAAACACACCAACAACCTAAAACTAAAAAATAAAAAAAGTATGCTTAATGAGGATCCTAAAGCCCTTGCACTAGTTTGGATACAAGATAAGGAGATAAGGTTGAAACACTTCAACACCAGATCTGAGGAAGAAGAGACTGAAAGACATGCATGCAAGAAAGTTTAACTCTAACAAAAAACAAAGGAGATGTTCCTAGTTGAAGCAAAACCCCAAGCAAAAATAAGATCAATTTTGTTGTGAAAGGGAGTAAAAGTTAACCTACTGAAAGGCCATCCACCACCATAGTGGAGGTGTCAATTCGGGATAAACAACAACAACTAGAGGAAGGTCATGATGAATAAGTGTAGGAGTCTCCACATGATAATATTCTAGAAGAAACCTTTGTTACTTCTTCACCCATTAACTCTACCGTATCTATCCCTACTCCTCCTACTGCTTTTGTTTGCAATCCTTTTCCATATGTTACTAATACTCCTCATATCACTATTTTTTCAGATGTCACTATTTTTGTCACCCCCTCAATATCAATTCATTCATCCCCAACTTTAGGATCTATTTTTGATAGTCCTGGGAATGAGTTTGGGGATGTTTTTAGATCTCCCTATACTATTCTGATTGTCTTATTCTTTCTTTGATGTAACTTCACATTCAGATTTGGATAAGTTTATGTCAGATTATGTGCAAAATGTGACAAGTGTGTGAATTCCTGAAGAAATTTTGACTAATACCCCACCACTTGTTATTACTACATTTCTGACTACAACTACCACTTCTCAAACCATGACTACACGACCTAAAGCGAGTTCTCTTCCTCTTCCACTTTGGTTACTGTTGATGTTTTTTTTTTGTAGTTCTCAACACAAGTAATGCATAAGCACATCACCTCTCTTGAAAAGTAATCTCCTACAAACAGGTTGCAGAAAATTACCCCAAGGTCTCTCGGGTGTTAGGTCATGACTTGCTTGGAATGTCTTAGTTGGTTCATTTGATTTGTCGGTAATCATAGGGAAGCCTTACATATGTTAAGTTGAAGGGAGATTGGGTCCTCAAATGGAGTTCCTAAGATTTTGAAGGTGATGGGCAATTTCTGCAAGTTCAAAACAATAGTCTAAAACTCCACTTTTATCATCAAATTTGGCTTTACAATGATGCTAGAACTTTTCCTAAATTACTATTTCAAAGAAAGGTCAAAAAGGAAGGGAAAGGAGGGAGTTTCTAGACCTGCAACTACCAATGAACAATGATAATGGAGGATGCTATAGTGGAAATCCTTCCTAAAACTAGGTTCCACTTAACCAAATCAGCTAACAGTATCATGAAACTAGTGCTATCTTCTAAGGTCTGCAAATTTTCAACTATTCATTCACCATAAAGCATGAAAAAAAAAAAGAATTTGAAGTGTATCAATGAATCTATATTTAGACTAGATTTACATTGTTGTTTATCATCAAAAAACCACAAAAAGCATGAACAAGGAAGGGCATCAACACAATAGTATTCTTTAGCATCAATGAACAACATTCACTAAACTACTAAAAGCATTGAAAATACATAGAACAAAAAATTGAATCTACTCAAATCTATCAACTATGAGGAGATGAATCATGAAGCATGAAGGAAACTTAAGAATCCACCAAAAGCAATGAATTTCTATTAGAATTTCAGCAGCATGTCATTACAACAACTCAACTCTCTTTTGAAAATGAGAGGAGACCCCCTATTTATAGTTTTCAAAAAGAAAAATGAATGGCCAAGATTTAATCTCATTGTGTGGCCAAGATCCATTACAAATTAGAGTTTCACCTACCCCTAATATTTTACAATTTAAAATACATTTCTTGTATTTTTCCCTATTTTGTCTTCTAGTGAAATGTCACTATAGCATTTTTGTCTTGTAGTGATTTTTCCTTTTGGTTGCAGCTACACTGTAAGGAACTCATCATCTATGACATGCATTCCTTGATTTTTCTAGATGGTGGCATACTCCATGAATTTACCCATCAATGCTTGAAGTTTATCCCACTCGATGATGTCCGATTGAAGCACCTAAAAGGATAGCTTCTTTGATCTATCAGTGATTAGTTCCCAATTCTTTGTACACTTAGGTGTGTGCTTGATCACTTGCTCTGACTGGGCAAAGGCTCGAGAAGAAAAATCCATGAAGTATAGCGTTAATGAATCTATGGCCCCATTCTCCATTTTCTTATAGAAAAGTGGCTTGATCTTTTCTGGATCTAGCTCGATAGCGGGCATGTTGAAATCTATCATGAGCTTCAGATATTCCTTGCAATCAATTCAATGCTCCTTGGCCCACTCCAAGTCAAGCTCTACTTCATGGAACAGCCACTCTAAGACTTCCCTTCTATGGTCTAGGCCCATTCTCCACATCTTGACCAGCCAATAATCATCCTTTGCTAGGGCCAGCTCCTTCTCCCAGGTCTTCTCAAGAATTTTGAGGATAGCCTCAAGTTTAGGATATGTAATCCTATATATTTTGGGGAAGTAATTGCAAAGTCTCTCTATGCCCTCAAGTTATTTCTACACTTCCTAAAAAAATTTGGTCATTCAGACGGCATGGCCAATGCCCATATCACCATTGTAGAGCACTCACTAGAACCACTCCACAGTAGACTTAGTCTAGTTCTTTCTCTTTTCTAACTTTCTTATGTGATCTTTGGAGAGAAGAAAGGGTGAGGCCAATGACATTGTTTGTAGCTCCTCAATGGAAGACCACTGTTGAATGTAGGTAGTAGGATCCACCACTTGTGCCTTCAACTCCTCCTTGAAGGATTGATCCTTGCTCATCTGATGGACAATCGTGGCAACCGACCGCTGCAGTTGGTCGATCTTTTTCTCTCTTGTAGTAGTACCCAGGTCAGTGGTGGAGATATTATAGCTAACTCCTCCTTTTTCCACTACTGGGGTGGCAATTTGCACTATCCTTGATCATGATGCATCCATCGTGATGTGGGATCAAACTCTCAATTTATTTTCCTTCTTTTTTCCTATTTGAGCTCTTGCAAAGATAGCCTCCAATCTTTCTTTAGGATCCATGGGAATGGGGGCCTTCTTCTATAGCTACTTTTCCAACCACTCTGGCATTTGAGATCCCTCCATTGGTGATTCATGATCACATTCTTCTCTTCGAGCATGTTGGATCACCCTTTCCTCATAGTCTGAGGCTTCTTATTTTGTCTTCTCTTCTTCTTCATCATCTAAATCTCAGATCAATGTGGTCTTTTCTTCGATTAGCCCTGTAGTAGCTATGTTTTCTTTAGGGTTTTCCTCCCCTTCAGGTGCCCTTTATTCTTCTTGCTTGAGCTTTATATGGTGTTCTACCCGAGGAATCTTTTTCACTTCAACCTCTTCTTTAGGCTTATCTTCTTCTTCTTCAGCTTCAGCTTCTTTCTCTCCCTCTCCTTCTAAGGAGGTATTTCTTCTTCTTGATGGAGGCCTTCATCATGTCTCTTTATTGGAGGCTCTATAGATATTTCCATATCATCACCAGTTTCCTCCTTTTCTTCAGAATATTTCCTCTCAACTTCCTCTCTAACATCCTTGAGTTGTTTAGGAAACTCTTCTTCAAGTTCCTAGTCAGAGGACTCTACTATATATTTGGTACTAGGGTCCTCAATATATTCTTCTGAGGACTATGACCCTTCCTCTTCATATTCCACCTCATTGATGGTCATGTTCTAATGCTCTAGGTGCTCATGGTAGTCATCCCTAAAGGGATATTTGAGTTCCTAATCTATCTCCTTAGCAACCTCTCTTTGTTGTCTCTCCATTTCCTCTGAGATCTACATGGTTTCTTCCATCTTTGGAAGTTTTGTTAGAGGAAGGACAAGGAGAATATCAACAGCTTGATCCATAGTATCCTGTACTACAAGATTCATGAGTACCCTAGAGAGTTCCATGTGTATATTTTGCATATGTCTGGCAAAGGCCTTCAGTAGAGTGAGAGTAGGCATTGTAGCTGAGGGACAAAATGAGGAGGATGAGAGCGGAGAGGTTGTAGCAAAGGAGGAAACCATCACCATAATTGGAGTGGTTGGTGAGCTAGAGGAAATGTGAACCAAGATTTCCACCGTGGGCGGAGAGGAATCGGTTAATGTTGGAAAGGTGGGAGGAGGAGTAGCAGTGCCAGTGGAGGTGAGGGCAAGAGAAGAGGTGGTAGGTGGTGACTTTGGTTGCTCGGCCTCTTCTTCTTCCCCTTCATGTAGTGGGTCTTCCTAGATCGTAGGAATCTCAGAGAATCCACTTGACTTCTTTTCCTTCTTTGAGGTACCCTCTAAGGCCTTTCATGAATAGACCTTATGCTTGGGTTGGCATCCAGTTACCTTCTTTCTCTTCCTTGATCTAGTGGCGGGAGGAGATTTTGGATCCTCTTCAATTGGAGCAGTAGCAGTCCCACTATCTATTTCACTCTCAAGCTCATCCTCGAGCTCGCTATATGTCAATGTAGCCCCTTGGAGTTTCAATTGATCTATATGAGAATCAATCCATTTTATTGTCCTATGCTCTACTAGCTTTCTCAGAATTTTGAGTTCATTGACCTCTTCTTCATTCTATTCTATTAGGGCCAATGACAAGTTGGAAACAACATCAAACCTCAGATCTACAATAGTGTTTTCATCTTCTACAATTTGATTTGGTATCATGAATGGTTTGACTATCTTGGAAAAGTAAGTAGTCATATGCATATAGTGCCTCATTTGTACCTCTTTGTCATCCTAACAGTTAGCCTAAAAATCTTCAACGTTGTGCAAGTGTGTGTATTCCCTTCCAACAAACTTCTTTAACTTTTTGTATGGATCCATCCTTGTTCGAGCAGTGTGGAGGTTCAGATTGTATTCAATAATTTCCTTTTCAAAATATTTCACACATTGGGTGGTCACGAGGGCATACATACCCTACCTAAATGTGAGAGGATATGGTATCCCTGCTCTATGCTTGGCACTAAGGAGAGTGTGTGCATGCTACAACTACTTGGAGACTTCTAGCAAGATCAGTCAGTCATTTGGGTACCAAGGCAACTTGTATGGCCTTTCAGAGAATCCTTCTATTCAAATGTAAGTGAATTTGGGGAACTATATAAACATAAATCCGAACCTATGGATGAATGCATGGGAACTATGAGATACTCTTCTCTTGAAGTCCCCTCTATGAAGTCTAATAATATGCCCAATAAAGGCATCGTTCACCCTGCAATAGTCCTTGAAATTTTGGTATTGTAGTTGTGGGTGCCTGTCATATACTTTCAGTTCTCTTCCTGGAGTTGGGCTTTGTGCAACAAATAGTCCTCTATATGGAAATGGATTATCCAAGAGGTACACCAACTAAGAGGTCATATAGAATTGAGAGGTCTTTTTGACTGCTAGGAACTGTTGATGCAAGTTGTCACTAATCATTTTGGCGCAATGAAACTTGGCCTTTCCTCTGATGATCTCCTCAATGAAGTAGAACATCCAGTCTTGAAATTAAGTGATTGTAGGAATGTTGATGACTCTACTAAACAAGGTCACCAAGTTGTGATAATCTTCATAAAAGTCACTTCTAAACAACTCTTGGGGCACCTTATTAGCACTGCCCCTCTTTTCCTTTAACCAGTATTGGTTAATTAACTTTTTGAATTTTACGGGATCAACCTTCCACATGGATGTGGAACATTTGTCCTATGGATCTGATAAATATATCAACCAACACTTTACCTTCATGATCAATGATCCTTCTACTTTTTGCCTAATAAACTTCTCTGCAAGCCATCACCAGCTCTAGAGCTAAAAGAGTAGGTGGGTGGTCGGTTGCCTTATCCAAACCACTCTTTTTTACTTTCCTTCCATTGTCTGTGGTCGGGTTAGCAATGACCCTCTATCTAAATTCATCTATATAAACTTATCCAAGGTTGGTATCTGTGATTATGTCCCAGGCAGAGGTGACCCTAGAGGTAACTTCTACTTGTTGGAACTAATATTTCATCTTATCCTTATCTTCTTTTCCTCTTGGAACTTTGGTAGAATTTTTCCCTTTGTTCTTCTCTACGAACACCCCTGATAGTCTTGTAGTTGATTCCATAAATCTTACAAATAGAGGTGCATTAATAATATTCATGTATAAAATGTGGGGAGTGTTCACAAAATCCTGCAAAATAGATGTTAGATCAATCAATTCATCTTCCAAAGATCATAATATTTTCTAAAATTCATATTTTGGCTTTCGTTTGGGGAAGATAGAGCAATGCGGGCCTAGGGATGTGGGTTTCCCTAGGCTGGCAGTAGGGAGATGGCGTAGAGGGAATGTCGGCTGGCATGCAACCACCTGTACCAAGATTTCCACACTATATTTGGGGCCCACCAAGGTGTAAGGTGTTTGGGCACATGGGTCCACCATTCATGATGCTTCAGAAGTGCTTAATGCAGTCATTTTGGTCATGCAGTTCGAGAGGATGCAAAGGCTGGGGATGTCCTAGCCATTTGGAACTTCACCATTTGGGACTGTGCTGGCATGGAAAAATCCTACAAATGGATTCCCACAACATGGGACCTGTAGGCCAAAAGGTTGGCTCTTACTTCATTCAAGTTTTGATCAATCGAGATCATGTAGGCATAGACTTGTGGGTGGTTGCTGAGAGGTGGATGTTTTGAAGACGGTGAAGATAGGATGGTGGCCCATAGATGGAAATCCACATCGTCGAGCCCACAAACTACAAAAGCATGCACCATTTGTTCAAGGAGGGTCATATGGTAGTAGAGGGGACATGCCCCACAAGGCAAGTGGCAAGTTAGGCTTGGCTATTTGGAAACGATGGTCAAGGGACAATGGCCCACAATAGAGTGCCCACTCCCAACTTTACTTAACCATTTTGTGAATGAGGGGGGCCAGGGGGAATTGAACGATGTAGAGTCTGCAACATAGTTGAACAAGGATCCCTATCCATTTGGAACTACAGAGGGGAATAGGTGGCCCACAAATGGTGGTCCAAAAAGCTTGGCTCACAAGGAGGTCCAACCTTAGGCAGCTTTTGGGGCAACTTAGGATGACATTGGAATGCATGATTTCTATGACGTAGAAGAACATGAGTTATTTTCTATGTATGATGGATGTTAAACCAATGGTGAAGGGGTAGTGGAAACCCGTGAGGAGTGACCCACATATGGATTGAGACTTCAACATTTTTACTTAGGATGCGGGCCAAGCGGGACATGCCATGTGGACAACCAAAAGGAGATGGTCATTTGACAAATTGAAAGTAGTTAGGAGCATCCCGCAGATGGAGGTCCACAAGAACAAGCCTGCAACAGCTGAAAGACCCCCAAATCTCACTCAATTTTTCATTGCTTTAATAGCAGTGGCAAAGATATGGTATCTACCCACACGTGCGAGTCTGCCAAGGGTAACAACCAAGGTATTAAAGTTTTTTGTTTGGTTTGCAAGGTAAATGGTGAAGGTTAGCTTGCAAGCCACAAGGGCATGAGTGCCCAGGTCAAGAATGGTGGCCAAAAGGTTCAATTCTACATGGCCCTAAATGGCCACTTTCAAAGGATCTCAAACTTTCAAAAACTGGGTTTTGTATGGGATTTCATCCTTAACTAGCTATCTAAAGATTTTACAATTTTTCTCTTAATATTCTCAAATTCCTCAAAGAAAAAAATTTGAAATGAATACAGGTAGGCAGCGATGAACTCACCCAATGGACCTGATGAAATACAATGAAGAAGGCACCTGAACTCATTCCTGAAGTGATGTAGGCACTGTTGATCGTGTTTTCTACACAATAACCGCCAGACAGAATATGATATCCTATCTCTCTTGAAAGGTAAATCGCTATCGGCAAGCCTCAAGAGATAACCCCAAGGTCTCTAATGTCAGGTCTTGATAGTGCATAAACAACTCAGTAAAAAAATGTGAAAAATGCTGGTAATCACAATGGGACCTTACTACAAGCAAAATACTGAATTGATTCTATTAGATTTAACAAACTAGTGATACTTCAATCCTAGATTTAGCCCAATAATCAAAGAAATGAGAAAAGAATAAGGGTTTAAGAGAGATTTCTAAATATAATACTACTCCTAAGATTAACAATGAAAGTAACCAACACTGAAATGGACCAATCCTTCAAAACTGATTTCTACTTGACCAAGATAAATCTACAATCTCACAAAAAATAGTGCAATCTTCTAAGGTGTTAAGATTTTCAAATCGTAATACATTCATTCAAATAACCCTATTGCAGTTAAAATGAAAAAATCCTCATGATCAAACTTAAGCACATGGGATATAAAGTCCAGGCTAACTTTGGAAAGCAACTAACAATCAGTTGGTTGCGAAAAGTATGGACTGAAGGATTGCTGCAACATTCAAGTATTAAATCACAAAAATTATTGAACCCAAATCTAATCTAAACATTAACCTTCTCAAAGAAATTTTAAAGATAGAATAAAAAGAACCATGCAAGAAAAAATAACACAAGTATGACACCAAATCACAATGTCATTATCTGCATTCGAATTATCCACAGTAGCAACAATTCTAGCTTTCTGTTACAACATTTGCTTGAGAATTCCTACTTGCTAACTTGCTTCTAACTACTTCTGCTCTATTCTACTTCTATCTTTTAATTACAGATTCTTAACTATCTAGCTATTCAACCCTTTACAAAGAGGCGAAATGCCCAATATATAGAATTCCCCAGGAAACCGTCGGCCAGGCAAGGGTTTCACAGAAATTACTCGGCACAACCACCCGGCCAAGAGAGTCTCACAGCCGGTCAAATAAGCATTGAATGCACGTCCCGTCCAAGTTGGCCTGAGATCCGCAATGTAGTTCAGACTAATGCACGGGAAGATAATAGGGAAGCACAAATCACGCAGCAGCCTATCATTAGCTCCCTTCCCTATTATCCATGCTATGACCTAGCTCTTCATGTACTTTCAAGAACACCTCATCCAAGTCAGCCACTGGTGGCAGGGGCAGAACCCTAAGTCGATTCTCAATGGACGCAATCTCTTCTCTTGAGTGTTTGACCGACTTATCCCAATCTACCTTATACGCCAAATACTTATCAATAACTGCAAGGTAGGTGGCTGCATCATCCAACTGGTTCTCAGAAATAGACCCATCATCAAGTGGGGCATAGACATCATGCCACCACTTCCTCAACTATTCCAAGTTCAGATACTTGTGCGCGATCTTCCTTCTTCCCGTCATTATCTCAAAAAAAAAAATGCAGCCATCATAGACACCAACTAGGGCATTATCAATCTGCTTTCTCCACTTGTAAATCTTTTTCAATACTTTCTGCCTGATTTGCAATGCCTCGAACCATTCCCATGGTTCGATAGCTCTAGAAGAAGGAAGGATCTCATCACTTACCAATCTGTCCTGGGTGTATTCCATTATAGTTCTGGTTTTCTGTAGAAGAGGATTTGTATCTTCCTTGTCTTGTGCTAACACAGCCTTCAACCACTCAGTCACCATGACAGTATCCTTTCCTGTTGACAGGATCTCCTTAATAGCTTCATCACCTTTTACTTGCACCCCTTCTAACCAATTCATAGTGGCAATAGTGGAGGCTTTCATCTTTTCTAGCTCGGTGATGGTCTCTTGAGGTAGAGGATTTGTAGCAGAGGAAGAAGGATTAATGGACTGCAGTGGCTTCATTAACTCCTCCAAGCACTTCTTGAGATT
Source organism: Sequoia sempervirens (assembly GCA_007258455.2). Classification (NCBI taxonomy): domain Eukaryota; kingdom Viridiplantae; phylum Streptophyta; class Pinopsida; order Cupressales; family Cupressaceae; genus Sequoia; species Sequoia sempervirens. The sequence continues at coordinate 92,865,355 of VDFB02049217.1, read as the reverse complement.
CTCATTTTCTTTCTTTAGTTCCTGCTTGGTCTTCATTTCTTCCCTCAATCTACCCACAATAACTACACTAGAGCCCTCATAATCCTCAATATCCCGCTCCATAGATGTAGGTCCTAGATTGAAAGTCTAAACATGGTAATCCTTTCCAACCACATCATCTCTATTTTTGTCTGGAGTAGGGGTATCAATATGAATAACCCGATCATGAGTTTCATCTCTTTCAATTCTCGAGATGAATCTAGCCTTCTTCTTACCTTTATCTTTCTCAATTTTGGCTAGCAGTGCATCCCAATTTGGTGGACTATCTTCCATAACCACCTGTTTTCTCTTTATCTCTCTATTTAGCCACTCTGGAATAGTGAGCTCCAATTGCACTTGGCTATGCCCCATTTCTTCTTGCTGATCTTCATGTGCCTCCTCACCCAAAATCTATTTTTCAGGAGTCTCATCTTTATTCATTTCCTCCTCGATGTGTTCCTCCTCATGTTCAGGTGACAGGATCTTTTCTGCTTCCTCCTCTCTTGGAGGAGATTCAACTACTTCATTTGTGACTGGTGACTTTGCATATGTAACCAAGGGAGATTACATTTTTTTTCAATTTCTACCTCTGCACTGTAGAGTTCCCCCTCATGGAATTCCCCCCCTTCAGTGTCTAAACGTTCATCAACTTCTTTAGCTTCGCCAGGTTCACTTTGAACTTCATGAGCTGGAGGGATGTCATCTTGCTGCCCCTCGTGAAGAGTGGTAGGAGGAAAATCTTCCTTAGGCACACCATTCTTTGGAGAAGGAGTCCTATATCTCCTTGTATATACCTTTGCTTTCTCCTCTAAACTTTCAACATTCACAATTGGTGGGGAAATTACCCCTTCTGCAACCTTGGAGCTTGCCTTCTCTGATAATTTTACAATTCTTCTTCTCTTCAGCACAGGAGCATCAGTCTCGAGATTCTGTTCTCTGACTTCCTTCTATTCAGACCTTTTAGTCCTTGTTCTCTTTTTGGCCTTTAGCCTTCTCTTTTTTTTGTCTCTTGGACCTCTATTTCTTGAACATCTTTAATCTTGATCTTGCAAGGAGAGTCCAGCTTACATTTTCCCTTAGGATCCCACTCGGTAGATTCTTCAGAGGTGGAGTGGGAATCCAAATCTCCCATCAGAGCATAGGTGCACTGTATACCATTATTTTATAGCTCCCATAGTTTGTGCTTTAGCCACATCCTAGTGAATTTGAGAACTGAGTACATTAGTTGTTTTAACTCTGTCTTTTTTTCCTCCATCCAATCCACATCATTGATTGGTTTATCTTTTATGGCCTCATATGCATGATCTTGGATCAATTTTCCATCATCCTCCAGCTGATTAGGAATTTCCTTCACATTATATAACCAAACTGACTCAACTGGGAGCCAGGAGAATTTCTTCTTTCTGACCTCAAATTCATCACTACAGTTGGCCCAGTAGTCCTCCAAATTCGCCTTATGGCTAAATTCCCTACTAGCCTTTTTTTGGGCTTCTCCTGTAATATCAAATCTGGACCTCTCAGAGTGGAAAGACAAGCCAAGAGTACTCATTTCTTCTTCTGAAGCTTGGGCAGAACCAATGGAAGGACAAACCTTGCTAGTGCCAATCCTTAGGGGAAAATCCCCACCAAATCCAATCTTATGTTTTTCCTTCTTGAAAGTGGCATCAAAATCACAAATATGTCTAGTTACTTCCAACAATATGATGTGATCAGTGTGATACCTTGGAAGTCTATATGGGGCCCTTCGGCAGCCATCAACCCAAATGTAGGAGAAGGTTGGGAATTGAATAAACCAAGCTCCATATTTCTTGATGACCTCCTTGGCTAGATATGAAATCCTGACATGCTTTGCTCTTTGAAGCATTTTGGTGATATGCATGGTAAATGCATCATTTTCCCTCCTATAGTTTGAACCTCCCTAGTGCAATTGAGGGAACACTTCATAAATAATATCCTGTCCAAAAATTCCTTTTGTATCCAATCCCCTGTAGGGGTGGAATCTAGCCAGTGCATAGACCAAATATGAGGTCATTGTGAAGGTCCTTGTCTGCAACACATTGGATAACTACTTGTGAATTACTTAGCTAATGACCCCTGCCCAATGGTAGTTTACTTTCTCCTATTCCATCCTCACAATCACATGGCACATCCAACTCTCGAATGTCCCAACACTCTTCAATCCAAGCATCCTGCTGAGAAAGGTGATGGCATCATAGTATTCCTTCTTCAATTTTTCTCGGAACAGCTGCTTGGGAAATTTGGAGTAGTGAGACTTGGGCTTCTCCAGCCAAGACTTGATAAACTGTTGTGATTTCATAGTATGCTCATCGTAGAACTCCTGAGCTGCTTCAAGGGTGAGTCCCACCACATGAGACCTATCTGGCATATCAAAGGTTTGGGAAATGGAGACCGGGTTGAGATTTGCAACCACTCTCCCTTGAGGACTAATTATCCTCTGTGTGTCCTAATCATAGTGCCTGGCGCACTCAAGGACTAGCTCATAACACTGTACCGTGGATGGGAAACTAGCTACATGTGACAATCCTTATTCCATCATTCTTCTAGTCACCAAAGGAGGATCTTTGGCTACCATCCTTGCTTTAAATTCCTCATAGTCCTAGAGGCCAACATTTGTATCAGTGACTTTTGACTAGACAAAAGTGATCTTACTCTTAGGGACCTTGCTCTTGATGTCCATCTTAACCCTCTCTGCATCAGACAATGAAGATGCAGCTGCTACCTTGCTTGATTCGGCCTGCACTCAACATGAAAAACACAGTAAAAACTAGGAAAGAGCCATATTAGCTCATCAAAACACCGTTAGAATGCATCTCATATAGTCAAGGTGTTATTAAAATTCATACAAAATGACCACAACAGATTTTAGGTTTCAAGACCATCCGCAGAATCTGAGCCAGAGAGGAATTTTGGGAAATTCCAGACCGATCGGATTCCAAAGGAACAACCAAGAAACACCTACTTAACCATCAAACTTGATCATTTTCATCAATAAATCACATGAGAGATCCAAATATGACATGAAATAATCATCAAATGCATCACAAATTATAAACGAATCCAATTATTTCGTTTTCCTTTATATTTTATCAAATTTTGGGGAAATCCGTGAGGGACGGATTTCCACGAAGAACGGGCCAAAGAGGATTTTTAGGAAATCTGGGAGGCAGTGGATTTCGGAGAAATCTAGACTCGACAAAAATTTGTGATCAAGGCAAAGTTTTGAACTAATGGGGAATCCTGAAACGTAGGTTTCGGCAAGAGTTAATCATTTCGCTGAGAAGTCTCGGTGACTCCTAAGAGTCTCACCGAGGGAAGTCACTAGGATAGGTCTCGCTAAGACTTAGTGGTTTCGGTGTAACATCCTGGTGACTAGGGGAAGTCTCAGTGAAGCAGATGAGTGTATTTCAGCCAAAAAAATATCATTCAAAAAGAAGTCACAACGAATGGGGCATGTCTCACTGAAAGCGAATATGAAAGTCATGTCGCTAAGATATTTTCTTTGGTATAAAGTCACAGCAAATTTCCCTTGTCTCACCGACCATCAGAGTTTAAGTAATCACCTCGGCCAGACTAAAGTTTATCTATATGATGTCTCAGCGAACTTACAGAGCCTGGCCGAATGTTAATGGGGAACATCTCGATGTGACCAGCGGGTAGTCGGGGTAAGGTCTCAGTGACTTCTTTTGGTCTCGCTGACTAGCAATAGAACATGAGAGACCTTTGGTGTGAGAAAGATACAGTCACAGTGAACATATAGACTTGGGAGGACTTTCGGTGAAGCGTTTGAGTTTGGCTAGAGGTCCCAGCAACTACATTATGTCTCGCCAATGAAGAGTTCCATCGGCATAACCTCTTTCCAACATAAAGAAGTCACCCTGACAGAAGATCAAAGCTCACCAAGAGCAAAGTTTTGCTATGAAGTCCTGGTGACCGTTAGGAGTCTCACTGACTGCGAAGGCTTTGGTAAGAGTAGTGGGCTCGCGATAAGGTCTGAGCAAAGAGGGGAGGTCTCAGCAAACTTACAAAAGATCGGCAAGACAAAAGGAGCCCGCTATGACCTCTTGGCGATGAGGTTTGTCTTGCCGACAGAAAGACTTCGGTGTGAGAATTGTGGTGTCCGGGTGACCAAATGCAAACCCACGAAGGGCTTCAACGAACCTCAAGGTGGTCGATATGATATCTCAGTGATCTCGAATGGTCACAGCGAAGGGAATCCGGAAGGGATGGAGAGTCCCGATTTCATCCAAACACTGAACCAACTATGGGTTTCAAAAAATTTATCTTAGGGCAAGTCGGAGGCGGACCTCTCATGAATTTTCTTTACATTCTAGGTCAATCTTAAGAAGAAATCACCTAATACGGCACTGTCCTAGGTCAAAAAACCCTACTCATCCGCCATTAGCACGCAGGCACGTTCAGAATTTAGTTGTTTTCACTGTTGAGTCATCACTAGGGTTTACTAATCACTCTCAGGAAGGATCCATTAAAATGCAGATGGACACATGAACTCAAAACTCACCTGGGAGATGACAAAGGATGCAATACTAAACAACCCTAGCATGAAACAAACAAATACACATGAATTCAAATCCCACAAGCCCTCACAATACCAATGTTCCATTCATAATTCAATTCAAAGCAGAGTAATCAAACACATACCATTATAAAGGAGGAATTGATCTTAGAAGCAGTAGGCGCAAGGCTCAATGGTGTCCACAATGAACATAGGTGATAACGCACAAGAAATCACCACCAAATCAATCAAGTCAAAGCTGAATGCCCCAAAATCCCAACCAAATACCCACAAGAAAGCACTTATGAGTGCAACGAGGGAAAATAAGAAACAGGATGGCACAAAAGACCTTAGAATCAAGTTAAATACATCTCTCAGAACATGCACGAAGCCATTAATGTAGTCGATAAGACAGCCAGAGAAGGAATTCGGGAATCCAATGACAGGGCAGAATCCGGGAAAATCTAGACCATGCGAAAATCCGCGAAGATCAAAAATCCCTGAACAACAAGGGTCCAGCTGGAGTCTAAGCAGGATCCAAGAAAATCCGACCAGGGTGGAAAATCCTAGATCAGGGTAAAAGCCCGAAGTTCATCCAAAACTTAAGATTTTCAATGAATAACCTGGGGAAAACACTTAGGCATTCAGAATAGACATCTAAGCACATACCTAAGTAAGATAAAACCTCAAAAGAAAGGGCCAAAAACATCAAAAATGAAGCGAAAGAGGGTCCCTGCTTTTAGCGGGGCGTGTGTGCAAAAACTGCACAACAGGCACATAGGCGGCAAAGGTTGGAGGCACACTGACAATTTTTGACTGACTGTCAATGAAAATGATAGGAAATTTTGTACTATTTATAGGATTTTATTCATTGATAACCTACATTTAATACATATATAGTGTTTGATGAGGTTGGTAAGCACTGATTTTGAAACAGTCAGCGACAGGAAAGGCAGAGCCTGCAATGCGGGCAGCAATCAGGAGTTCATCATTTGGCAGGTCAGCAAAGGGGATGACAACGAAAGATGTGGATCCTATAATGCGGGTGGATTCCCCAACTTGGCCACCACAAAAACAATGAAGGATGGATGAAATCCTACCAAGAGTGACTCGCATGGATGGACCTACAACTACATAAATATGCTAGTTTCAAAGACTTAAGGGAAACTGCTAGAAGAACTCTACGAAGGAAAAAGACCTAAAAATTTCAAAGGTGGTGAAACTTGGTCAGCTTAAGGTGATAACTTTATGACTCATTAACTAATTGGGATTTAGAAATAGGGGCACACAAAATGAGGAGACAGAAGCGACCGAACAAAGGTGAGAAGAGTGGGGTCCCCATTCTAAATGGGGCATGTGTGCTAGAGGCACAATAAATGGTGACTTTGTTGGGAGAACACTCTCAAGCATTCTAAGGATAAAGACTCATTCAAAACCCAGAATCTCTAGTTTTGAAAACTAGGAGCCAGTTTCCATAAGAGAACTAAGGAACTCAAAGGGGGAAGAGATCCTTAACTAAATCAAACCACAGAAATATCTCAGAAGTGTGTGCATAGTGAGCTTGTTCATTTTCCTTAGAAACTAGAACAATAACCATTAATCAGGAAAAGAAAGCTACGTAAATTGTCTAACCTAAAAAGTAACCTGGACATTGCTTCACTACCAGCCAGACATCCATAGCCCCGATGGAGTTATTGTTGTGACCCCATGAACATCGCTCTACTACTAGCCAGGTGTCCATAGCCCCAATAGAGTTGTCTGCACACCCACACAGTCACTTCATTTTTATTACTTTCTTCTTTCTTTCCATTTCAGATATTTTTTCTTTAGTAATTTTCTTTTGCTCAACTACGTAAGCATCAAAGCTTACTATGGGTTTGGAATCACAGTGGCCACTGGAGAGCAGATTTAAGATTTTTTACCTTGCCCAACCATCATAACAACCACTGTGCAGTCCTTCAAAAACAATCTAAAGTTATTTTTGTGTAAGATCTATGATGAGTGTGAAAGGATTCAACCAATGGTTGTGTTCTAAGTAAGGTAATAGTTTGAATAAGGAAACCACTCCATATAAGAAATCTAAGATAAATAGTTGGGAGTGAATATTTATCCAGAGAACACAAAAAGCAGGTAGAAAAGTGAACCGTTCATCAAATTGAGCATAGCCACCACATCAGAAATGGGAGAACACTCTCAACAAAACAAAGCAGTTGGGAAAACCAGAAAAATAGAAGCAAAGTGCAACAACGAAGCAAAGGAAACCTAAAATGACCTATATACAAGTATTTACAAAGATTAGCTAAGAAAATCTTAGGCAAGGAAGTAATTCACTAGGTGTTTCCTATTAATAGGTAATAGGACATCTTCACCAGTTAGCATCTTGAGGTGGAGATCATTATCTCCTAAAATTTTAGAGATCTAAAAGGGGCCAAGCCAGAGCTTGTTGAATTTGTCATGTCCCCCTTTCTTTTCATGGGTCTTGTCCCAACAAAGGACCAAATCAGCAATCCTAAAGGCCTTAACTTTGGCTCGATGATTGCACCATCTTTTAACCATGCTCTGATGTTTGGAAAAAAATTTAATGGCTGAATCATGGACTTCTTCTAGGTGGAGCAGTTCAGCTAAATGGCCTTCTCGATGGTCTCCCTCTTCGTAAAAGGTGTTGATGAATTGGAGGGTGGGGATCTGAGATGGAAAGGAAACATAGGCTCCAAACCATAAACGAGGTGGAACAAGGAATCACCTAGAGAGGCCTTGTGACATGTATGGTTTTCCCAAAGGGAAAAATGTAGCTCAGTGTGCCAGTCCCCTGGGGTTTCTATCAAGCAACTTCTTAATTACGGTGATCATTTTTTTGTTAATGGATTCAACTAAGTAGTTTCCTTGAGGATAGTAATTGGATGAGAACTTGAGGGAAATTCCATTTCGAAGGCCCAACTAGAAAATTTAAGTGAGGAAAAGGTGGGGCCATTATCACATATGAGAGCATACAGGTAGCCAAAATGATTCAGAATAAAGCTTTCAAGAAAATTAATAACAACCTCAGTAGTACATTGCCTACATGCAATTGCTTCTATCCATCTAGTACAATAATCAGAGGTGGTTAGAATGTACTTGTGACCCATAGAGGATGGTGGGATTACCAAACCAATGAAGTCAAGGCCCCACTAAGCGAATGATCTTACCTCTAGGACTGGCTGCAGCGGAACAGTAAAATTTCATTCTCTAGTCACAACAGTTTGGAATACGTGACAGGGTTCAAACATGATTGTGCACATCCATGAATACCGTCGGCCAATAGTATCTGGCCCAAAATATTTGATGAGCGGTGGAAGGGCCAAATCCATGACTGGTGCCAAATTTATCATGAAAATCCTTTAACACTCGTGCTACCTCTTCTTTCCAAAGGCATCCAAGGTAGACCCCTTCATGATTCCTCTTATATAGTATAGACCCTTGCATCATGTAGCTATTGCTTTTCAACTGGAGAGCATGTTTTTGGACCCCTTGTAAGCAAGGCAGGAACTTGCTATTCAACAAGTAGTAGGCAATGTCATCATACCATTCTCCAAGGGAGACATCTTCAAGTTCATATTGCTGGACAGTGAACTCGGTTCTAGCCTCAGCCAATGTTTCAGCTATCATTCAGGTGAGGGTCTTCCCTCTTACTAACCTCATGGGTTGAATCTCCATGTCATATTCATACAGTAAGGTAACCCATTTTTCTCTTCTTTCACCCAACTCATTATGCATTAGCAATGTCTTTACTGTTGGGTCAGACACAATAGCAAACACCTTGTTTCGCAAGATGTAATGTCTAAATTTCCTGACTCCCTTGACTAAGGAATAGGCTTGCTTCTCCACATTGTGATACGTCAATTCTACATCTTTTAAGGGAGCACTCATGAAGGTGATTGGGTTCTCATTTCCTTCATCATCCTTTTGGGTCAATATGTTGGCATAGGAATAGTCTGAAGTGAATGAGTAGATGTAGAAAGGCTTGAGGTAATCTGGGTTGACCAATATAGGTGTGTCAACAATAGCTTTCTTGATATCCTTGAAGGATTGCTTTTCCTCTAGCATCCACTCAACTTTGGTGTCCTAATTTAGCATAGCATTGAGTGGATTAACTATCTTATCAAAGCTAGTGATGAATTTTCTAACGAAGTTTATCTTTCCAAAGATAGATTTCAACTCCTTGCTGCCTAGGGGCTGAATTTTTCATGATAGCCTGGATGCGCTCAAGGTCAATTAAGATTCCCTTCCCTAAGATCATGTGCCTGAGTAGCTTTCCCTTGGTAACTTTGAAGATGCACTTCTTTGGATTCAGGGAAATCCCAAATTCCCTACACTTCTAAAAAACTTTACATAAATTGGAAACATGATCACCTCATTTCTTTGAAAACACCATGAGCTCATCCATGTAGATGATAATGCATTTTCCTATCAAGTCTTCAAAGGTGATATCCATTGCACATTAGAAAGTGTCACCAAAGTTGATGAGTCCAAACGACATCCTTCTATATGCAAAGGTTCCCCACTTGGTGGTGAATGTTGTCTTGTGCCTATCCTCGTATTATACCATTACCTCACTATACCCATAGTATCTGTCTAGGAAATACATCATTTGAGGTCCGTTGACTATCTGTAGCACCTCATCTAATGAGGGTACTAGAAAATTGTCCTTCTGTGAAGCTCTATTCAAGATGCAAAAATCTACACACAATCTAATTTCGCCATTCTTTTTCCTAACCGGAACCAAATTAGCCACCCATGTAGAGTGCCTAATGGGGAAGATAATTCTATTGGACAACAACTTTTGAACTTCCTTGTAGATGATGGGTTCCAATAAAGCATTGATGGGACGCTCTTGTTGCCGAAAGGGAATCATGTCCGGCTTGAGAGGAATGGTGTGTGTGATGATCGATGTGTCAAATGTCTTTAAATCCTTGTAGCTCCAAGCAACCACATCATGGTACATGTGTAAGGAATTAATGATCCCTTTCTTTTCTTCTAACATGCACACCTTTCCGATGAATACATTTTTTATTTCCTTGGTTGTTCCAAGATTATGGGTGTCACACTGATTATTGATCAAAACCTTCTTTGCTTGTTGATCTTGGTCTCTGATCTGGTCTAAGTCAAATATTCATTCAAGCTAGACCATTCCCCTAGGAATAGTATTGGTCTTGAGGTTAATGACCCCTTCTATATCCAATTCAGCCTCCTCAGGCTTAGCCTCATCAATTATTTGGGTTGTAAAAACATCAAAACTGGTAATGAAATCCAAGATGTGCTTATCATCATTGAATACTTGGAAATTGGTAACATTATCTAGCACTAACGGGGTGTAAGTAAGCTCAATAGTAAACTATTTGAGGCCAAACAGTAATAGAGGTTGTAGAGTACTGGTTGCTTGAGCCAAGGCATTAGCAGTTTGATTCTTACTTCAAGGGATCAACTAAATATTAAATGCATCTAAGCTCTCTAAAAGATCCCAAACCCTATGCCTATAATTTTCTAGCCTTCTATCATGGCAACAATATAACTTCCTAACTTGTTTCACCACTAACTCTAAGTCACCAAACACTTGCAACATTTTAACCTTCTTCCTTAAGGCCATCAAAAGACCATGAACTAGTTCTTCATACTCCACTACATTGTTCATGCAATAAAATTGAAGCCTATGAGAAAAAAAATAGGTCTTACCTATGGAGCTAATGAGTTTGAACCATGCATCTACTCCTTACTTGGACTTAAATCCATCAAAGTGCAGTGTCCAAAACTTGGAGGATTTTGTATCTCCGGGGTTGATCATGCATTCATCTTTCCTTGGATGCACACTTGCATCTGTAATTTTTGGGGAAGGAACTAACTCAACATTAATATAGTCAGGCATTTCCATTTGGTGAGACTTGTCCACTAATATTTGTAACTATCATCTGACAAAGGCAACATTCAAATTTTGAGTGGGAAGCATTGTGGACCCTGAACCAACTAGGCAATAGAAGCTCTTGGAAATCCATCCTTGCTCCCAAGCTAAGCTGATCTAGCACACATTCTTCAATAAACTCTTGGAATCTATCCAATAATCCCAAATTTCTATCATCATTGGATTCCTCGTCATCTGACTCAACCAACATTTTTGTGCTCTGATCCATGTAAGTCAAATTAGCAGGGGGGTTGCACAACACTAAGAGGACTTCTTCTATCACCTCCTCTTCTTGGGGCTCTGATTCTTCTTGGTAAGCCACATGGCAGTAAATGCCCAACTCTAATTAAAAAAAAAGAACCTCATTAGTATTGTTGTACTCTGTAATCACAAACTTCATGCGCAGTTCTCAGTGTATACGGATCTGATTTGGCAATCCTTTCCATGGCAGCCACAAGTGGGAGAAGTCAATCATTGCATACCCATTCAATGCTCTAGTGAAATATCATTCCAATATTATGTCATATGTGTCAGGAATATCAACAACTTGAATGTCAATAACTTGTTGTACTCTTGGTTCTACAACAATTTTCATGGGGATTCGGTTTATTTCACTAACTATATTCACCTTCATTTTATCTAGTTGGGTCACCTTCCACTTGGAAGGAGTGGGAACTATTACCAGAGCCTTGCATACGGTGAGTAGCATAACATTGGTAGACGCTCCTAAATCAAGCAAGCAGTTATGTAGGTTCTTCCCAAACATTATTATAGTAGTGAGGAAAGGTGGTGTTTCTAACTTCCCCTGGAACAAACCCGTGGGTGTGTCTACCTAAGCTACTTGATTTTTATTTTTTTCATTAGTGTTTTCCTTGGCTAGCCCTTGGTTTTTATCCCTAGTGGGTTGCTTTCTTGTTTGCTTATTTGAAGGCAGATCTATTTTCTTTCCTAAAATTTCTTTTATTATAGGCTCATGTTGTGATTCATTGAAAGAGACTCTCTTGGAAAGGTAGGTACCTCTTGTGTTGACTTGGAAGAGGCACTCCCATTAATCATCTAGAAGAAACCATTCCTAACTGCTGGGACTTTAAGTAATTCAAAGGCAGATGAACTTATTTTAACATTCTTAAATTCTTCAGCTACGTATTCACCCATCCATTCAATTTCAGCCTCAAATGATTTTCCTTGGGAAGAGCTAGAGGACTAGTTTTGCATTTGATTTGGTTGTTTATTTCTATTAAAGTACTGAGTGGGCACATGGCAGTAACCCAGATTGTTGCTAGCATTTGGGTCAGGTGGGGTGCTAAATTTATTAGGTGGAATAGATATCGTGAAAGGCCCTCTGCTTGCCAATTTATTAAGTTATATGAGGTCACTCTTTGGTGAAACATTTGAACTTCATCTTCACATGACTTTACATCATCTATGGCACCATTGTCTACTGAATCAAAAAGTTGAGATAGAGTGTCTTCGCTACTTACCTCTTTTACTTCTTCATCCTTTGAGGCAACAATATCCTTTTTGGGCACATTGCTTTCACTTCACAGAAAGGGGGCTTGATTGACCATGAGCATGGAAGAGTCGTAGGGCTCGAATGGAACTATGTCTCTATAGCCAGCACTATCCACAACATTATGGACCTCCACTTGAAATATCTTTGTAGTTGTCTAGAACTCTAGGCAATCCAATTCAAAGTGCCTATTCATTTTATGGATCCAACACCATCCAGACAAAGCTACCTCGGCTAGGTACACCCCGCTTGTTATTTTGTCTGTGTTAGTCGACTGGTCCAAAGGGGTAGGAATGCGTCCATTATTATGCCCGATATTCCACATCTTATTTTTCCTCTATGAAGGCCTCCTTTCAAAGTTCTGGTTGAAATTTTGTCCCCTCTCATAACTCTTCCCAGAAGAACCACCCACATCATGGTTGTCTCTGTTGTCTCGATTAAGGTTGGATTGAATGCTTCATTGAGAAGCTTGTAGCTATTTTTTCTTATTTCTTAAGTGAGTCATCTCCATAGACATTTTCTTGATCATTTCTATTAGTTCATCTATTTGATCCTTCTTTGTGTTACTCGGCTATAGGGCTTGGGTTTTGAGGAAGACTAGCTTCACTATTAGTTGGTTTTGTTGAGCAGGCATGAACTCAGGCCCTTGCAGATATGCAGGTACTTGAGGTGGTTGAGGATAGACCTATTCCTATTGTGGTTGCAAGTAGTGAGGCATTGGGGCCGCCTAGTTCAATGGTTGTCCCAGATGAGGAAGCATGGGCAGTTGTGGAACATGTTCATAATAGGTGTCTGATGTGCCAAGGCTTGGTCCTTGAACTTGCATTGGACGAGAAGACCTTTCCAAAGAAGGAAACAAGATGGAAACATTTTTCCCCAAATCAGTGCTTGCTATGGCTACCTTGGTGTAGGCATCTACCAACCTGGCGGGTGGTGGGTGCATTCTTTTCACTAGTGCAGTAGTGAGTTTGTCTAGGGAAGCATAATAGACCAACAAGGTCGAAGCATCATCAACCATGTACGAAACTTGTAGCCTCGTATATGCATGATGAAATTGATCATTAAAGGAGCTAATTAATTCATTGACTTCTCTCTGAATGGACATAAATAGTTGATATAACTCTGAAGGGTTAATCAGGATCTTATATTTTTGTAAGAAAGAGTTCTTCAATAGGTTCCAAGAGGTGATGGATCTAGTAGGAAAGTTGATGTACTAGTAGAAGGCCTCTTCCCCAAGGAGTAAGGAAAGAGTTTGCAAGCCACATCCTCATGATCGATTTGCATGTCCTTCAATGTTGTTTGAAATATTTTGATATGTTCTTCTATTGTCCTCTACGGATCACATGGATAAAATTTTGTACAAAATCTCTCCAGATTCTTTGGCATGTCATGATAATCGTTGAAGGACAATGGAGAAGGATTGTTCCCAATCCAAGCCATGCTAGGAGGCAAAGGTTGTAATTTTTGTACAACAGTCACCTGGGGCTGCATAGGGGTAGCAACAATTGGGACTACACCTTGCACTTGAAGTGTTGGGGTAGGGGAAACACCCTGGTCATGGGAAGTGGACAGATAGAAGGCAGCTTGGGGTGGCTAAGAAGAAGACGTGGATGTTGGAAAAGAAGGATGAGTGTGGTGCAAATGAATGAAAGGGAGGGGTGAGGATGGAGTGAAGTGGATAGAGTGGATGAGGTTGATGAAGTTGCTTCCCCTCTTTTGGCTCTCTTAGCCTTGGTAGGGGGTTGTAGTTCTTGAAACTCCCCTTTATTTGGTGTGGATCTTATAACTCTATGGAATCTTTCAGGGGAGAATGAACCAATTCGATCTAACTTAACACAAGGAAGGCCCCCCTTCTAGTGCTATTTTTTGGATGGGTTTTTTTGCAGTTCTCAACACAAGTAATGTATAAGCGCATCACCTCTCTTGAAAAGCAATCTCCTACAAACAGGTTGCAAAAAATTACCCCAAAGTCTCTCGAGTGTCAGGTCATGACTTGCTTGGAATGTCTCAATTAGTTCATGTGATTTGTTGGTAATCACAGGGAATCCTTATGTATGTTAAGTTGAAGGGACATTGGTTCCTCAAATGGAGTTCCTAAGATTTTGAAGGTGATGGGAAATTGCTACAATTTCAAAACAACAGTTTAAAACTCCACTTTTATCATCAGATTTGGCTTTACAATGATGCTAGAACTTTTCCAAAATTACTGTTTCAAAGAAAGGTCAAAAGGGAAGGGAAAGGAGGGACTTCCTAGACCTACAACTACCAATGAACAGTGATAATGGAGGATGCTACATTGGAAAACTTTCCTGACACAAAGTTTCACTTAACCAAATCAGCTAACAGTATCATGAAACTAGTGTTATCTTCTAAGGTTTGCTAATTTTCAACTGATAATTCACCATAAAGCATGAATAAAAAGATGAATTTGAAGTGTAGAAATGAATCTATGTTCAGACTAGATTTACATGGATGTTTATCATCAATAAATAGCAAAAACCATGAACAAGGAAGGGCATCAACACAACAGTATTCTTCAACATCAATGAACAACATTCACTAAACTACTAAAAGCATGCAAAATACATAGAACAACAAATTGAATCTACTCAAATCTATCAACTATGAGGAGATGAATCATGAAACATGAAGGAAACTCAAGAATCCACCAAAAGCAATGAATTTTTATTAGAATTTCAGCAGCATGTCATTACAACAACTCAACTCTCTTTTGAAAATGAGAGGAGACCCCCTATTTATAGTTTTCAAAAAGAAAAATGAATGGCCAAGATTTAATCTCATTGTGTGGCCAAGATCCATTACAAATTAGGATTTCACCTACCCCCAATATTTTACAATTTAAAATACATTTCTTGTCTTTTTCCCTATTTTATCTTCTAGTGACCTGTCACTATAGCATTTTTGTCTTGTAGTGATTTTCCCTTTTGGCTGCAACAACACCATGAGGAACTCATCATCTATGATAGGCTTCCCTTTATTTTTCTGGATGGTGGCATACTCCACAAATTTACCCATCAGTGCTTGAAGTTTATCCCACTCGATGATATTCGATTGAAGCACCTCAAAGGATAGTTTCTTTGATCTTCCAGTGATCAGTTCCCAATTCTTTGTACACTTACACATGTGCTTGATCACTTGCTCTGACTAGGCGAAGGGTCAGGAAGAAAAATCCATGAAGTTTGGTGTTATTGAATCTGTGGCCCCATTCTCCATTTTCTTGTGGAAAAGCAGTTTGATCTTTTCTGGATCTAGCTCAACAGTGGGCATATCAAAATCTGTCATGAGCCTCAAATATTCCTTGCAATCCGTTCTATGCTCCTTGGCCCACTCCAAGTCGAGTTCTACTTCATGGAGCACCCACTCCAAGACTTCCCTTCCATGGTCTAGGCCCATTCTCCACATCTTGACCAACCAATAATCATCCTTTGCAAGGGCTATCTCCTTCTCGCAGGTCTTCTCGGGAATTTTGAGGATAACCTCGAGTTTAGGATATGTAATCCTATATAATTCGGTGAACTTATTGCAAATTCTCTTTGTGCCCTCGAGTTGTTTCTACACTTAAAAAAAATTGTTGGCCGTTCGAATGATGTGGCCAATGCCCATACCACCATTATAGAGCACTTGTTGGAACCACTCCACAGTAGCCTTAGTCCAGTTCTTTCTCTTTTCCATCTTTCTTATGTGATCTTTGGAGAGAAGTAAGGGCGAGGCTGATGATGTCATTGGTAGATCCTAAGTGGAAGACCACTATTGAATGTAGGTGGTAAGATCCACCACTTGTGCCTTCAACTCCTCCTTGGAGGATTGATCCTTGCTCATCTGATGGACAATCGTAGCAACCGACCCCTGGAGCTGATCAATATTTTTCTCTCTTGTAGCAATACCCAGGTCAATGGTGGATATATTATATCTAACTCCTCCTTTGTCCACCACTGGGGTGGAAATTTGCATTGTCCTTGATCCTGATGCATCCATCATGATGTGGGATCAGACTCTCAGTTTCTTTTCCTTCTTTGTGCCTATTTGAGCTCATGCAAAGATAGCCTCTAGTCTTTCTTTAGGATCCATGGGAATGGGGGCCTTCTTCTATAGCTACTTTTCCAGCTACTCAGGCATTTGAGATCCCTCTGTTGGTGATTCATGATCACCTTCTTCTCTTCAAGCATGTTGGATCTCCCTTTCCTCATGGTTTGAGGCTTCTTGTTTTTTCTTCTCTTCTTCTTCTTCATCTGAGTCTCAGATCAATATGGTATTTTCTTTGAGTACCCCAGTAGCAACTACATTTTCTTTAGGCTTGTCCTCCCCTTCAGGTGCCCTTTCTTCTTCTTGCTTGAGCTCTGTATGGTGTTTTGGCCTAGGGCTCTTTTTCATTTCAGCCTCTTCTTCAGGCTTATATTCTTCTTCAACTTTAGCTTCTTTCTTTCCCTCCTTCTTAGGAGGTATTTCTTCTTCTTGATTGAGGCCTTCGTCTTGTCCCTTTACTGGAGGCTCTATAGATATTTCCATATCATCACCAGTTTCCTCCTTTTCTTCAAAATATTGCCTCTCAACTTCCTCTCTGACGTCCTTGAGTTGTTTGGACAACTCCTCCTCAACCTCCTGTTTAGAGGACTCTACTATATATTTGGCACCGGGGTCCTCAACATCTTCTTCTGAGGACTATGACCCTTCCTCTTCATATTCCACCTCATCGATGGTCATGTTTAGATGCTATGGGTGTTCATGGTATTCATCCTTATAGGCATCAAGTTCCTCATCTATCTCCTTAGTAACCTCTTTGTGTTGTCTCTCCATTTCCTCTGAGATCTGTATGGTTGCTTCCATCTCTGGTGGTTCTATCAGAGGAGGGATAGGGAGACCAGTAATAGCTTGAGCCATAGTAGTTTGTACTACAAGATTCATTAGTACCCCAGGGAGTTTCATGGGTATATTCTACATACGTCTGGCGAAGGCCTCCGATAGAGTGAGAGTAGGAATTGTAGTTGTAGATACCAAAGGGACTCTAGCTAAGCGATACATTAAGGAGGATGAGAGTGGAGAGGTTGTAGTAGAGGCAGAATCCCTCACCATAATTGGAGCAGTTGGTGAGGTGGAGGAAAGGTGAACAAAGATGTCTATAGTGGGTGGAGAGGAATAGTGTAATGCTAGAAAGGTGGGAGTAGAAGTATTAGTAGTGGCAATGGAGGTGAGGGAAAGAGCAGAGGTGGAAGGTGGTCACTTTGGCTGCTCAGCCTCTTCTTCTTCCCCTTCATGTAGTGGGTCTTCCTGGATCGTAAGCATCTCAGAGAATCTGCCTAACTTCTTTTCCTTCTTTGAGGTCTCAACCTTTGAGGCCTTTCATGAATAGACCTTATGCTTGGATTGGCATTGAATTACCTCCTTTTTGTTCCTTGATCTAGTGGTAGGAGATTTTGGAGCCTCTTCAGTTGGAGCAGTAGCAGTCCCACTATCTTTTTCACTCTCGAGCTCATCCTCAAGCTCACTGTATGTCAATGTAGCTCCTTGGAGCTTCAATTGAGCTATCTGAGCATTAATCCATTGTCTTGTACTATGATCTACTAGATTTTTCAGAATGTCAAGGTCGTTGACCTCTTCTTCACTCCAGTCTATTAGGGGCAATGATAGGTTGGCAACAACATCATACCTAGGATCTACAACAGTATTTTCATCTTCTACAATTTCATCTGGTACCAAAAATAGTTTGACTATCTTGGAAAAGTAAGTGGTCATACACATTTAGTGCCTCATGCGTACCTCCTTGTCATCCCAATAGTTAGCCCAAAAATCTTTAACATTGTGCAAGTGGTCGCATTCCCTTCCAACAAACATCTTTAACTTGTCATATGGATCCATCCTTGGTCGAGCAGTGTGGAGGCTCAAATTGTATTCAATAATTTCCTTTTCAGAATATTTTGTACATTGTATGGCTGCGAGGGCATACATTCCCTACCCGAATGTGAGGGGATATAGTATCCCTGTTCTATGCTTGCCACTAAGGAAAGTGCGTGCATGCTAAAACTACCTAGAGACTTCTAGCAATATTAGTCGGTCATTTGGGTACTGGGGTAGCTTGTATGGCCTTTCAGAGAATCCTTTTGTCTAGATGTAAGTGAATTTGGGGAACTGTATAAACATAAATCTGAACCTATGGATGAATGTACAGCTACTGTGTCTCAAAGTCCCCTCCAAGAAGTCTGATAATATTCCCAGTAAAGGCATCGTTCACCCTGAAGTAGTCCTTCTTGGAATTTTGGTATTGTAGCTATGGGTTCTCGTCATATACTTTAAATTATCTTCTTGGATTTAGGCTTGTGCAACAAATTATCCTCTATATGGAAATGGATCAGCCAAGAGGTACACCAAGTAAGAGGTCATATAGAATTGAGAGGTCTTCTTGATCACTAGGAACTGCTGATGCAAGTTTTCACTGATCATTTTGGCCCAATGAAACTTGGCCTTTCCTCTGATGATCTCCTCAATGAAGTAGAACATCTAGTCTTGGAAGTAAGTGGTTGTAGGAATACTAATGACTCTGTTCAACAAGGTCACCAAGTCATGATAATCTTCATAAAAGTCACTTCTAAACAACTCTTGGGCCACCTTGTTAGCACTGCCCCTCTTTTCTTTTAACTAGTATTGGTTAATTAACTTTTTGCATTTTAGGGGATCAACCTTTCACATATTTTTTGCATATTCTTTTTCATCTCCTCCATAGGGTCAAAGGTAGGGATGTGGAACATTTGTCCTATGGATCTGGCAGACAGGTCAGCCAAGACTTTACCTTCATGATCAATGATCCTTCTACTTTCTATCTGATAAGGTTCTCTACAAGCCATCACCAACTCTAGAGCTACAAGAGCAAGTAGGAAGTCAACTGCCTTAGCCAAAATACTCTTTTTTATTTTCCTTGCATTTTCTATGGTCGGTTTGGTGATGACCCTCTCTCTAAATTCATCTGTCAACTTGTCCAAGGTTGGTATCTGTGATTGTGTCCCAGGGGGAGGTGACCCTGGAGGTAACTTCTACTCCTTGGAACTGATATTTCATATAATCCTTATCTTCTTTTCCTCTTGGAACTTTGGTAGACTTTTTCCTTTTATCCTTATCTGCAAATTCCCTCAATGGTCCTACAGCTGATTCCATAAATCCTGCAAATAGAGGTGCATTAAGGATATTCATGTATAAAATGAGGGGAGCATTAGAGAAATCCTATAAAACAGATGTTAGATCAAGCAATTCATCTTCCAAAGATCATAATATTTTCTAAAATTCATCTTTGGCTTTGATTTGGGTAAAATAGAGCAATGCAGGCCCAGGGATGCAGTTTTCCCTAGGCTAGGAGCCATTTCAGAGATGGCAGCAGGGAGATGGCATACAGGGCACAGTGGCCCACATGCAACCACCCACACCAAGATTTTTGCACTATAATTGGGGCTCACAGAGGTGCTAAGGCATTTTGCACATGGTTCCATCGTTCATGAAGCTTTAGAAGCGCTCAATGCAGTCATTTTGGTCATGTGGGTCTAGACGGTGTAGAGGTTGGGGATGTCCTAGCCATTTGGAACTCTGTTGTTTGGGATGGTGCTGGCATGGTGAAAGCCCACAAATGGATTCCCACATCATGGCACTTGCAGGCCAAAAGGCTAGCTCATCCTTCATTCAAGGTTTCATCAATCAGGATCATGTGAGTGTAGACTTGCAGGTGGCTGCTAAGAGGTGGATTTTTTGAAGACGGAAAAGATGGGATGATGGCCCGCAGATGACAATCCACACCGTCAACCCTACAAATGACATTGACATGCACTATTCATTCAAGGAGGGTCAGATGGTAGTAGAGGGGTCGTTCCCCACAAGGTGGGCAGTAGGTTAGGCTTGGTTGTTTGGATACAGCAGTCAAGGGTCAGCAGCCCACAGATAGTGGCCCGCAATAGAGTGCTCGCTTCCAACTTTACTTAGCCATTTTGTGCATGAGGGGGGCTTAGAGGAGATGAACAGTGCAGAGTCTGCAACATGGGTGGATGGGGCTTCCTAGCCATTTGGAACTATGGAGGGGAATAGGCAGCCTGCAGATAGCGGTCCGCAAAACCCTGCTCGCAAGGAAGTCCAGCCTTAGGCAACTTTTTTGGCAACTTAGGATGGCATTGGAATGTGTGGGTTTTGCAATGCAGAAGAACACGAGGGATTTGTTGTGTATGATGGATGTTAAATAAATGATGAAGGGGCAACAGAAACCTGCGAGGAGCGGCCCGCATACAGATTGATACTTCAACATTTTTACTTAGGACGTGGGCCAAGCGGAACACGTCATGCAGACAATCGAAAGGATATGGTTGTTTGACAAACTGCGAGCAAGTAGGGGTGGCCTATAGATGGAGGTCCATAAGAATGGGCCCGCAATAGTTGAAAGAGCCCCAACTCTCACTAAATTTTTTCATTGCTTCAATAGCAGTGGAAAAGATATGGCATCTACCAACATGCGCAGGTCCGCCAAGGGTATCATCTAAGGTATTATAGTTTGGCATTTGGTTTACAAGGTCAACGGCGAAGGTTAGCTTGTGGGCCACATGGGTGTGAGTGACCTGGTCAAGAATGGTGGCTAGAAGGTTCAATTCTACATGGCTCTAAATGACCGCTTTCGAAGTATCTCAAACTTTCAAAAAATGGGTTTTGTACGAGATTTCATTCTTAACTAGCTATTTGAAGATTTTACAATTTTTCACTTAAGATTTTCAAAGATTGCTAAGAAAATAAATTGAAATGAATACAGCTAGGCAGTGGCAAACTCACTTGGCAAAGTCAATGAAATGCAATGAAGAAGGCACCTGAACTCGTTCCTGAAGCAATGCAGGCACGAATTTGGTGAAGGCGGGAGGTGCACTGACAATTTATGACTAAGTGTCGGTTAAAATGACAAGTGAGTTTATATTATTTATAGGACTTTATTCATTAATTACCCACATTTAATACCTGTATGATAGCTGACGAGGTTGGTAAGCACAAATTTTGAAACGGTCGGTAGCAGGAAAGGCAGAGCCCGCAATGTGAGCAATAATCAAGAGTTTGCTATTTGGTAAGTCAACAACGAGGACAACAATGGAAGATGAGGATCTCACAATGTGGGTGGACACCTCGACTCAGCCACTGCATAAATGGTGAAAGATGGATGGAATCTCACTAGGAGCAACCTGCATGGGCAAACCCGCAACTAGAGAAAGACTCTAGTTTCAAAGACTTAAGGAAAACTACTAGAGGAACTTTGTGAAGGAAAAAGACCTAAAAATTTCAAGGGTGGTGAAACTTGGTCAACTTAAGATGATAACTTTATGACTTGACCAATTGAGATTTAGAAATAGGGGGCATACAAAATGAGGAGATAGAAGTGACTAGGCGAAGGCGAGAAGAGGGGGGTCCCCATTTTGAACAAGGCATGTGTGCTATAGGCACAATAGTTACAAAGTCAGAAACCTAAGAGAAAGAAGCAAGCTATCTCCCCAAACAAATTTAACTTTGGATAGTTGGTGCCTATAAAGACAAAATCCAAAAAGAATCCAAAGACTCCTTCTAGGTTGTTGGTGGATAAAGAAGGATGCAAATATGTAGAGGTGGCACAACCTCCTCCTAATAAGTCTATTGAGGATGTTGATATTTATGAATATTAAATTACAAGGGTTGAGTTGGGAAAAATATCTAATGAAAGTTCCAAGGTAGATGCACAGTCAACTTTGAATTCTCTTATTAAAATTTTTGATAAGGTAAAGAAGGTCAAAGATCAATACAAGGCCAAAGTTGAGTAGTTAACTTCATTACTCCAGAATATTACCCAATATTCAAAGCCAATAGAGGCTGTAGCCACGAGTGTTGAAGATTCAATTATTTAGGAGGCTTAAAATGCACATTCAAGGGGAAAGCCAGTCAGTGAGTTTCTTGATAGAATGATATCACAAGGGATGTAACTTTTGACATCTTCTTTGGAAAGAATGGAGAATATGGAAAATGTAAGATCAGAGCTGGATAAAATTATTGATACAATTTCCTAACTGCGACAAGAAATAGAGGGAATTTTAGAATCTTGGATTAAACTGAAGGAACTAAAGCTCAATGTGCTAGTGGATGTTGGGATAATTCCCAATAGAGGATGTTTGTTGAGGTGAAGGAAATGATGAGACAAAATAAATTTCATCAAATATTTAATCAAAGACTTGCAGGATGCTCGAGAAGTTAGTGAAGACAATGATTTACTTCTTTTCAAAAAAATTGAGGAGTTTCCTTGTAAATTGTTTGATTACAATAAAAAAATCCTTCCTTCTAATGAAGTTATCCAAGAGCTCACATCCATGATTCAAAAGGAATTTAAAGATCAAACCTTCTTAGTGGCTTCAACGAACAAATTGTTGGACATTCAACTCACCCTAGATAATCTCAAGGTATTTTTGGAAAGGCACGGGAAAGCTTGCAACACCATCAAGAACGTGGAGAATGAAGGAAGTTCCTTTGTTATAGTTTATTTTCAAGAATTTTTTCTTTATGTAACTAGTTTTCAACATTTTACATGTCTTTCATCAATATTGAATTACATGTAAAAACAACACAAGTCCTAAACCAAATTGGACTATATTGTTGAATAAGTCAAATTAGATATATTTCTTTCCTAGACTAGCTCTCAACTCTCCTCTATATATATGAGGGAGTTTCTTTGTAAATGGTACCTTTTAACTTTTGAAGGGAAGCACTACCCATTGAGAAGCATACTTGAATATTTGCATTGAATGTTCATATCAAAAATTAATCAATAAAAGAGGTAAATTTGAATCCAACCTTTGTTTTGGATCATATTGGTTATGTGTAAGATTATTCTTACATCTTTCTTATTACATTTTCTTGAAATTGATTGATAAAGTGGTGTTATATCAAATTGTTGAAAGGAAATTCAAATCTAATATTGACAGTCTTTGTGCTACTTTATTGTATTTAGAGTTTACTTTTTTGTGTGAGAACTTGGTTGATAACACAGAGACTTTGAGTTGCGGTTATTTGCTACATTTTTGTGGATATCTTAGTGGTGTATGTTGGAGTCTTTGAGCTGCAACATGCCTCACTTGTTATATTTTGGAATCATCATTGGAAATAGAAAAATTATTTGAACTTTTGTTGTTTCTCAATCTACGAAAAATCATTGGTATCTTTGTTGACTACTCTTACATTTAATCAAGTTGGATATCAGTTATTACTGCTCTGGATAATACTTTGAAGTAGATTACCTATCATATTAAGTAATTTTGTAAGAAAGAAACATCTTTGCTAAAAAAAAGAGAAAAGGATGACTGTAACACCCAATGGATAAAATTAATGTATATAATCTAGGTTAGTTATTAGTTAGTTTAGAGAGCAGTAAGAAGGGAGCCTCCCCTTTCTGAGAGGAGAGATTAAATTCTCATCATAATTATGGCTAAAATCACCATTTTATAATTATTAAAGTGATTAAAAAATATTCACCCAACAAATATGCTCTCATCACCATCTCCTCCATCACTCCCATCATCACCATATACTCCATCACCTCCATTATCTCATCTCACTACCACCTCTTTATCCGATATGGTCAATCTCACTATCATGTGACCCACCCACCATGTCACATACTCAGGTTTGTTGAATGAACAAGAACACTGAGAGGGGGGTGAATTATTTGTATCTTATCAAAATACTAAAACCCTCATTAACATTCAGATCCACACGCATTAATTAAACCGTTAATCTTTTATGAAGTTTTAACATGAAAAGAAGACAACAAAAATTTAAACAACTCAACACCATACATAAGAGAATTCCATATTTACGTGGAAATCCCATGGAGGGAAAAACCATAGTGATGATTATCTCACAATATAAGTAATTACAAAATTGATTACAAGGGCTCACTACTAGAATATGACACTTTCCATAAAGGCTCACAACCAAGGCTCATTGTCATAATGAAAAGAAGATACAGAATAAATGTTACATAGAGAAAATGATCTCAATACAAAGCTTCCACCACAATAGCTCCAACACCTTTGCAGTATATTTGATTGATTGTAGCCACCTTCTTCTCACTACCTGGTAATCTAACACTTGAAAGTTCACACTGCTATGCTCAATTTCGCATCACTCACATCATACACTTCGCACATTCATCTATCTTCAATCTATATTCACCTCCTTCAACAATCCAACTCATACTTATACTATCCTCAACCTTGAAACCCTTTACAAGGTTGGTAATGCACCTCAAGCATGCAAATTCAAATTAGGTGGGCACCAAAACATTCCCGCGGTGGATATGAATTAAGGCAGACCGCATAAATCCATAGCTAGGACACAAATTTGTCCTAACACACCTCAACATGCTTCCACAAACTTTGAAGATGCTTCACATGTAGTGTAAGCACCAAGTCGGTTGTTACCCCTACAAACACCATTAATCGATTAATTACACACTTCCTTTGATCAATCCATAACTTCCAAAAAGAAAACTTCACCTAAACATGATCCAAAAACATCCTGAAAACTAACAAACTCATTTGCAATAAATTTCACCTGAAGAATGTACAAACCCAATACATCCAAATAGCATTTCCACACACTGTAACTCAGAGGACCATCTTCTGGAAAACCAAACCATGAATCCTCTTGACATAGGCAAGGGACCAACATCATCAACTCTCACTCAGAACCGCAAGTCTTGAAACACAACTGCAGAGAAACGTGGAGCAAAGACATTTCTCATAGACACCTCTATAATGCACAATTCATGCATTAGTGAACATATATTTCTTTTCACATCAATTCAGAAGACCAAATTCTAGATATAGCATCTTTGAACACTTGTAACCAACACATCTAAACCACACAAGTAGATCTTCAACCTAGAAGAAAATTGGAGCGAAACCATAACACACCTTTATAACATAGAACAATATTGCAACATTCTCTCTCAACCACTACATAGTTGACACCAATGATAACACAAGCCTATTAACATCAATGAAAACACCTTCATACTTGCAAAAATCTTCCCCTTTTTCATGATGGCAACACAATATGTGAAAAAAATGATCAAAGACAACTCTTTTTTTTTTGTATTGATTAGACAACTTACACAACATTTGTCTCTCCCTCTTTCAACTTATTCTTTTTCACATGCTTCACTCTCCCTTTGACAATAATGATTATACAACATACACAACTTTCTCCCCCTAATACCTTGCTCTTTTTCACATGATTCTCTCTCCCCCTTTGACATCAATGTAAAGGATAAAATGTTTTACATTGTTCTCCCCCTTTGACATCAATATCCTACTTTCAACTATTTTGAATACTCTTTTCCATTACTTCCCTAAATACTCCCCCTTAGGTGCACACACCAATATACAAAAATCTACAATATCACTACCTACTCCCCCTAAGAGGTAGCCACCAACATCTTCCTAGAATAAAGGATAGATCATGAGATTCACTAGACTGATGCATCTCCATATGCATCTAGTTCAGAGGAGGCGAAATGACCTCCAACTTCTACCAAAGATACTCAAAAGTATCCTTAGGAAGAGCCTTAGTGGATATTCCAACAATCTAATCCTTTGTAGGCACATATTCAAGCTTCACTTCATTCTCCACAACCTTCTCTCTAAGAAAGTGATATCTGATTAAAATATGTTTTGTTCTTGAATACATCACTAGGTTCTTTGAAATGTTTATTGCACTTGTATTGTCACAAAAGATAGAAATAATCTCATCATACACCACTCTGATATCCTTCAATGTTTCTCTCATCCACAACACTTGTGTGTAGCAAGATGTTGTTGCAAGGTATCCAGCCTCTGTGGTAGATAAATAAACTGAATCTTGTTTCTTACTTAGCCATCACACCAATCTACATCCAAAAAAAATGCACCACCAATTTTACTTTTTTTGTCATCCCCACAGCCATCCCAATATGCATCTGTGTAAGCACTGGATGTGAAATTAGCATCTTATGAATACCATAAGCCATGATCTATAGTGCCCTTTAGATATCTGAATATACTCTACATTGTTGTAACATGTGACTCTTTAGGATCTTCTTGAAGTCTAGCCACAAGACAAACTGCATGCATGATATTTGGTCTAGTAGCAGTTAGATATAGTAGTCCACCAATCATAGATCTATATTTTCTTTGATCAACCTTAGGAGATACATCATTATTTCTCAATTTGCAACCAATAATGATAGGCACACATACCAGTTTGGAGTCTTCCATTCCAAACTTCTTCAACATTTATTTCACATACTTTGACAATGAAATGAATATGCCTTTATTTGTTTGATTGATTTGTAGCCTAAGGAATAAATTCATCTCCCCAAACATAGACATCTCACTCTTTCTACAATTTTTCTACAAAATTCTTACACATAGCTTCATTTCCTCCAAAAATTATGTCATCAACATACACAACTACAACTACAATCAAGATTTGATACTTTCAACCTCAAATTAAAGGTTACCATCTATTGTGCCTTTATTGAATCCTTGTTGTATCAAATACTTATCCAACCTTACATACCAAGCTCTAGGAGCTTGGTTTAATCCATATAATGCCTTCTTCAATCCACAAACCCTATTAGGTTTATCTAAAAATTGAAATCCTTTTGGTTGTTCCATACATAATTCTTCTTATGACTCTCCACTCAAGAAAGAAGACTTCACATCCATTTGATAAACTTTAAAATCCTTATGTGCTACAAAATCCAAAAACATCCTAATTGCCTCCATTCTAGCCATTGCAAAAAATTTCTCCTCAAATTTTATTCCTTCAAATTTTGCATATCCTTTACACACAAGCCTTGCCTTGTTTCTTACCACTTCTTCATTCTCATTTAGCTTGTTTTTGAACACCCACTTAGATCCAATTATTTTTTTGTTTGCTAGTCTTGGGACAAGTTCCCAAATCTGATTCTTCTCAATCTACATAAGTTATTCTTCCATAGCTTTCATCCATTGTTCATCCTTACATGCCTCAATCATTATCTTAGGTTCAACTTTATAAAGTAGACATAAATTTACCTCTTCTTTAGAAACTTTTCTTCTTGTCAACACACCTTTGCTTTTTTCTCCAATGATATATTCTTTAGAATGATTTCTCTTCACATACTTAGGGATTTTAGGGGTCTTTTTTTGGAGCTTCTTCCCATTCCTTAGTTTTTTCTTCTTCTCTGCAAGTAGGTTCATCTGATTCATATCCATCTATCACCACTAAATTCTACAAATCTTCATTTACTTTGACACTTTCATTCTCAACAATCTTTCTCAATTTTTTATTGTAACATTTGTGCTTTACTTTTGGTAGAATATCCAAGGACGATTCCTTCATTACACCTTGCATCAAAATTTTCTAAGTTTTCTTCATCTCTTCTGATATAGCATTTTCTTCCAAACACTCTAAAGTATTTCCTAAGTTTTCTTCATCTCTTCTTGAACTCTGTTGAGTATGTAAACAACAATATGAATTTCTTCTCTCCATTAGACTTCCAATAGGTTAGCTTCTTTCATGATAGTCCTTGCAGTTTCTTCAAAAGTCTTGTTTTTCCTTTCAACCACTCCATTTTGCTAAGGAGTTCTAGGGGTAGACAAATGCCTCTTTATGCCATAATTCTCTAAAAAAAATGTTAATTTAATTGGAGGTGAATTCTCCACCTCTATCAGACCTCAAACATTTGATCTTCAAATCCATTTCATTCTCAACCATAACTTTAAATGTTGTGAATCTATCTAGGGCTTCAATTTTTTCTCTAAGAAAAGTAACTAGTGTTATTCTAGAATAATCATCAATCAAAAGCATGAAATATCTATCACCTTGAAGACTTCTCAATCTTGTAGGACCACAAAGGTTTGTATGCACTAATTCCAACAATTCGGTAGAAGATTGTTCTTTACCCTTGAAACTTCTTCTTCTCTTTCCAATCTGACACTCCTTGCAGACAACATTGATAAGCTTTGTAATCCTAAAAAAATCTCTCACTACTTAGACTGAACTAATTCTAACCAAGTTATCAAAATTGAAGTGACACATCCTTCTATACCATAACCATATTTCATTAATCTAAGTCATAAAACAATGGCCTTCAGAACCCTTGAGCTAATAAACATATCCATTTGTCCTCTTTCCAGTAGCAATAACAGTTATGGAGCATTTTTTGATCTCACATCCATCATCCTGAAACATAATATTATATCATTTGCTACACATCTATCCAACACTCAAAATATTATGCCTTAAACCCTTGACATAATAAACATCATCAGTATTATGCTTTCCATCAAAAGTGATTGAACCTATTCCACAAATCTTACTACCCAAATCATCTCCAAATTTAAAAATTTCTCCATCATATTTTTCAAGTTTGACAAACTTACTATTTTCTATGGCCATATGATTTGAGAAACCACTATCAATGATCCAATAGTTCTTATCTTGTTTAAAATGAAAAGTAGATACCAAAGAACCTTCAGCCTTAACCTTTGTCTCCTTTTTCCTTGGAGCACTTTCCTTCACACATCTTTCAGAGTTATCATAAATAGATTCATCTTTTAAAGCCAAGAACAAGCATTCATTATCATCATAGTCTCTGTAATCAAATTCATCATCAGAAATACCAACATCTTCTCTAACATAATAACTTTTCTTCATCATCTTACCTTTGTTTTCTTTATTCTTATTGTTCACACTTCTATTTGGACATCATGAAGCATAGTGACATATTTGTCCACAATTGAAACATTTGAAAGGTAATTTACCTTTGTACTTACTGGTTCCTTTTCCATCCTTCTCACAAAGTTAGCTTCTACATCATCAAGATCATCTCAATCTAAATCTTCAATCTTCTTTGTTTTCCCAACCTTAAAAGCATTCTCCACTTTCACACTATTATTTGGACTAAACTCTCTCATTTCAAATGTAGTTAGTGTACCATACAACTAATCTCTAGTGTAAGTATTGAAATTTAAAATTTCCTCAATAGCAGAAACTTTATGACTATAAGATATAGGAAGAGTTCTGAGAAATTTCTTTACCACTTTAGGCTCTTTGACCTTTCCTCCAAGACCAGTGATTACAATGACAATTTCATCAACTCTCTGCATGTAGCTTGTGATATTTTCTTCTTCATACATTCACGAGTTCTCAAATTATGTTTTTAGATTATGCATCTTAGCTTTTTTAACCTTGTCATCTCCTTCATAAATACTTTCTAGCTTATCCCAAATTTCTTTAACAATTTTCAAATCCATAACTTTCAATAACTAGGAATTTGCAAGACTACTCAAAAGAACAAACCTTTCTTTACCATTTGTTTTATAGGCCTTGATCTCATCACTTTTGCTTGGTCCATTTGCAGGTATAGTGTAATTAGTCTTCACTACTTGCAAAACATCATATCCAAGGTAAACTAGATAGCCTTCCATCTTCACTTTCTAGAATGCATAGTTTGTGCCATCAAACATAGGGATATCCTTCTTGTTCGCCTTCCCAGATCTACCTCAAGCTATTAAGCTTTTCTCCAAGGAACCTTGATCTGATACCAATTGTTTAATGAACAAGACAACTGAGAGGGGGGGTTGAATTAGTTGTATCTTATCAAAACACCAAAACCATCATTAACATTCAAATCCACAAGCATTCATTAAACCCTTATTATGTTATGAAGTTCTAACATGAAAATTAGATAATATAAACTTAGAAAACTCAACACCAAACACAAGAGAACACCAGATTTATGTGGAAAACCCAAGGAGAGAAAAAACACTGTGAGGATTAGCTCACAATATAAGTAATTGCAAAACTAGATACAAGGGCTCACTACCACAATAGGACACACTGTCCAGAAAGGATCACATCCAAGGCTCACTATTAGAATGAAAAGAAGATAGAGAAGAAATGTTACATAGAGAATATAATCTCAATTCAACAAATATTCCACCACAATAGCTCCAACACTTTTGTAGTATGTTTGAATGAGCCTAGGCTCACTGCCGAAATGAAAAGAAGATAGAGAAGAAATGTTACATAGAGAACATGATTTCAATGCAACAAAGATTCCACTACAATAGCTCCAACACTTTCACAATCTATTTAAATGATTGTAGACACCTTCTACTCACTACATCTAGTAGTCCAACACTTCAAATTTAACATTGTTTTGCTCAATTTTGCATCACTCACATCATACACTTTGCACATTCGTCTATCTTACATCTAAATTCACCTCCTTCAATAATTCAACTCATAATTATATTTTCCTAAACCTTGAAACCCTTTACAGGGTTGATGTAAATCAAAGTTAAAATATTAAGGTTAGGAAATAAAGCATATAAATCAAACCCTAATAAACAAATAAGCATAAAGGCATGAAACATAAAACAATATTACCAAAAGTCTTCATACCACCATTGATTCACCTCCATTTCACTTCTCCATTTTTCTTGAATATGATAATTTCCCTCAAATTTTTGAGTATGCAAATAGGCCTAATGAAAATGACAAAGAAAATTATTGAAGATTCTATATGACTATGGATGCACTTGACTTGATGTTGATAGACTTGATAGCAAGATAACATAAGCTCATGTAGACTCTAGATGATAGAAATGACAATGACAAGGTCTTTTATAGGAAAGGAAAGTTTGAATGAAGGGTTTAGATTGAATGTTAATAATCACTGGCCAAGAATGAAAGATGTAGTATGGACTAGGGTTAGGGAAAAATTAGGAAAAATGATAAGGATTGACAGTCAAGATTAAATTATAAATAATTTAATCAATAGTGGAGGTTAATTGAGACATGGATAGATAAGGAGTTGATGTGGAAGATAATATTGGCATGGATAAAGAGGAATTGAATAATAAAAATTATTTAATCTAGGTGGCCAATGAATAATTAAATAATTAAAATGATTATTTAATTATAGAGGTGTAGACACGTAAAATATACCGATTGACATTGTGCATCTGATCCTGCCTACTAACATCGTTTCATCCTGAATCATCCCTCAGTCTAACCATTTAATCAAATCTCGTTATCTGATTAAATTCATCAATTTCCTTCCCTTAATTAAATAAATCATTTTATCTAATTAAGTCTCTCTATTTTGTTAATTAAATCAATCATCTGATCTAATTATCCCTATTTAATTAAATAATCAATTTTACTTGTTTAAATCTCTAAAGTCTATCCATTAAATTAAATAAATTAAAACTTTATTTGATTTAATCTAACACCATCTCTTTTAATTAAATAAATCAAAATCCTTATTTAATTATTCTCTTATCATATTTCTCTCTTATTTGATTTAAATAAATCCATAAATTTGAGTCAAATAAGTCACATCATCTAATCTCTCATTAAGTTAATTAATCCTTGATTAATTTAATCTCTTGTCATGTCCCATCCTCTAGATTTTTCAAGTTGCAGATGAAAATAGATTTAATTCATTTATTAAATCTCTATTTTCCTCACAAGACATCTTTTGGAATATTCTCCAAGTTTGAATACAAAAATTCCAAGTGGACATGTACATCCAACAAGGAAATAACTCCATCTTACATGTCCTTTTCTTTGAGCCAAGTGGCATTTATTGCATTTTCCATTCCCTCTTGCAAGTCATTTCAACAAATTTGAAATTCAAAAATATGCATTTATTG
The DNA here is from genome assembly GCA_007258455.2 of Sequoia sempervirens. NCBI lineage: Eukaryota > Viridiplantae > Streptophyta > Pinopsida > Cupressales > Cupressaceae > Sequoia > Sequoia sempervirens. The sequence goes on along the minus strand of VDFB02049217.1, from coordinate 92,833,625 downwards.
GCACAATCCTCAAAACTTGCACATCCTCCATCCACTCATGGATTGACAAGTGGCATCTTGCTATTGGATCAATGTTAGTCCCACATTGCTCAAATTTGGACATTCATCCATCTTGGCATTCTATAAATAAAGAGTTCATATCCTCATTTTATCATCCACAAATTATGCAAAGTTATTATGCTAAAATATTTAGCCATTTCCATCAAATATCATTGAATCATAGCTAGATTATGCAAGTTTTTAGCTTGGAAGAATTCATCCTTCATCAAAAAAATGGATCACTCATCAACATATCTTCAACATATCAATCTTGCATCATAGGAATTGGGAAAGGGCCAATTTTCACATCAAATTGGCACCAATTCCCCCATGGGATCATGAGTTTGCAAATTTAAATTAGGATTCAATCTATTTTTTTGTTTTCATTGTGTTCTTCATTATTTATTTTCCTAATTTGAGTTTTGTTAAATGGATTTCATGGGAAATCCTTGTTCTTGCGTGCAATCTCTAACTTAATGTGTTTTTTCTCATTGTTTTGTAGGTATTTGGACTAGGGTTCATACATTTGGTGCTAGAAGGAGGGAAAATTTTCATTCTTTATCACTTTTCTCACAAAATTCCATGTTTTTGCTTATACATAGAAAAATTCCCATGTTGAGAGCTCAGCGTCGCTATTTTAGCACCACTAACTCTTCAGCATCACCATATAGCACCGCTGGAAACTCAAACTGCGACGCTGGAGTCTTCCTACCAAAAAAATTGAATTTCTAACTGTGTCACTTGACCAATCTAACTCGCAGGATCTTTCAAAAGAATCAAACTGCAACGCTGTGCAAAAGTGTGACGCAGTTGAGCTCACTGTCCCTGACACAGAGTAACGTTGACTGGTAAGCGGCGCTGTAGAGCACCACTGAGAAATCAAACTCCAATGCAGTCACGGGTTGCGTCGCTAGCAGGGAGTAAAAAGTGGAAATTTAATTTTAGCACGTTCTTTTGGTCATTAATGAGTTTATCTTCTATTTTTTGCTTTTTAATCTCTGTATTTTGTAGAATCTGACTAGTTTTCTCTCTTGTAGGTTTGAATTGAAAACAAAAGAAGGAGAAGCATGAGGATGATATTTTGCAAAATCAAAGTGTTTTTAAACACTTTAGTGTTTGTTTAACACTTTTAATAAATTGTTATCACTTCTTTCTTAGGACACTAGTTTCGTTTGGGCTTTAAAAATAACCTTTTCAATTTTTTCTTGCAAGGGCTAAAATGAACATTAGGACTATAACTTACTAGAGTTTGTTTCTTTGGTTAACAATTGAACAAAATGTCTATCATTTGTCCTTTGGTGCTTTAAAAAGAACTCACAATTGCTTTGGGGATCTAAAATGAACATGTGCTATTTTGTTTTGTGAAGGTTTACTTGAACTAACCTCATTGAAAAAGGATGTATGCGCTTCTCTCACGCTTTATAGCAATCTTGAGAATCAAAAGGCCTTTTTTCGTGATTTTAGGTTGAGATAAAGCAACCACCTCCACATTTCATTTTGGGTTTAAGAATTGAAAAAAATCTTGTGTGAGTGTGAGTGGGGCATTATTGTGTACATTCTCTCTATGTGTTGCCAACAAAGATTGATCGAGTTACGGATATTGTCTTTACTCACTTTTGTTTATCCTAGAGGGCCTTCCTTGGGGAAAAAGTACTCACCCAAGGGAACGAATCAACCGGTAACACTCTAAAGCCAAGAGTATTTTCAATTGGGATATAAATGTGGGTATTGGAGTAAACGCCAATATCACGTGGTTGATTCCGATGAGATGGATCTGAAAGGGGACTCTCGCCGTATAGGTCAATCTCCACGAACGGAAAGTCCTTATTAAAACCCGTGTTCTAGAATTTCCAAAATCCTTTGATCTATTTGTTGGTGCAAGAACGGTCGTTCTGAAGTCACCCCACACTTTTACGGTCTTTTAGTAGAAATGGAAAGCATGTCATGGGAGTTTCATGGGTGTTGATGCTTGGCTGCCCCGATTGACATTAATGAGTCGTGGAGGGGAGCTAGTGGGTTCAATCATCTAACCATTTGCTAAAGATAAGCGTAGCTGGACTTGTCCAAGTGGGAATCCAACAAATATTGTCTTTCACATCCATAGGGCTGTACTTATTCATGGTTTCAAAATGCTTTGCTTGTACGAAAACATCTTGAAAACAAACACTTAACATCTTCATCAAAATTTCAAACCCTTTAGGAGACAAATATAATCGACTCAATCCATATGTTATTGCTTTCCCTTGGGATTTACATCCTTAGAGGTTTCTAAACATTGGATTACATCTCGATTTGTCTACTAAAGTAAACAATAGGTAAACCCTTGCCTTGAGTTCATCAAATTTCCACATAACATACTTTGTGGGGTTTGAAGAAATTAAGACATTGGACATCTAGTTTGAAAAACTGAATCAAAGAAAGTGTTTTTGGTAAAATAAAGCCATTAAGCAAAGCTAAGAAAAATCAAATTTCATGTGTGTTGAAGCCTCACGATTCTCAAAAAGTCCAAATCCCAAAACAAAAGTCATTGGTTCAAAATACGAAAATGCATGTTCAAATGAAATCACTTCTTGGTTACAAAGGTCTATAGAAGCATTGTATGCTCTTCAATACCTAGGTATAGGAAAACAAAGTGTCTCTTTTAGGTTCATCTTAGGATAAAAAAGAAATCAAAATATTTTTCACCCATCCTCCAAACATCAAAACAAAAATCATCTCACTATCACCTTTTGAGAAATCTTGAAAATTATCCTTAATGCTAGGCTTTTTGGCAAAAAGAAAAATCATCAAATCCTTGGGACAAAATGCTTGAGATCTTTTATCACAATCATCTTTGGATAGGTATGTGTAGATGCATCCTTTTGCATATGCTTAGTCAAAGTTATCAAAATCATCTTGTTTAGCTTGGTATATGTAGATGCATCTTTTTTCATATACTTAGTTAAATTATCATCTTGTTTGAATAGGTGTGGGTAGATGCATCCTTCTCCCTACACATATTCAAATTATCATCCTTTGAGAAAATCTATCCCTTAGATAATCATCCAACATCTTAGGGTCTATTTGTTCAAAATCAAAGAAAAAAAAATAAAATCAATCAAGGGAAATCCCAAAAGGAAAATCAAAATCAAAATCTGAAACATATCTGAAAGTCCCAAAATCCTAGCATCTCCTTCAAGATTTATCAAAAGACCAAAACATCCACATCACCCATCTCTTACATCATCACCATATCACCTTTTGAACCTTAAGATATCTTTAAAAACTTCTCTTTTGTGCATAAAGTAAAGATCAATCCAAGAAATTAAGAGATTCATCTCCCATTCTTGAAAATTGATCCTTGTTTTATGGTTCAAACTAGATCTCAATACAAGAAGAGCATGGAAGCCGACAAAGAAACACCCGCTTAAAGTGATCTAAGCCAAACAAACGCAAAAATGAATCCTATCGAATCAAGCAATCCTTTGACCATATCATCATCGCAAAACCAACAAGAAGGAAATCAGGAAGAAGACCTTACCTTTGGGATGTCTCATGGCGAAATAACTGAAATGCTTCAAAATCTGGAAAACCATAAGATCGCCAATATCATGATGAGGCTTAACCCTTCACTATAAATGCTTGAACTAGAAAAACAAGGGGCCAAATTACCTTCGGATTTCGACATGAGTACCATAGTGGAGACATCTTTACCACCAATCTCATCCACCATCCCCATCTCATCTACACCCCCATCCCAAAACATCACCCAAAATATTCTACAAATCACAACATCGTTTTCTCCAACCCAACCCAATGTTAATAAAGGGAATGCATTTCTTAATGCTATTCAATCACACCCCTTTTTTAACAATCAAGACATGGATGCAAATACCATCTTGGAACAAAACATACCCCAAAATCCATTACACAAGTATGTTCCTCTCAGTTTCCATCATGACCCATCATCATCAACCTTCGGCGCAACACCTCAAAATTCTCTCCTCACAAATCCACAAGAAGAGGGAGACATGTTCAAGCCAAGGGGAATTTTTGACACCACAATATTTTCTCAAGAACTTGCACCCCTCACATTTCCACCTCTTCCACCATTTCCATCATCATCCAGACCACTCCTTGGTTTGGGGCTCCCACCTTTACCAAGTATCAATCAAAACAACATCCCAAACATCACGCAAAACTTGTCATCGATATCGCAACAACAGATGACAATGACACAAGCAAATGCAACATCATCAACCACCCCCCTAACATCTCAAAGCATGGTTTCTCAAGGACCAACCAACAACATGATAGAACCATCCACCACTCAAATCACCAACACAACATCACCACTCACCACCTTCACAAACGTCATTCTGAATCCACCACCACCCCCACCACCACCAACTTCCACCACATCAAGCCAATACAACACAGCATTGCAAGTTGCTTTTCAAAGGGGATTCCAACAAGTGCAAAAACAAAAAGACGTACAACTAGCCACTCAACAAGCCACTCAAGTTGCACAACCTGGCCAAGTAGCCCAAGTTGCATTACAAGCGCAACAAGCCATGCAAGCCCAAGCTTTATTGCAACAACAACAACAAACCACTCAAGTTGTGCAAGCCTCTCAAGCAGCCCAAGCCATATTGCAAGCACAAAAGGTTGATCAAGCACAAATTCTATTACAAAAAAAAGTGGCACAAGCACAAGCCCAAGCACAAGCAGCACAAGCACAAGCTCAAGCTCAGGAAAATGCCCAATATCAAGCACAACATGCACAAGCATAGGCACAACTTCTTGCACAAAAACAAGCAGTACAAATGCAAGCATATCAGCAAGCAATAAAGCAATATCAAGAGCAACAAAAAGCAGCCCAATTGGCAGTCCAACAACAAGCGTTGTTGGAATAGCAACAAACACAACAACAATCATTTTTGGAACAACAAGAAGCGCAAATCTTAGCGCAGCAATAACAAGATCAACAACAAGCATTGTTCATACAACAGTAGGTGGAAGCCTACCTAGCTCATCGGAACATATAGATACCATTGAACAACAAATCAAACAACCCACCCATCCAACCCACAATTGAAACACCCCAAAACACCTTCATCCCACCCCCTGATCCGCAAAATGACGTAACGACACAAATTAGGTTGCTCTCGCAACAAGTGCTTGATCTTCAATCAGGGAGAAAAACAAAAACACCTAGAAACTTGTTTCCCTATCCATTTGATAGGAGCCTAGTGATGAAAACATTCCCCAAGGGATTTGAGATCCCCAAGTTTGACAAATATCATGAGATGGGAAACCCTCAAGATCACATTAGGGAATTCCAGGTTCATTGCATGGAAGTCGCATATGATGATACTTATCTGATGCAGCTATTTCCTAGGAGTTTGGCAGGCCACACTATGGAATGGTTCTCTCACCTACCTTCAGGAATTAGGACATTCCAAGAAATTATAGATGCATTCATAAAAAATTACGCATGCAACATTGCAATGGATGTTAGTCTAGAATAACTTTCAGCTCTAAAATAAGGGAGGGGTGAATCATTCGCTTCATTCCTACAATGATGGCGATCCAAGGCCAATTGGAGCAAGTGGACCATGCCCGAAGAACAAAAATTTTGCACCATCATAGCCAACCTTAAAGGCCTCTTGGCATTTCATCTCAAGGTTCAAGGCATCACCACATATGATCAGTTAATCTCCAAGGCACTCAGCATCGAACAAGCCCTCATGAATCAACCTGCGGGATCAACTTCATACCCTGAACAACAAAACAACCGCCCACCCTCTAATTACAATGATAAACCTCGCACGTGGGAAAGGAAAAAAAATGTTACTAATGATGGTGTTGTCGATGCCAAGGTGGTCATTAGTGCCCCTCGCCAAAATACACCTGCACCACAAATCCAAATCCAACACCAAAACAATCATCACACAATACAAAAACCAAACAACACTCTTACAATCAACAATCTCAATGATCAAAGGGGACCACCCCAATGCAACAAGATTTATCCCAAGCAAAAATACACCACTTTGGGGGAACCACTTGAAGACATAATGAAGAAGTTGATAGACGAAAAAATCATCAAGGCTCCTACCTTTGAGAATTACCAAGAACTAGATGTGAAACCTCCTTGGTATAATGAGAATCAACTCTATGAATTCCACAAAATCAAAGGCCATACCATGAATAGTTGCATGAGATTTAAAAACATAATCCAAGATCTCATCGATAAAAGAATTATAAATGTGAAACAAACAACAGGAAACCAAAATCTTAAGATATATACGAATCAGATGCCTAATCATGGCAATAAAGGGAATAAAAATAACAAAGATAAGGGGAAAGGAACCCACTCAAATTTAAACCATGTGTATGAAATAGTCGTCGCCTCCCTAGATGAAAACTACATGGTCATCACCATCAAGGGTGCCTATGCTGAAGATTGTGGAGTCACCACAAGAGGTGGAAAAGTTACCATTACAGGATCATCCTAGCCAAATAGAGCCCCTACATCTAAATATGTCCCTAATGGCTACAATGTCCTAGATCAACTCAAAAGAACGCCAATGCAAATCTCCATCATGGAGTTGCTAAAAATCTCATCTTCCCATAGGATAATCCTTGAAGAAGCACTGGTTTCATCTATTGTCCCCACAGACCTTGATGCGGAGCAATTCCAAGCTATGGTCAGAAATATTATTACTCCAAATCTCCTCACATTCTCTGACCAGGATTTCCCCGCTCAATCATCTCACAACCATGCACTTCACTTGGAAGCCATATTACATAAGAGAAAAGTCAAAAGGGTCTTGGTGGATGGACATGCGGGCTTGAATATATGTTCTCTCAGTCTCATCAAGCAATTGAAAATATCAGAGGATTCTATCGACAAAGAAAAGGGTATCACAATAAGAGCATATGATGATCAAGAAAGAGTGTCTCAAGGCACAATCAAACTCCCTATTCAAGTAGGGCCTTCCATCATGGAAACCACTTGTCAGGTCTTGGACCTTGACTTGCCATATAACATCCTCCTAGGACGCCCATGGATTCATGTGATGAAATCAGTAGCGTCAACTTTCCACCAATGTGTGAAATTTACACATAAAGGACAAGAAGTCACCATCCATGGAGATCCCGAACCCTTCTCCTATTGCAAAAACCTTGAAGCAAAGTACTATAAAATCCCCCAAGTACCAAAAAATGATGAGGGTCCATCCACACCATACATCGATCCTGCCACTCTCGCATCCACTTCTGCGACAAAGACACTCGCCACTCCCACCATTCCCACCATCTCTGACATCAAGTTCATCATCCAAGATAACGGTTGTGGAAACTACAAGCTCCCTAACAATTCTTTTGTGGTAGGAGAGTTACCACAATATCCTAGATCATGGGGACATCCACAAATAAATGAAGCCTCCACATCCCAAACATCTCCTGTGGACTATCCCACCTTTACAAGATGGGGGGATCTTGGATGAGAAGTTATTGAGGCAGATCCATCTCATATGCTATATCAAGATGAAAGAGAAATGGTTGATTTACCAATGGATGAAAGAAGCAAGGGTCTGCAAATGATGCTCGCAATGGGCTATGACAGAAATCAAAGACTTGGAAAAAATGACAATGGTCTTATAATACCTATAATGCCAGAGACGCGACCGATAAAAAATCTTGGCCTAAGATGTACCCCTCTAATTATAACCATATGTGGCCGAAGTCCGCTAGTTAGAATGGTTAATAATCCTTCGTGGCCAACCCTAGCAGAACTACACTTACCAGTATCTACAGGTAGAGTCATAGATAACTTTACATTTGATATAACCAACATTTGTAGTAGTAATGATGATGAGGATACTGTTGACGCCAAAATTTGATGAGGTAACAGAGTCTTATGGGAAACTCAATTTAAGGGGGACCTTTTGTGCTAAACTGAGTAACCTCCAGATTTTTAGAGAAGCCGACTTCTTCTATAATGGGGTTTGGAAAGGGAAAAGGAAGTAGATATAATAAAGTAAAGTCTAACCTAAGGCGATGTGTCAAAATTTGATGATGGGCACGATAAATCATAGATTTAAGGGCCTAAATGAGGTTGATGTATTCAAAAACATCAGAGACTTAAAATTATAGCATAGACAATTCATTTATTGACATAAAATAATATTGCATACATTCTCACTGCCAAGAAGAGTCATTAGACATGATCTAGGTAAGCAAACTTGCATCCAACATATATAGAAGTTCTTCAAATGAAGTGTCAATATAATATAAAGCACAGTTCACAGTTTAATCAAAAGCATGAAAAAAAAATAGAAAGGTCAAACAATTGGCACAGTCTGAGAGTTTTGTAATTAAATGAAATAGTAATAGAGGCCTGGCATCCTTTTACTAAAACCAATGTGTTTTTCTCCAGTTCTTGACCCTTTCTCATTAACAGAGAAAGTATATATAGCAGAAAAAACCTCCCACCGCCTTGGAGAGCAGTAATTGAAAAGATTTCACAATCTACTGCAATGATGCCTCAATCAGAATATTCTCAAGGCTGTTACAATAGCATTGAACCGGAACACAGCATCTAGTCATCTTGGGCACAAGTGCATCCTTTACAATGATGGTGGTGGTCCTAGCCAGGCTCGATCAGACAAGTGTCATCTATCGCTGCGAATGATTATGACAAGCAGCAACCAATAGCATTATTTAGTTCATCTGACTTATCGCCCGCATAATAGATTAGTTGTTAGTTATGTGGCAACCTTTCGTTGCTCGCATGAAACTTTCTCCCATCGCTGTCGAGGATTTGCGAAAATGCAACACATGTCGAATGGGCTGAGAACCTTATCATAGCGGAGGGAACGCTCTATCAGTCGGGCGTAAAAGACACGTAGCAGCATTTCGCTACCCGCGGTTGCTATTTCATCTCCGCATTGAAAGATTTGCGAACGGTTGCCACGTAGCAAGATGTGGGGCCCGCCAACACCTTTTAGGAATGAAGACTTCATGGAAGCATTTCGCAGCATGACGAGGCCTCAAGGAAACAAGAAACAAAAGCATCCCGTAACTGTGACACGTGGAAGCATAGAGGAGTTTCCCAGGATCCGAAAGGAATGTCGATACCTGAAGCTACGAAGAGAAAATGCACAAAATAGCAAATCAAAACTTTGACAAAAAGAAACTCAGCGATGCATAGGCCGACACACACACAATACAAAAAGATAAACCCGAAGGGAGTTGCTCAAATATTTATTTAACAGTTTTTGGCAACTAACAGAGGCGTTTCAACTAAGGAACGAATAACCCAAAATTTCTCTGGTTCTGCAGACCAGAGCCTTATCCATAGGGCTAATGGAGTAAGAGATTGGAAATATCCACTTGCAAAGGTGACCATTCATCTTCGGATGGCCTCACTATGTTATACAAATTCTCTTGTGCTCCACGTAGATCAATAGTTTCTTTGTGAGGTAGCACATCGGGTAAACTGGCCCCTGCTTGTATATGAAATAGCACCTGTGAGAGCGGATAAATGACTGCCTCAATGTCGGCTGCCGTTGGAGGATGGTTGAACTCCCTAAAATCTTCTAGGTCACCTTCGTTCTCTTCAATAATTTCTACAATTTGCGCAGTCATGGCAATAGAGCCATCCTCGAGGAACAGGGACGATAGTCCCATCCTGCCTAACTTGGAGAAACATCCCCGTATGCTATCCAATGTCTTACTCAAAATAGCCACAGCTGCCTTAGTGCACTGGAAGGCAGAGTGGCAATGGATAAATTTATTTTCCATTTGAGCAACAGCGTCCCGATCTTCAATACCCCCTCCAGCAAGGTTCTCATTAGAGATGAAGTATAGCTTGTTGAGCAGGTCTTTTGCCTCAGGAACTTTCTCCAAGATGAATCATGGGAACTGCTCAATCATATCATGGGCCTCCTAACTGAGCCTTGATGCCTTGTCGATAAATCAGAGGGTAGGCTGCAATGTTAGGAAAAAGGTTTTGATCTTCTCCCAGTGAGAAATGTATAATTGTCTAACCAGCAGAATGATATCAGGTTGTGCAGGGGAAAGTAGGAGAGAGGCTTTAAGCGAAGTAATCTCCGCATCTCTTGAAATAATGGCCTCAGCCAATTCTACCTTTTTCCTTTTCTCAAATGCCAGCTGCTCTGCATAGTTACTCATTTCTTTATTCCAAGTCTGCTCGGCTTGGGAGTGATTTGCTAAGTGCTCTTCTAGATAAGCCTTTGTCTCTCAGAACTCTTCCTCTATTTGAGCCTTTAGACCTTTAAATTTGGCCTCTTTCTCTTGTATTCTTTGCTTATATTGAGCCTGTTAGCTTTCCAACTCTTCCCTTTTTTGTGCCATCCCCTGACTATGCTCAAGGTGGAGGCACTCCAACTCTTCATCTTTCAGTTGTAGATTTTGCTCCGCCTCCTGGTTCTTCCTTTGTAGCTCTTTTATTATGCCAGGGTCAGCAACCTGAATCTTTGCAATTTCTCCTTGAAGCTTGTTCCTCTCATCCTCTACTGTCAGCGCCCTTTCAGTCATGCAGGAAATATTTTCCTCTAAGAATTTCTCCTTCTTTTCCAGAAAACTAACCCTTTCCCTAGCTGCCTTGAGCTGCTCATCTTTCTTCTTTAGCTAACGACTAGTTATGAGGAAGCCAGAAGTGACTACCTGTTGCGTTTCCTTCATGATTTCAACTTTATCCTACGGTCGAGCTACCTTCAGATCGAGTTCGACCGCATATATCTCATAGTCTTCTAGTTGCATTTCTCCCTAAGGCTTGCTTACCCTCGGGTACATGTTCGTGAACTTCAATTCTTGTTGGGCCTCATCGTACAGAGCTTGTACTCTTGGCTCGACGGAAACACTGTCATCATTTTTCTTGCATTTCCTCATTCTATTTGTGCATGCCTCCTTTCCGCAATCTATCTGTGCTATGAATTTAGCTGGCGATAAAACTAATCCACCTGCGAAAAGAGAACCAGAAGGCAGGGCATAGGGATAGGTAACCTTCATAGGTGTGGGCATTTGTTTCTTTTGGAGAGTGACAGTTTGTGGAGAGAAATGAGGCACATTCCATAGTTTGGTTTGAGAACCAACAGTAGGGCTAGTCATTTGTAATGACTGGACTGAGGAATCAGTCATAAGGCTCATTGGCTGGAAAGGGGGAGTTGTTAACGAGGTGTTAGCTTGTTGCAATGGAAGAAGATTTGTAATCATAGTAGAAAAAGAATGGGCACTCACAAGGGGAAAACTTTCTGAAAATGAGGTGAGGAAGGTCTTAGCTACAGTGGTAGGCATAAGCATATGTGGAGGAGTAATTATGAGCGGGTGGGCCTGCAAAAACTAGGCGAATCCAATCGAATAAGTCAGACTAAAAGCAGAAGGTAGAGGGCTAGTACCTATGGCAGGGGTCGCCAGTGAGGCAGTGGCAAATACTAAGGAATGAGATGTAAGAGAAGAAAGATCGAATTGTACCTGTTGACTAGTTGTTGGCATCTCGAGAAAATTCAGAGGCTCCCCCGCAACCTTTGGCTCCTAACTAGCAGCGAGTACTCCTCCGGCAGTTCTTGCGAACCCTCTCCAATAACATGCTGTTTTTTCACAGGTGGAATCTCACTAGCTTCGGCAGTCATCTCCTTTTGCTGAAGTGATAGCTTGGCTGGTTTATCAGCCCAAGTGAGTGTATGGGAGCCTCTTGATATATTAAAATTTACGTTCATGGCCACATAGGCGGGCTATCTGGAGACTTTCTTCTTTTTCCCAGAGGAAGCCGATGTCACCGCTTCCTCCTCCTGCTCCTCGTATTCCTCCCTCTCTTCGCTCCTATTAATACTAGAGCTCAGGCTGGGATGGCCCTCCTTCCACCACCTTTCAAATTCTTGGTCATCCTTTAGTTGATTGTAAGAAGCACCCAACTGTGTTATTTCCTGGCGATATTTTCAAAAAGCCTTTATTTTCTTCTCACTCCATTCCTTATCCTTCTTTAACCTGTTGTACATGTTGCGCTCCATGGGGATATTATCCTAGGCCACAGCCATAGGAAAGTAGAACTTGTGTCATGGGCCTCTGGTGTCTGGCCTAGGGATTTGTGCCAATTCAACAAAATCCTCATCTTTCTCATCTCGTGGGTTACGCCGCTTCTCCCAGTATGGTCGGGGAACATGGGTAACCCTAATATGTGGCTCTGGCAAGTCATCAAAAGAGTTCTATTTCCACTTATCATTTACTAGTACCAACCCTAGATATGCCAGCTTGTTCTCTGACAACTAGTCTGATTGCTTCTTTAGTAGAGTTACCAACTTGAAATTCTTCAGACAAAAGAAGAATCCCTTCTTCTTGACCTTTTCGCTGCTACAAAAAGTAAAATCAATGATACACACTTGTTGGAACATTCCCAACACGAGCACTCTATTTGTGACGCAGGCTGGGAGTAGGAAAGGTTTTCTAATAAAACCCCACATTCGGAGGATTATAAAATATTTTCCCAAGAACCAGTCACAAGCAGGGGTGAAGCTCTTCATAAATTCAGCCTGCTCTCTATCGAGCTGGATAATATCACCTTCTCCAATCAAATCATTCAAGACCGAGGCTATGAAATAGTTCGCAAATACATAATAATCATATGATGCGAAAAAAAAGGCGTCCATGTGGATACCAGCTTCCTTCTCCTTTGCTCATCAAAAATTAATAGTGAAAAATATCGGATGAAGAAATCTAGGTTCTGATGCAGAAACATGTGGACCAAGAAGGAAAGAAACTTAAATTTTTTCTCCGCCTAATAATTCTCAATTTTCCATTTCATTTCTTCAACCATAAACTCAACAAAATCATACCAGAAGAGTTCATACTGCTTGCGAAATTGTATTGTCGGTCCCAGTTGAAAGGTCTCTATCTTCTCATCGGAGTCTCGACCGCATACAAAGGCTAGCATGGACATGGCGTCCTGGAGACTGTGCGACAATAGAATACTTGGCACTTTAGTGGCTGGAATGTCTTTCTTACCAGTCTCCTCTAACAAAAACTCTAAGCTAGTTTTCATCTTCCTCCATATTTTCTCTCCTTTGCTCAGGCGAAAGGTCTCGATATTTTCCTTCCTTTTACTTGGGTCCAGGATACATAACATGTGTCAGGTGGCCTCTGGAGTGATATGCACCTTTAAGTTGTGGCCGTCAATGTAGTGGGTATCAGGATTATAACACTAGATAGCAGCATCAACCACCTCTGGAAAATAGTGCACCAATGGGACCATGTATTGAGGGAGACTACTGTACCAAACTCTATTTGCCATAGATTGGTCTGCCTTTGGTGCCGATAACCTTGCACAATCTGCCTTTCTAAGGGACTTAGGGTTTTTCACGAGCCTTGGGTCACAGATACTATCTCATTTTTCTTCAACCTTTTTCTAGTTTCTCCAATTCTTGGGTCTATTCAGTTCTTCTATGTAGGCTCTCCTTGGCCTACTGGATATACCAGGCGTAGCGTACGCCACATCTTCATAGACATATACCTCTACTGAAGAATGTATAGTCGTAAATAGCTCCTGGCTAATTTCTTCCTGCATTGGCTAAGATGAAAATTCTGACATTTTTCTTTCTCTGAAGATTTCTGCAAATTCCTGGTTAGCTGCGACTATGCTCGGCTCTAGATACATAGAAAGAAAACAACTTTGCACTTTTATCTTAGGCGTTTGTGAAAATACTTTGAAATATTAATCATTTTCGTGCAATAATAGCAACCCTTCTCAAGGTGGTAGGCGAAAGCATGCCTTTTGCATTTAATTAGGCATGTACCGTTAATTTTACAAATTGTGCAAAATGAATTGATTGCTATTTCGAGGCAGTCAGAGTTCATTATTGCATTTAGTGATCGTGTGATACGTTGTGATCTCCTTGGAACCTGAGCCAAAAATTTGCTTGCTAACCCTACATTAGCATGCGCTAGCAATTAATATCCTAGCCAGAATGATTATGCCAATCAAATGATCATGGCCTGAAAAGATATGAATATCGCCTTAGGCTCTGGGACGCACTTGAGAGATGACACAATAGCCTACAGCCATACATCTCACTGTCAACGAGCGCCACCTTTTTAAAGCTAATTAATCAGCTCTATTTAATCAAGCACGCATTGATCCGAGCTATCACAGATGCAACTAGCCTAAAAATGTGAGCAAACGCAGGCACGTCTTTCAAGTTAGCAACAAGCTTAATATCACATTTTTTTGAAGTAGATTAGCATGTGTCTTGTCAATTTTTTATAAATAGGCCAGTAAGTAGTAAGGAAAACATACTTAGCATTTGAGTAGTGATAGGTCAGTAGCAGAGTCTTAAGCAATCCTTCTCATAGGTCAGGTGGTAGATAAGTTCTAGCATTAGCTTAGAAGCCTAGGGATAGTGTCAGAGCAATAGATACTCCAATTCGTCTGACCTCGTATAAGTCACAGACGACATTCCTAGGGGAGATTTCAACTAGGAGACTGAAAAGGATGACCAAAAATAAGCATTCTCTGGTCTTGGTCTCCATAAAGTGGGTTTTAGGCAAAGACTGTATAGAGTATAAGGACAAGTATCAGATGAACACCAACATATGCTCACACTTTGTAGTGTCCATGTTGGACATTAGCATTCCCTGGCCACTTATCTTGAAGCTGGTTAAAGAGATATTCCCTAAAAAATACTTGAATGGTCTCGGTGAGGTCGTTGCTCATGCTGCCTATGGGGTGGGTCTGTCGTCAGCCAGCGACCTGCGTCGCTTTATTGAGGAAGAAGCCGTTGTTGTTTGGTTGTCGTTCCTCAACGGATTCTTCTTATAGACCCATGACTAGCACCAGCAGAAGGTTACTCAGACCCTACATTTTCTGTTTCGCAGCTACAACATAATACCTTTCTATGATGTAGGTTGGTATGATGACTTCAGGAACCTGGTGTTCCCCCCGCCAATGGCGGTTGTGCCAAATGATGCTGCCAGTGTTGCTGAAGAACCCGTAGACAAGGAAGAAGTGGACGCTATAGTTAATGTGTTAATTGCCACCAGCCATGCCTTTGGATAAAAAACCCTTGCCTGCTCAACCAATGTCTCCCTACCTGCTACTCAAAATACCTGCCCATAGTTGTATATAAGCCTAAAAAAAAGGCTATCGTATATATAATAGCTCAATATGCTTGTAAATTTTGATAATGGCTTCCCAGCCACTTTTGTAATGAAAAGAACATATATGAATAGATATCTATTGTTTAAAGAAAATCCATGCTCTTTCTTTCATTCTGTATTTAAGTTTTTCTGGGCTTGCAACTTTTATTTGCTATTTCTCCGCACATGGGCGTGTTCTGTATAAAGCAACTCTAGTGTTCCACCCGCCAATAATAATGGGTTAATTCTGCAGAAGTACAAACTAATTCAGAAAAAGACCGGCCAAAGAAATGGAAATAAAATAAAAGCGCTATTTACATATGTATAAAGTAGAGGTTAATGCCTAATGGAATAGCTTAAGATGAATCCCATTGATCAGGATTCCTAACGGTTCTTGTTTCATATTCTCTAGCTCAAAAGAGTTGTGTTCTTTGCACCGAATGATTTTAAAGGGACCCTCCCATAGGCTATCAAATTTACCATGCTGACCTGGTTTTGCAGCCTTGCTATCATACTTTAGCACTAAGTCTCCATATTTTAGACCCTAGTTGGAAGCCTTCTTATCAAACCATCATTTGACCACCCATTGACGGCTTGTCATTGCTATTAGGGAATTCTCCCTTTTTTCTTGTATTTCCAACAGTTCGGCGAGCCGAACTTCCATGGCTTCATTTTGTTCTATTTCAAGAGATTTCAACAACTGTATTGTCAGAATATCCATGGAGATAGGTAACAGCACCTCTTTCCCGTATACCAACTCATAAGGTGAAGTCTTAAGGACTTGCTTAGGAGTTATGCGATTTTCCCAGAGTGTTGTTCAGAGGTATTTATGCCATTCCCTCTGGTGTTCCGAGCCAGTTTTTTTAAGAATTCGAACTAAGCTTTTGTTTGTTGACTCTGTTAGACCATTTCCCTGTGGATAATAGTTTGGTGATGTTTTAAGGAATATTCCATTCTTTAATGCAAAGTGACATACCTTTGCACATAGGAATGCTCTGGCGTTGTCCGAAATGATAGTTTTCAGAGGGCCAAACCTTATCACCAGTTCCTCGAGAAAATATACAATCTCTATTTTTGTTGCACCTTTAAGGGGAACAGCCTCCATCCACCTTGTGAAGTAGTCTATAGCAATCAGAATCCATTTGTGTCTGGCACTAGAAACTGGGTTGATCATTCCGATGAAGTCCAGGCCCCATTGCGCAAACGGTTCGTCCGCCACTATAGGTCTGAGGGGCATTGCGAAATTCTTCCTTCTGTCAGTGAAGAACTAGCAATTTTTACAAGCTCTCACCAAAGAGTGGGAGTCACTGAAAAGTGTGGACCAATAATAGCCAGCATGCATGATTTTAAATGCAGTGGTTTTGGCAGAGAAATGTCCGCCTGCAGTGCTATTGTGGAACACGTTGAGGATCCTCTTCGCCTGCTCTAAAGTAACGCATCGCAGGAGAACACCATTGAAATTCCTTTTGAAAAGGACTCCTATTTGAGTATACCCGCAATTCTGCAGCCGGTAATACCTCCTTTTTTGGGACCAGAGGCCTAGCGGATACTTTCTAGTTTGCATGAACCTTATTCTATCAGTCAGTCAACCGCCTTCCGATTCTGATTCATTTATCAAGACAAGCTCTGGCTGCTCCTTTTCGATAGGTACTTCCTCATTCTGTGCCATGTACTCACACAGTCATCTTCCTTTAATAGTCTTAGTAGGCTTGACTTCAATGTCGTATTCAAAGATCTTGGTGATCCAATTAGCCCTTTTTTCTGTGATCTCCCCCTCCATGATATATTCACGCACATTGGAATATGTGACATACACCAGCACCTTGTTGTAGGAAATTAGATGGCAGAACTTTTTAAGTCCCTTTACTATTGCAAAGGCCTATCTTTTGACAAAATTATAATTTGCCTCATATTCCTTTAGGGTCCGGAAATAGAACGCCACTGGATGTTCCCCCTTTTCTTCATTATCCTTTTGGGTTAGAACAGTAGCAATACTGGACTTGCTACTGAAAGCATACATTATAAAATCTTTGAATTGACCCAGATTAACCAGCACCGGAGCTGTGGAAATAGCTTCCTTGACCCTTTCATAAGCTTCCCAAGCTTTGGTTGTCCACTTGAATGTTTGATCTTTCTTCAGCATTAGGGTGATCGGCCTAATCATTCCCACGAAATCAGAAATAAACTTGCTGACGAAATTTTCTTTTCCCAGGAAAGACTAGACACCTTTCTTATTTACCGGAAGGGGAATTTCTTTGATAGCCTTCACTCGTTCAGAGTCAATTGAAACACCTTCTCTAGACACAACATGTCCCAACAGCTTACCTTGCGGCACTCCGAATACACATTTCTTCAGGTTTATGGAAACTTCGAACTCCTGGCACTTTTGAAAAACTAATTCCAAATGATCAAAATGATCATCCTTAGATTTAGAGAACACGGTAAGGTCATCCAAATAGATTAGAATAAACTTATTGATTAGTTCGCTGAATCCGACGTCCATCGCCCGCTGGAATGTTGCCCCTACATTGGATAAACCAAAAGGCATTTTAGCATATGCAAATGTTCCCCACTTTGTGGTGAATGTAGTCTTGTGATGATCTTCTTCTTTAACTTGGATCTAGTTGTAGCCGAAGAAACCATCCAACAGAGAGAACATTTTCGATCCTGCGACAGTTTGTACGATTGACTCCATAGAAGGCAATGGATAGTGGTCTTTCAGAGATATTTTGTTTAGGTCTTGAAAGTCCACACACAAGCGGATATCTCCATTCTTCTTTCGAACTGGGACCAAATTCTATACCCAAGTACTATGCTTGATTGAGAAGAAAATGCGTGACTCAATGAGCTTAGTTAGCTCATGTGCCATTAGGGCCTCAATTTTAGGGTTCACTGGTCTCTATTTTTGTTGGACTGGTTTTGCACCTTCTATTAGCTCAATAGTGTGCTGAATGATGCCAGGATCGTAACCCTCCAGATCATCGTAGGACCAGGCCACTACTCCATATTTTTCGTAGAAATTGATGAGCCTTTCCTTATCATGGTGCTAGATATTTTTCCCAACTCGGAGATTCCTACCATCGGAGACCCAAAGGTCCTCATAATCACTTTTTTCTGCCATGAACTTTCGCTTATCATTTCAGGCATCATTACAATCGAAATTTTTTTCAAGAGTAACCAATCCTTTCAGAAGTTTATTAGATTTGAGCTACATAATTTTTCCTTCATAAGCCTCGAAAATCTTTGGTTGAAGCTAATCAGCGAACTCCCTTGAGTGTTGGATAAACGAGGTGATGTGTTCATCACTTTCAAAGACTTGCCAACTCTGATCATTGTCGAGGATCGCTGGTCGGACTAGCACTCATACTGAATGCTCGTTATAAAGCAGGTCAGAAACAGGATCAAACTAAGCACCAATCACATCCATGCAATCCGCATCGCTATTTTTTCTCTGGTGATCAGTCTGGATGTTGAAAGCTTCAAAACTATCAATCAGGTC
This sequence comes from Sequoia sempervirens, assembly GCA_007258455.2. Taxonomy (NCBI): domain Eukaryota; kingdom Viridiplantae; phylum Streptophyta; class Pinopsida; order Cupressales; family Cupressaceae; genus Sequoia; species Sequoia sempervirens. Next base: position 92,814,949 of record VDFB02049217.1, on the reverse strand, counting down.
CCAGACTCAGTTCCAATAGGATCTCATGCGGACGTTCTTTGCTGCATAAATTCCTCGGACCTGGTTAACTACTAATTCGGAATCTCCGAACACAATTAATTGCTTAATGCCCATTCATTCTGTAAGGCTTAGGCCTTGGACTAACCCTTCATATTCAGCCTCATTGTTTGAACAGGTGAAATGAAAGCAGAAAGGCCTCAACCATTTTTTATTTTGCAGGGATATTAGATACACCCCTGCTCCAACACCTACTTTGCTTCTTGCTCCGTCAAAGTACAGTGTCCAAAGCTCATTTGCTTGTTTATCTTCAGATTCTTTGGCGACCCTTGGAAGAACCTGGTCTTCATTATAATTTACATACGTGCCCAATCTTGTAGCATGATAATTTTTGAAAGGATCATTGTTTATGTGTTCACTCAACAGAGCATCTTCTTTATCATTTCGAACTCTGCTCACCTTCTCTTCCTCTAGAAAATTAATGCAATACATTTATTGCTTGGTGATAGAGGTATGCGCTGCTTCAAAATTGATCAAGGCTTCATCCACCACATGTTCGGAATACAGAGCCTCCGATTCTATCTTCATTTTTGTGTCGTGCTTGGTCCTAAGTATCAGATGTGACCAATCCAAGGATAGGTATCCGCCCACCTTTGAAGTAAACTCTCAAGATAGAAAGAGATCAAATATAGGAGGAACATCTATGATCACTGTGTCCTACGAGACCGTGATACTAGGGCAGGAAAATAGAGTTAAAGGGAGCACTTTGATGACACCTACGGTCTCAACTTTATTTCCATCAAGCTGCATCACCCCTCTTTTCATAGGTTCGTAGTTGAGTCCCAAAGCTTCGGCTATCTGTTTAGGCATAACCGTTATACTGGCGCTATAATCAATCATAGTGTTGTGTAATAGCTTCTTTCCTACAATGAGAGTCAAGAAGAAGGGATGAGGTTTCGACCTACTTCTGTCCTCGGCAGGAGATTCCTTTGTATTGTTTGTAAGAACCTTGCTAGCGGTATGTGACAAACAACCTCTGCACTAGAAGACGGCTCTGTTGATGCCAAGTTGATATCTTCTTAAAGTGCCTTCTGTAATAGCATCTTCTGTTCCAGGATAGCTAGAATGTCCCACAAAGACACATTAGCAGATGATTTCTTCAATTGTTCTACCACATTAAAAGTTGGCAAACTCAGAGATTTCTGCTTCTTGGTTCTTGCTATAATAATCTCCTTTCGTGGTTGAGAAGGTGAAGGGATGGTTGAAGCACTGGAAATTTGATCAGAAACGCCTTTGAGTTGCGGGTTGTCCAAATGCGAGACAACTAACTCACCGGTGAACTTCCTCTTTGAGTGTGTGTTATAATCAGACTGCACTTGTGGTGTTTAGTATATGAATGTGTCATTAGCAAACACAGTTTCTTCTTCTTCCATCCAGGAGAAAAGTGCATGATCAAGAGCAATATCTGATTCTTGTTCTAAAGACATTCTTTGCATTTGTGCGGTAAGGACCTCGCTCTCCATTTGTGGTGAGGCATATACATAACCTTCATTTTCCATTGTTGTGCCTTGGCTGCGTTGCTCCGCCACCTTCTGTTGAAGGTTGCCACGTGGACAGTTCCAGGGCATATGTGCATCGCTACAGGGGAAACACCACAGATTGATGACATTAATAAGATTGTTCTACCCTACAGTTAATTCCCTACTCAAGCTTGGCGACACGCTTGTGAATGGAGAAGGCACCGGTACCATTTGGTTTGCAGTCGGCATTGGTGGATTAGTGCGAGGCGCACCCTGATATTGATTTTGCTGATAAGAAGACCGTCTTCCTTGATAATTTTGATATACGGGCCGCGGAGGTGTTGCTTGGTTTCGCTTAAGAGTCATTATGCCATTTTCCATGGTTCGCAACATCTCCTTGAGGTCGCTTATTTCATCCTTGGAAGATCCTAATGTAGAAGCCACATTTTTAGGGGTGGCCGCATATGAGTACATTGACTGGGCAATTGCGGGTGCACTAGTTGACGCGACCTCTTGTACACAGATTGATATTTCAAGAAATATCGGCATAATGATTCTTAGCTTTGATAGCGGTACCATAAGCATCTGGTAGAGTAGCTCCTCCCAAAGACTTGATCATCATAGAAATGTCATAATTGCTGGACTTTAGATAAATATAAATGCCAACTTGGCAGTCGAGCGGATGGTAATAGGAATCCTCTACCAATTTGCGTGAAATCGGGCATTGAAGTCCATCAGAGCCTCCTGGGGGAATCATTTTATGATAGATAGCTGGTAATACAATCAAGAACGATCTCCCTCATTCGAGAACCTTTCATAGAATCGATATTCGAGCTCATCCCAGGTGTAAATTGAATTAGGAGTCAGTGTTCGGTACTAATCCAGAACCTTACCTTTGAAAGATGCAGCAAGGAGCCTCAAGGATACATTTTGTGTTGTAATACCGTGTACCAGACATACGTCCGCCACATCCTACAAATGTTCTGCTGGCATTTTTGAGCTGTCTCTAGAAAATTTAGGGATAGCTTTCATGGCCAAAACCAGGATAGCGCTCCAGACAGCGGGAGCTACTGGGGCTACCAGGGGACTTCTGACGTCCCATGCTATGTAGTTTCTATTGGCAGCTGGCAATATGGTGAGAGGAAAGGGTGGTGGGAACGAAACGCTTACCAGCTGATTTGCGACTTGGACTGTTCCTAGCGGAGGTACTAGTAAACTTGGGTTACCTGCAATTTGGGATCTAGTTACAGCCTGATGGCTCATACACCCTTCTACAATGCAATTTCATTAAGTTCAAGTCCCACCGGGCATGCTAGAAAAAGAACAAACTATTGACACCAAAATTTGATGAGGTAATAGAGTCTTATGGGAAACTTAGTTTAAGGGGGACCTTTTGCGCTAAACTGAGTAACCTCCAGATTTTTAGAGAAATCAACTTCTTCTATAATGGTGTTTGGAAAGGGAAAAGGAAGCGGATATAATAAAGTAAAGTCTAACCTAAGGTGATGCACCAAGATTTGATGATGGGCACGATAAATCATAGATTTAAGGGCCTGAATAGGGTTGTTGTATTCCAAAACATTAGAGCCTTAAAATTATAGCATAGACAATTCATTTATTGACATAAAATAATATTGCATACATTTTCACTGCCAAGAAGAGTCATTAGAAATGATCTAGGTAAGCAAACTTGCATCCAACATATATATCTAAGTTCTTCAAATGAAGTGTCAATACAATATAAAGCACAGTTCACAGTTTAATCAAAAACATGAAAAAAATAGAAAGTCTGAACAATTGGCGCAGTCTGAGAGTTTTGCAATTAAATGAAACAGTAATAGAGGCCTGGCATCTTTTTGCTAAAACTAATGTATTTTTCTCAAGTTTCAGACTGTTTCTCATTAACAGAGAAAGTATATATAGCAAAAAAAACCTCCCACCACCTCGGAGAGCAGTAACTGAAAAGATTTCATAATCTACTACAATGATGCCTCAATCAGAATATTCCCAAGGCCATTACAATAGCATCGAGCAGAACACAGCATCCAGTCATCCCAGGCACAAGTGCATCCTTTGCAATGATGGCGGTGGTCCCAACCAGGCTCGATCAGACAAGTGTCATCTATCGCTGTAAATAATTATGACAAGCAGCAACCAATAGCATTAATTAGTTCATCCGGCTTATCGCCCACATAACAGATCAGTTGTTAGTTACGTGGCAGTCTTTCGCTACCCGCATGAACCTTTCTCCCATCGCTGCTGAAGATTTACGAAAATGCAACATGTATTGAATGGGCTGAGAACCTTATCACAGCAGAGGGAACGCTCCATCAGCCAGGCGTAAAAGATGCGTGGCAGCATTTCGCTACCCACGGTTGCTATTTCATCCCCGCATTGAAAGATTTGTGAACAGTTGCCACGTAGCAAGATGTGGGGCCCGCCAACACCTTTTAGGAATGAAGACTTCATGGAAGCATTTCCCAGCCCGACGAGGCCTCAAGAAAACAAGAAACAAAAGTATCTCATAACCGCAACACGTGGAAGCACATCGGAGTTTCCCAGGATCCGAAAGGAATGTCGATACCCAAAGCTGTGAAGAGTAGATGCACAAAGAGGCAAATCAAAACTTTCATAAAAAAGCTAAGCAAACTTGGCGATGCATAGGCCGGCGCACACACAATACAAAAAGATAAACCTGAAGGGAGTTGCTTAAATATTTATTTAACATATACCACGACCAACTTACCTAGGCTATTTGAGGATACCACTCTTTGCATGATTAACACCCTATCTTTTGAAACAGACCACCAAAATCATGAGATCCGCCTAGTATATCCCCAACTCATCAACTATGACCAACGATGACCACCAGTTCTTGATACATTAAAAAATGATGAAGTGCTCTTGAAATTCATGGGACTACGGGATAACATTCCAGATGGGGATCACAAAGCAGGATTTATAATCGAGCTAGATACGAATGCCTATTATGGGGAAACGATTGAATCCCTCAGTTGTAAAAGTGAAAAATTAAGAATAATATATAAGTCCTTGAGTGAAAACCACACTGTGGCACTCTCCGACCAGAAAAAAGTAAAAAGAAAAGATGCATCCAACAGTGAAAACCTCTCTGAGGTGCCTGAGGATGGGGGATTCAATCTTCCTTTAAGAGCTATTCATCAAGAAAAATTAGCAGTCTTGGTAGAAAAATGCAATTTGGTCAACCTAGGAATAGAGGAAACCTCGCACATCACATTCTATGCGGAATCACTACTATCAGAAGAGCAAGAGCTCCTAGCAGCCTTCTTAAGAGAAAGAAATATAAAATTTGCATGGAGTTATGCTGACATGCCAAGACTTGATCCAAAGACCGTGGTTCACCACTTAACAATATATCTATAAGCAAAGCCTGTTAAACAAAAGCTTCAAAAAATGCACCTCAAATTGCCTTATTAGTCAAAATAGAGCTAAAAAAGCTATTAGATGCCAAATTTATCCAACCAATAGATTATCCAGAATGGGTGTCAAACCTGGTACCTATTTCAAAACCTAATGGAAATATCAGAATCTACACAGACTTCAGAGATTTGAATAAGGCATGTCCAAAAGATGACTTCCCGCTTCCAAACATTGATATGATAGTAGACATGACAGTCGGACATGAAATGTTGTTACTAATGGATGGATTCTCAGAGTACAATCAGATCATGATAGCTAAAGAGGACCAGCATAAAACAACCTTCACTTGTCCATGGGGGACTTACTGTTGGAACATGATGCCATTCGGCTTAAAAAATGTAGGAACAACATATCAAAGGGCTATGACATTGATATTCCATGACATGATCCATAAGACGATCGAAGACTATGTTGATGACATTTTAGCCAAGTCCAGGAAGAGAACAGATCACATAGCAACCCTAAGTGCCATCTTTGACAAACTAGAAGAGTACAAGGTTAGACTAAACCCAAAGAAGTGCATCTTCGGCGTACAATCAGGAAAATTTCTAGGATATATAGTTTCAATGAGAGGTGTCGAGGTAGATCCAGCAAAGGTAAAAGCAATCCTCAAGATGGAGGCACCAAAAACATTAAAGTAACTAAGAGGTCTCCAAGGAAAGCTCCAATCCATTCAAAGATTCATAGCACAATTGGCAAACAAACATAACCCATATTCTCACCTACTCCATAAGGGAGTAGCATACAAATGGGATACCAAATCTGAAGAAGCATTCAATAAAATCAAATAATATCTACTGACACCACCGGTCTTAATTCCACCAATCCCAAGAAAACCATTGATTCTATACGTGTCAGCAACAACAGCAGCCCTTGGAGCTCTCCTAACTCAGCATGACGAAAATGGAATAGAAAGAGCTATTTATTACATCAGTAGAACAATGGTTGGGCATGAGATAAACTATTCATTTATCGAGAAATCAATCCTCGCAGTAGTGTTTGCATCACAAAAATTCAGACATTACATGTTGGCACACAAAATAAAACTCATTTCCAAAATCGACCCTCTCAAGTATCTACTATCAAAGGCAATGTTCACATGAAGAATGGCCAAATGGGTGATGATACTGTCAGAATACGACATTGAATATGTGGAGCGGAAAGTAATCAAAGGCCAAGTCATCGCAGATCAACTTGCAGAAGTACCAATCTATTCAGAGAACCCTCTCGTCTCAGAGTCCAGATGAATCTATTTTCAATCTCAACGTATCTGACCATTGGAAACTGTACTTCGATGGCTCATATATGTAGTATGGATCAGGAGCCAGTGTGTTCTTTATCACCCCACAAGGGGATTGCATACCAAGGTCCTACAAATTGGCATTTCCCTACACCAATAACATTGCAGAATATGAGGCTCTAACCATAGGTCTCACAATAGCAATGCAGTGGAACATTATAGCTCTCAAAGTATACGGAGACTCCTAACTGATAATAAATCAAGTCAATGATGAATACCAGACCAAATACGACAAGCTCACTCCATACAAGAAATTGGTGGAGACTCTCAAAGAATCCTTCATTGAAATAACATTTGAGTAGATTCCTAGAACCAACAACAGAGTAGCAGACACCATGGCAACAATTGGATCCTTGCTCGACATCCCCCACAATGTTCCAAAATATTAATTCCTGATTGAGCAACTTCTCGTGCCTACATTCGAGGTACCAAAATAAAAAAAATTGTGCGAAATCGTTGGTCCCGATGATCCTTGGTATCACGACATTTACACATACCTTTGAATAGGAGTCATACCCTTTCGACTTACCCTCAAACCTAAAATGAACCTTTGTCAAAAAGGCATCCATATTTGTCATCCTAGGAGATACCCTATATCGTAGAAGCATAGAAGGAACCCTATTGCACTGCTTAAATGTTGAGGAGGCATTAACCGCTCTAACTGAAGTACATAATGGTATATGTGGTTCACACTCGAGTGGAATGACCATAGCCAAGAAACTGCTGAGAATGGGGTATTATTGGCCCACAATGGAAAGAGAAGCACATGATCATGCCAGAAATTTTCTACAATGTCAGCAGCATGGGGACCTCATCCTATCATCACACCATGGCCCTTTTCATAGTGGGGACTTGATCTCATTGGAAAAATCACCCCCACTTCATCTAATGGCCACAAATTCATCATAACCGCAACAGAGTACTTTATTAAGTGGGTGGAAGCCATACCCATGATGTATATAACTAGGAAGCATATTTATAAGTTCATCCTAAACTATCTCATTTTCCAATATGGTGTTCCACAAGCCATTATCTCAGATAATGGGACACCATTTAAGAATCAGGAGGTTCGTGACTTATGCAAAAAAATTCAAAATCCAACATCGCTTCTCCACCCCATACTATCCCCAAGGCAATGGCCAAGCAGAAGCTACAAACAAGACCATTCTAAAAATCCTCAAGAAAATAGTCAATGACGCAAGTCGTGACTGACATTTATAGCTTAATCCTGCCCTCTGGGCCTATCGAACCAGCATCCACACACCCACCGGCGCCACCCTGTTCTCCCTGGTCTATAGATCAAAAGCAGTACTCCCCATTGAGATTGAGATCCCATCACTCAAGATATCATTGCAGAACCTCATCACATATGAAGAGTACTGAGTGTCAAGATTGAATGAGCTGGAGCTACTGGATGAGCGACGTATAGATGCTTTGAATCATTTGCAAGTCTATCATAATAGACTCAAACGAAGCTATAATAAGAAAATCAGAAGCAGGACATTCCAAGTCAGAGAACTGGTATTAAAAGAGAATCAGAAGAATGTCCCAAACCCAAGCAGCAAAGAAAAATTTGAACCTAATTGGTTGGGACCATTCATTATCATAGCAAGTTACAAGTCAGGGGCATATTAGTTATCAACACCCGAAGGGGAACCTCTGCAATAGCCCATGAATAGCTCTCACCTCAAAAAGTTTTATGCCTAAATATTTCAAATGTATAGAACCAAAAATCCAAAAAATCAGAAAATGTCCTGAAAAAATGGTTACCTTGGTGAAAACCTGGAAAATAGGCATCTTGGTAACAACAAAAAAAACAAAAAAGCAAAAAATCCAAAAAAAATAGAAAAAGGATTGAAAATAGTAAAGAGAAAAAATCGTCCTCTAGTGAAAACCACTTTGGTGGCACTTTGGGCAAGTACCTTGGTGAAAACCTAGAAAATAGGCGCCTTGCATAAATAAGTACTTTCCATCCACCAGGATCTTTACGGCTTGTTCGGCATCACCCATCCATTGTGCTTCCATCATCCATTGCATTTGGATCTGCATCCATCACTCATCCACCCACATCTGCACCATAGCTTGGTCCTATGTTCATATCACGATCCCTCCTAGTACTACTCGGTCCATCCTCAAGTTTAGTTTGTCCTGCCTTTATCGGAGTAGTCTATTGCATCATGCTAGGGGCATGTTCTCATCAGATCAGATTCATGTATATCCTTAAAATCAGAAAATTAGAAAATCCAAAAACATCAAAAAATCATCAAAATCCCAAAATAGGTCAAAAAGTTAGTTGAAAAGCCAAAAATAGGTCGTCTTGTCTAACTACATCATCTCTGATCTTGAACGTAGGCAAGGTTGATCTTTGATCATCCCCTGAAACATTTAGGTCAGTCCTATAGGAGTCTGTCATAATAAATTGACATCTCATCATGTATATCATCGTTTGTAAATCAGTCAACTTGTCAGTCAAACTACATGGTCTCTGCGTGTATAACGTAGGCAAGGCTAATCTTTTGATCAACCCCCGAGGCCCCTAGGATAGGTCTTTAGGTTAGTCTCTTGGTCAAAATCTTGGCAAACCCCAAAACATTGGAAAATCAAAAAAATCAAAACATTTGCAAACACTCAAAAATACCAAAAATAGCCTCAAAACATCTCAAAAAGATCAAAAACATCCAAAAATTTGAAAAATCCATCCATCTCATCTCGCCTACACCTGCAATAACATCACTCATAATAAATGATCATCATCCTCAATCTTTGGTAAGATAATCGGAAACAAGTCTAGCAGGTCAACAGTGAAAACTCAAATTGTCAAGTCTTAGTCTAAGTCAGTATGTAAGCAAGTTGGTCAAACTCTTTGTGTTGATAACTCATCATCCAATTGGTCCCATATCAATCATTTGAAAGAATGCTTTGGATAAGTGAAATGGTGTGCCACCATCCACTAACATGTCCTAGGATGAATCCTTCCTACAATGGGCATTATCTTTTGGCAATAAGTTTCGGTTCTTATCATTAGAAAACACATCCTCTTTTGGTTAGCGGTATTGAAGAGCATCAGCTTGTTTGTTTACTTTGTCTTTTATCTTCTGACTTATCTTATTGTGCTCATTCTATGGACTTCTCAATGATATCCCAACAAAAGATTTAGAGAAATAGGAATGGGGCAACGATCATTACCTTTTGTTTGTTGTGCTTGTTGGACGTTCTTGTAATATAACCTTGGCGAATACTTGCTTTGTTAGGTATGTATGGAGGAGGTTTTGGACACATTTTTGACTATTGCATTGATAGGTTTACCTTTCCATGATTTGGTCTGAGGTGTTTGAAACTTCTAAAGTGAATCCTAGCAAGGTTTTTGTATGTCAGGTGTGAACAAGGATACTCCTATCTGCTTGTCAAGTCAAAGTCCATCACACTAGGTACCATGCCATCCTAGTTTTTTATACCTTGATGCATCGTACCACGTGTGTTATCAAACATAAGGAAATTGGCCCTTTGAAAATCCTATTTCCTCAGCAAGAAAATCATCATCATCATTTGCATTTTTATCATCTTGTGTCTTGTTGAAATGACTTCTTCTCTTCTTGCTCACCGCACTAACAAAGTACTATGATAGTTGATCATCGCCATCACCATCATCATCATCATTGACCCTGCATCCACAAATCATTAGCATATTGCATAAACATATCATATAGGAAACATATGCATTGCATTTCCATCATCATATAAATATGGCATTATAAGCAGTCTTCATAGATAAGCACATTCATTTTATTACATTGCATCCATTTTTACATTGCATTGCATCCATTGCATGGCATCACATTGCATTTATCACATAAATCATCGGATAACATTCATTTGCATAAACATTTCATAAACCATTTCACCATTATCACATAATGCATAATCATACACAATAGGTACATAAGCATTATAAATAATTCATTTGCATGCATACTTGCATAGCATTATAAGGTCATCTCACACATTGCATTCATTTGACATAGAACATCATTATCATTTCATATAGTACATCACATTAAAATGCATCACGTACATTACATTATCATTTAATATGTTTAGGATAATATTTGTTATTCTAAGTATCTTAAAAAACCATCTCATTTGCATCATATCACGACCATCGCATTACATCATCCATTTCATCTCATAAATAGCATCATAAATAATTCATTGCATAAATCATTCCACATCATTATAAGCACAAATAGGAATATCAAAATTCATCACATACAAAGCATACATCCATCCATAATCCATTCATATATAAGCATAATTCACATAACATTTCATGTATGTACCATATCATTTTGCATTTTACAATCCATATCACATATCACATCACCATTTGCATCAACATAAATAGATCATCATATAGACAACATCATTGCACATCACATAAATACATTTGCATATCATAGGTTAACATAATATAGATATGTTAGTCATAATCATTGCATAATATCATTGGAAATAAATGCATCAGATAACATCATTGCACAACATATAGAAATAAATCGTCCATCCATGCATAAATAAATGGTACACATCGCATCACATCAAAATCGTCATCAGCTCATATATATATCATCAATAATGTAACTGTCATGGTACAAGAATAATCGGATCACTATACATGTATGTCAATTAGTACAAAAAGTCCCATCGAGCTATCAAAAAGGAGCCCATAAGGCACAAAAAGAATCATATCATCTCAATCAAGGCCTATCCCCATGTATGTTGCCCTTGCCCCTATTACCGTGACCCTTTGCTGGTCTGTAGCTGGTCTGTTGTGAGTACTCTGGGACCTGTCCTCTTCTGGGTACGACCTCATGATAATGCCTCTGATAGTACTTGGCCTCTCAGACAACATCCTTGTAAGACTGAACGGACATTGTACCCTGGGAAGAGGAGGCTGCCATACTCTCTAACTGTTGTCTCTGGCCTAGCTCTATGGCCACCTGTAACTCTACGGCATGTCTCAATTGGATGGCCTAATTCCTCTTGGCCCTGAGCTGATCTCTCTCGGCCCTTGCCTGATCTCTCTCGACTGTCATGGTCTGGACCTGAGCTTGTAACTGCGCAATCAATGCATCCTAAGGATCCACCTGCCCTACTAGTTGTGCTCATGGCTATGCACCTGAGGCTGATCCTCACCCCCAACCCATGGTGGTACACCTAGTGGCACCTGCATGTTGTTGATCTGGCATTGGTACATCTCCTTGCCCTAGCTGGACTGGTGGCCCAACTGGCTGGTACTATCGTGCATCACCCCTCTGTCCTTGTCCTCCCCCTCTGCCTCTCACTCTCCGCTGATCTGGAACTGCTCCTGGAATAGTCAATCGTAGGGAAGGTCAGAACCAATCCTTTTATGTTTGTGTCATGCCTGGATCTATAGGCCCCTGATCGTAGGCCCATGGTTGAGCCACTAACTGTCTGAAACTGTCGACCGCCTCTGAGGTAGGAATATACCGCCCCCATGAAACCTGTGTCATGGTGCAGGCAAAGATGACTACATAGTCATCATCAGAGCGATCCTGGGGCTCACCGAACTGATGTTGCACGCGCCCGGGCAAGTACCTCTCAATCATCATGTGTTCCCGCCCCTGCATATAGTGGTCCTAGTGGGCAAAGAACAACTGCTCAGCATCATCAGCCCATCTGGGCCAACCAAGGCACGGTCGCCATGTGAACACCTGCATCTCATCAAGGACCCTCCTCCAGTAGGGGATCCTGTGCTCACCTATGTGTGTGAAGGACACGCTGCCTCTATAACGCCACATGAGGAGATCATCTGGAAACATCAAAACTGAAACAACATGTGGACGTAGCACAGCAATGTGCTCCCACGCCCAGACGTGAAGAAGTGTCACACCTGCTCCTAGCACTTTGCCATCCATGTACACGTACTCATACAGATCTTTGTATAAAGAATCTAGAAGCACCAACCCCCAAGCAAAACGGACCGGCCTGCCTCGAACCATATGCTCCCATCAATATCCTCAACCAAGACTGAAGTATCGGCCTCGTCTGTCAGGGGCAACAAGACCCAAAATGATCGCTGCAACAACTAGGCGGAAGGGAGGTGCTAGGATCCTATGTTGCTCAAGCTCGATCTACCCCTCGCAAAAAATGATGTCCTCTGTGGCGAGGACTCTATGGCAAGCATCACGCCCCTCGTCCATGTCAAAAATCACTCACCGACCGTGAATCAACAATCTTAAAATATGTCAAACATCCTCTAAGGTGATAGTAGCCTCACCAGTGGGAAGATGAAACAAAGAGGTCTCGCTATGCCATATCTCGGCCAGCGCTGACAGCATCCCTAAGTGAGTGTGAATGGGCGCTATGTAAGCGATATACCATAACCCCGCAACCCGGAGTCGATCATGATCCCTGTTGATTAAGTCCTGCAAATAGCTGAACAAGTCCCATGACCTGTGCTCTCAGGATTCAAGCTCCCTCGCCTCGTCCTGCATCAAGGAAGCTCACCATATTAAAATTTTTGAAAAATTATTTGCCAGGCGTTCGAAAAACCTCTCCAGCGGTGCAATCCGTGAAGGTGTCGCAGTTTGATTTCTAATAAAAATCTGACGCTAGGGCATAAAATACCAAAATGGCATTGTCATGATGCACTTTTTCTTCCAGTGGCACACTTTGAGCAAATGTAGGACCGCCGCGTCACAGTTTGCAAACCACCCCACCAGCCCTGAGCTCAGCGTCACAGTTTGGAGTCTATTTTCAAACTCCAAATTGCACCGCCATGGTGCTATTTGATACCAAGCGGTGTAGTTTGATCTCTGAGTGGCGCTATATAGTGCCACTGCAAAAGGATCAACTTTGAAAGCATTAAATGAAGGCAAAAAAATGAAAAATGAAGCTCAAGGGTCACTTACCGGTGCCCCAATGCCAGTTGGCCACTGGTACGTCCGAACTTGATCAGAAATATGCAAGGGAAGTTGTCGTTGCACCATATTGTTAGGAGTTCAAAGCTCAAATCTCAAGGTTGCAAATGGAAGTGTGTGAAAATGACTTCAAAGTTACCCCTCAGGCCTCTTTTAAGCTTGAAAATTAGGGTTTTTTCACCCTAATTAGCTGTCATGCTAGGGTATTCGACCCTTGAAGAGTTTTTTGTCTAGTTGAGGCCTATTTTACATCATTTTATTGCATTTAGACACGTTTTTGGCCTCCTAGAGCCTTTTTCAGACTTGTTGAGCACTTTGTCCTCTTTTTCTGCGAGATCACCCAAAAATTAAAATTTTCATCCCATCTCTCGAGGGGGCATTATATTGGTATGTTTTCTCTCGCCAAGTAGTAGTGGGGTAAGTTTTTAAATAGCAAAAATTTTGGGCTTTTATCGAGATTGTGTATTCTTTGAACCAACGCAACATGTGCATTGCTTCAAAGAGGGGCAAAATGTAGACACGTAAAATATACCGATTGACATTGTGCATCTAATCCTGCCTACTAACATCGTTTCATCTGAATCATCCCTCGATCTAACCATTTAATCAAATCCGTTATCTAATTAAATTCATCAATTTCCTTCCTTTAATTAAATAAATCATTTTATCTAATTAAGTCTCTCTATTTTGTTAATTAAATCAATCATCTGATCTATTTATCCCTATTTAATTAAATAATCAATTTTACTTGATTAAATCTCTAAATTCTATCCATTAAATTAAATAAATTAAAACATTATTTGATTTAATCTAACACCATCTCTTTTAATTAAATAAATCAAAATCCTTATTTAATTATTCTCTTATCATATTTCTCTCTTATTTGATTTAAATAAATCCATAAATTTGAGTCAAATAAGTCACATCATCTAATCTCTCATTAAATTAATTAATCCTTGATTAATTTAATCTTTGTCATGTCCCATCCTCTAGATTTTGCAAGTTGCACATGAAAATAGATTTAATTCATTTATTAAATCTCTATTTTCCTCACAAGGCATCTTTTAGAATATTCTCCAAGTTTGAATACAAAAATTCCAAGTGGACATGTACATCCAACAAGGAAATAACTCCATCTTACATGTCCTTTTCCTTGAGCCAAGTGGCATTTATTGCATTTTCCATTCCCTCTTGCAAGTCATTTCAACAAATTTGAAATTCAAAAATATGCATTTATTGGCACAATCCTCAAAACTTGCACATCCTCCATCCACTCATGGATTGACAAGTGGCATCTTGCCATTGGATCAATGTTAGTCCCACATTGCTCAAATTTGGACATTCATCCATCTTGGCATTCTATAAATAAAGAGTTCATATCCTCATTTTATCATCCACAAATTATGCAAAGTTATTATGCTAAAATATTTAGCCATTTCCATCAAATATCATTGAATCATAGCTAGGTTATGCAGGTTTTTAGCTTGGAAGTATTCATCCTTCATCAACAAAGTGGATCACTCATCAACATATCTTCAACATATCAATCTTGCATCATAGGAATTGGGAAAGGGCCAATTTTCACATCAAATTGGCACCAATTCCCCCATGGGATCATGAGTTTGTAAATTTAAATTAGGATTCAATCTATTTTGTTGTTTTCATTGTGTTCTTCATTGTTTATTTTCCTAATTTGAGTTTTGTTAAATGGATTTCATAGGGAATCCTTGTTCTTGCTTGCAATCTCTAACTTAATGTGTTTGTTCTCATTGTTTTGCGGGTATTTTGATTAGGGTTCATACAAGAGGACCTTTTGAATTAAATAATGATTTAATTCAAAATTCAAGAGAGTGGACTAATTAAATAAATAAAATTTATTTAATCTATGACATAAGAGGCTAATGAATAATTAAATAATTAAAATAGTTATTTAATTATAGTGGAAAGTGGTATAAAAATTAAATAAATAAGAATTTATTTAATTTTAGAAAGAAAGGGACTTAATTAGTGATGTAATTAAATAAATAAATAAAAATTAATTAATCAATGGAGGAAAATAATGAAAGAAATGAATTAATTAAATAATTAAAATTATTTAATTAATAGAAGACTTATGACATTATAAAATAATTATGACGAATGAAAGGGGAAATGATAGAGAAATTAAAAGTCATAGGCCTAGGACAATTTTTAGTGTCTACATTTTCGCCTTTTTGATACAATGCAGTTTATCACATTGTGCCAAATAAATTTAGTCAAAAACAAGCCACAGTGATAGCAGGGTAGACCCATGCCCCCTCGGAATTTTTTTGCAATTTTTTCAAAAAAATTGAAAATTGTTTCGAAAAGTCAAAATAATAATCAAAATGCCATGGTGAGGAAAGAAATAAGTGTCAAGACCTTCGGGGTAGACAAAATGAAGTTTCAAAGCTCTCACAAAGTGCAACCAGCATAAACCCTAGTCAAACCCTAATTTTAGGAGGTATAAATAGGAAATTTGAAGGTCAAAAGGCTCATTTGCACATTTGAAGATTGAAAATTAAGGGGTTCTGAGGAGAGAGGTAGCCAAGATGTCACCTGTTCCCCACATCGAGCACAGAGCATATCATGTGTGGACCTTCAGATGATTGCAAGGTGCAAGAGAGTCGGTAAGTATCTACAAACCCACTATGTAAATTTTTGATTTTATGCATTTCTAGGCATTAGGAAAACTTGACAGCCAATTGCATCGCTTCCCGTTAGTCGCAAGTGTTATCATGATAGATGCAATTGTCTATGAAATGATGCAACTACTCAAAACATGCCTAGAGTAGGTTAGGATTTAGGATTATGCTATGCAACTATGGTAGAATGACGCATCTGTTGTTTTCTGAACTACAATCAGTAATGCGCAATGCAAATGCCTAGTGTTTGACACAATTGAGTAGGGAATATCGCAATTGTTTAGGAAATGATGCAACTGTGATATATAGCCACAAATAATTGGGGGTTGCATGCAATCGAACCCCTATGACGCATCTGTGAAAGCATGCAACACAAGTGTTATAGTGTGAAGCAATCACTAGGTTTTGTTAAAGGTTTTTCCTTAGCATAAGATAAAATTGCTTGAGTAACATGTGCCAAATAGGTTTTACTAAGTTTTTTAACTGATGCAATGCTTGTTATTTTTACCTCAAGCTAGACTTGATCTAATTTATACACAAGAATCATGGCCGCCTGACACATACTGGCTACAGGACCAGTTGACCAACATTGAAAAGTGCAAGTTGTGGCATATTAAACTTTAGCATGTGACTTTCATGCCCGTCATTAGGGAAAACGAGGGTATGTTGACTACACTTTCTGAGAGATGGCACTCAAAGACATGTTCTTTTCATCTACCAATGGGAGAGGCTACCATCACACTAGAGTATGTTTATAGGATTCTAAGGCTACCTATCTTGGGTGAGTGGGTTAGATATGATCCAAGCTAAGGATACCAAGCACATATAGAGTATTATGTCTTTGAGGATGCTAGAGACCTGGGGATAGACCACTATGAGATCCTATGGGAGACCTTGGTAGAGCAGCATGAGTGATTTGACTGCATCTTGTACACATTGATTATCGAGGTTGTGATACCAGATCGTTGAGGACATGAGTTTCCAGTTGGATGGGGTGAGATGCTCATGGGGATGCAGGTGAGAGATATAGTGTATGCATGGGGGCCATGTTTGTTGGTGATGCTTTATTTTTAGTTACATGATATAGCCCGCTGATGTGGATAGTATATGAGCTACAAGGTTACACTTCTAATGGTTTGGGCTTGGGAGCACATTGTCATGTTTCATCCACCAGTTGGTTGCCAGTTGGGGGCCAACATTTCATACGTCTACATGTATAGAGGCATAGTTACACAAACCCATGTTAGAGATGTGGGGTATTGGAGGCATGGTCTTAACATTTTGACTAGTTTCAATTGGATGCCCTAGAGGGATTGTACTCAGTGGCTAGATGAGGATCAACATTTTCAGTGGTGTCGACAGTTGAGGTATCTAATTGGATGGACAATCCAATCTCAACATATTATTGACATGTATTTTCCAGAGAGGGTACTACAACAGTTTGGAGAGTAGTAGGGTATACCATAGGGTATTGAAGAGTTTGCTCGGTCATCTACGGAGGTGACACCATGGGTTCATGTGATTTTGGTTATGACATCAAAGCAGGGCATTGATGGTCTATAGGCACTACCATGGGCATGGAGGGGTGGTCTATTAGATGTGGGAACTACAAAAAAATATGACACATGGTGGTAGGTTCATAGGCCAATACCCTTGACCAACCCAAATCAACCAATTCTGGTGGTTCGACAAGGGTAGGGCCCTCGAGGCAGGAGAGGTGGAGGGAGAGGCAGAGGAGATGGAGGATGAGGAGGGGATGGTGGAGGAGACAATGGAGATGGGAGAGGTGGTGGTGGAGGTAGAGGAAAAAGGCGTAGGCTAAGGAAGCAGCACAAATCACTTTCGCCTATCCAGGAGGAGGGAGAGGAGGAGAGACATGAGGAGGAGAGGGTTGCAAGAGAGAAGAGACAGGATGTGGAGATGGCAGTAGCTCAGGAGGCAAGGCTTGATATGTTGGTAGATACGAGGAGTAGCTAGGGGAGGAGAGACAGGGAGAGGATGAGAAACAAGAGGAGGAGATGGACAAGGAATAACACATCCTCCGAGAGAGGATTGTCCATGGGGATGAGGGCTTTGAGGATATACCCATCAAGGATGGTGAGGAGGGTGTGGATCAGTGGATACATGATCTATAGGCTAGGGTACATGCTTTAGAGGTCAAGCTCCAGAAAGTATGGGTGGAGAGAGATGGACTCCGCATAGAATGGGACACTATACAATCGGAGAGGGATGTCATGGTGATTGGGCTCAAGATGCCAAGTAGAGAGTGATTGATTTTGTGGCTGCATGTACAAGATATGTCGCTACACAACACATGCATTTATTAGGGTTGGGCGATGGGAGAAGTACTATAGGGATTTGTATGAGGCAGAGGTTCCCCTAGAGCACAAGGCACCTAGTGCATCAGTGGCACCAAGCAAACAAACACACAAGATGTCTCACAGCAGGGGAGAGAGTAGCGGTGGGGTATCAAGACCCTATGATAGGCCACACCAGTCATCCTTTGGGGAGCATGGTAGTTCTGACTAAGCCTTATTTTGACTTATGTGTTTTTGCACTTGTATTTTTTCCATCGAGCCTACAAGCTCTATTTTGGAGATACATTATGACATTGTACTGTGACACATTTTGAGCGATATATATATGATTTTTGGTGGTGATTATATGATATGTAGTCTTATATGGATGCATTTATTATGTCATGGATGATTTATGATATTAATATAGTCTATGTGATGATGCCCCTTATTGATATGTTAATGCCTTATTTGTGATTCCTAGATAGTAAATGTATGCATTTACGTTTATGATGTTATGCAAGCCATATATCTATGTTATGTAATGTTTATGATTATGAGATGCAATGCTAGTTTATTTTTATAGTAATTATTTATGGGTATACATGTGTTTTATGATATACACAAAATGAGATGATAATGGATATATGTGTGTGTGTGTGTGTGTGCATAATGATTAGGAATATGCACATATGTATAATGATTATGAATGCAATGGAAATTTAGATGGATACTTGCATGCCTAAATGACATGGATATTTTTGTATTTTCAAATGCATGATATATGTATGATCTATCATGTATGTATGGTGATGCTTATATAATGCTTCTAATATGGACATGCATATGGGATGTTTATTTTTGTGTCACAGGATGTCATCATAATGAGGATGGAAGAAGTGTTAGCGTGAAAGACATGGATGTTAGTACGAAAGAAGAATCTTCAATATTTTTCCAAATACACAATAGGCCTTACATTTAATCATCATTGGGTGGTAAAATGACACAAATGGAAAACAAACACCATGGTATGACATAGACCAAGGTGTGCAAGGTCATCCACTTGCAAAATAGGCAGTCGTAGACAAGGAATGTCCTAGTTCATACTAAAGGAAAAATTGCCCCAATCTTTTTTCCAAGACAATCCACAAACAACAATCAAAGAAAAGAGTCATGAGAAATCATCGCTCCTCTAAATATTTTATGGGACATCCTCGAGGAGGCTAGTAACCTGACTCAAAGACAATCAAGAAAAAAGATAAGAAAAAATAGACCACAAGGTCAACAACCATTCAATGTGTTTGCCAAAATATGATTGTTTGATGTTTAGTTGACTAAGTGATTGATGGATTATTTGGTTGACTAAGCCTAGTTTTAGGACAGGAAACATGTCGTATAAGATGTCGAGTCTGGTTTCGATCATGTGACCATTTGTATAAGGCAAATGACTGAGTTTGACTAAATGACAATGGTTGGTTTCAAGGACACATCCTTTGTAAGACATAAGTTTGACTAGTTTAATGGTTTGATTGTTTAACTATTTGGACCATTCATTTGATTTGGCTAAGTGACTTTTTTGACTTGTTGTCTTGTTGATGCGTGACTTATCTGAAGTTTTGACGATAGTTTGTGTCTAAGTTGACTTGTCTAATTTATTATGATTGATGTGACAAACCCTAAAGGACCAACCTAGGTGGCCTCGGGGGTTCATCAATAGATGGCCTTGTCTATGTAACAATGCACAGAGACCTTGTAGTTTGACACGACATGATTTTTTTTATTGACAAAGGTCTGAGTCATGATTTCTTTTTACCAAACCTAAGAATACTATCCTAATGCCTTGAGGGAACATCGACAGATGGCCTTGCCTGCGTTTAGTCATAGAGGAAATGTAATTTGACTAAACTTGGGCTGACCTGACTGACTTTGACTCTATTTTTGGGATTTTTGCAAGTTATTTGGATATTTTTGTGTTTTTGACATGTTTTAATTTTTTTGGATTTTCATTAGGGGAAATTTACATAAAAGATGGGCCTCCTAAGGATGACATCATTAGCTTTTTAAGTTATCAAAAATTAACTAAAAGATGACATCAACCTACACGGTGACATCATTCAAAATAAAATTAAAATTATTTATTTTATAAAATAAAACTTTCTAAAATCTTATGAATTAACTCATGATGGTTAATTTAACTCTACATATCCTATTCTATCATCTTTCTAAATATAAAATATTCTTTTTGTTTTTAATATTTATATTCTTAAGTCCTATTAAGTTCTATTATAGAAATTTTTATATTTTCAAAAAAATGTTTTTATTCTTTAAGAAAAAAATTTAAAAAGATTTAAAAAAAAATTTAAAAATCATAAAAAACATTTATGAAGTGCTGCAAAAATTTAAAAAAATCATGTAGCTCTACAAAAATCAACTCTTTTGCTTCAACCATTTCTAATTTCTTTTTTGGTCTTTATTTTTTATTTTTTATTTTTTCTAATTTCATTTTTTATTTTTTATTTTTTATTTTTTTCTATATATTTACACAAACAAAATGAGTGCTATCATCTTCACCTGTAGAATTTCGATCAGCATAATTATTAAACTTGTTATAAACATATTTAAAATAATAAATCTAAATCTATAATATGAAAATTGATTTAATATATAAAATTTATATAAAATAAAATATTAAGTATAAAATAAAATATACTTTACCACTATTTACGTTGAAAGGTGCTCTATAATCTTCGTGTAAATATATAGAAAAAATAAAATAAAAACAAAAATGGAAAAAAAAATAAAACAAATTAAAAATTGTTCTCACAGAAACTACGAACCAAATAAATTGGAATAAATTAAAAAAAAACAAAAAATAAATTGGAAAAAAATAAAATAAAACCAAGAAAACAAATTGGAAACTGTTGGAAGGAGAAAAAGTTGGAGAAAATCATGAAACTATGGAAAAAATAATTGGAAAAATTAAAAATTAAAAACCAAAAAAAATTGCAAAGGAAAGAAAATGAGAAAATCAATGAGACTATGGAAAAAAGATATCTCTCAATACTTTTTTAAATATAGATACACTATTATAAAACCTATAAACATGTTTATTTAAATAAATGTACAGAACATAATAAATCTAAATCTATAAAATCATATATATATATATATATAAAATAAAATACTAAGTAAAAAATAAAATATCTAAAGTTACTTTTACTTTGCCACTTTTTAAATAAAATCAAAATAATCAAGAAAAGAAAGTGAAAATGAATTTTTTAATAAATTATAATAGAAATATAAGTTACCAAACTTGAGTTTAAGAGTTTTTAAATAAAAAATAAATAATGAAGAAAGTGAACTTGAGTTTTTTAATAAATTGTAGACATGCAAAATTAACATTATGCATTCGATCGGATTCAGTCAAATTAGATGTCGCATTAGGACCATTCATCAATTAATCAGGTGCACTTTCATCCATTCATTAGGTAATTTCATCTCCTAGTTATTTATTTAAAATCAAATAAACATTATCATCAACCTTTTAATAAATCAAAAATCCATTTAAATCAAATCCTAAATCATATTCCATCATTTTCTAATTCAAATAAATCAGAAATCAAAGTCTTAAAAGTCAACTCACCTAATCAGCATTAAATCAGCATAATCATCATTTATTTAATCTAACTCTGATTAAATACTAATCTCACCCACTTGCATTCTCTAGATTTGGCTACTTGCACATGAAATTGCATTTAATTGATTTATCAAAATATTTATTTTCAACATGGCATTTATGGGGAATATTCCCTCAATTTTGAATTCAAAGGCAAGTTGATTTTTCCCTCCAACATTGCATTTATTGCTCATTTTCTTGTCCCCCACTTAGCATTTACTCTCAAATTTGAATTCAAATTCTCCCTCTCATGGGCACTCTTCCCAAATCTTGCACAACCATTGACCTATCATCATTTGACAAGTGTCATCTTCTCATTAGAGGATCTTTAGTCCCACATTCACCATCTTGGCCAATCTATCATCAAGAAAATCTATAAAATAAGGCCTTCATTCTCATTCATGGATCCACAACT
Source organism: Sequoia sempervirens (assembly GCA_007258455.2). Lineage (NCBI taxonomy): Eukaryota > Viridiplantae > Streptophyta > Pinopsida > Cupressales > Cupressaceae > Sequoia > Sequoia sempervirens. The sequence continues at coordinate 92,792,681 of VDFB02049217.1, read as the reverse complement.
TTATGCAAGGTTACTCTCTTGGTTTGAGAAATAATCTTGTTTTCATCTCCATTGCACTTCATCATCTTGAGCTATTAATCAAGGGTTGGGAAAGGGTCACTAGCACATGTGACACCAATCCACTATGGAATAGGTAATTTGTTGAGTGTTTTCATTATGCTTGTGGTTTTCTTTTATCTTTTGTTGCATTTTGGAACATTTGCAAGGTATTTCATAGGGTCATGCTTGAGGAATTTGTGATTTACTAACCTTGTTTCTACATCTCTGTCAAGAATATATATAGGCTGTGACATTTTCTTTTGTACTAATGCATAAATGTACCCTGTTTTCCTGAGAGATACGTGGCAATAAATACAAGTGGGTGCTTTACATCATATTGAATATACTGCCTCAAAATTCTCTAAACATTTATTTTCTGCCAAAACGTGCTTTGACTGGAGATAGGTGCTGAGATACATCAATATGCAGAGGAGAGGGACGTGTCCCATGCAGATTTTGTGTCTTTATTACAGCTGTTGGTTGGTGAAACTCTTGAAGGATATAAAAGAGCTATAATTGGTGAAAGATTTGTTTTATACAAACATAGCTTCTCATATTGCAATCCTTTAATGACATTTATGGTCATAAGCACCTCTAGTCTTATTCATGATTAGGACACATTTGCATAAGGATACTTGTCTTTAAAATCTTGTTTTCTTTACTGACAAATAGCTGATTTGTATTTCAAAAGGGTGTTTTCTTTATATTTATGTTCAAAAGAGAACTTGATGTTAAGACTAGTAAGATGGAGTTATTGGCAAGATCTTCATTAAAAGCTTTATCTATTGTAATTATTTCTTCAAAATTAACTTAAGAAATTTGATTTGGTCTTCACATAATTTTTCTTTTTCTTTTAATAGGTACAAAGGAAAAGCAAAAGGAAAAGGTACAAAGCGAAGGAGGAGGCTAGCAAACGAAAACGAAAGGAGGAGAATTTTTTTGAAAACTCAAAGTGTTTTTAAACGCTTTAAGTGTTTGATCAACACTACTTCATGAAGTTGTTTATCTTTTCGTTTTAAAACACTAATTTTCATTTGGGTCTAAAACAAACAATTTGATTTTTCATTGCAAAGGGCTTAAAATCAATCTTAGGACAAACTCACTAGATTTTGTTTGAGTTTAAGAATTGAACAATCAAAGCTCGCACTTCATTTTGGTGCTTAAAACGAACTCACAATTGCTTTGAAGGCTATAAAATGAACAAGTGCTTGAATTGTGTGATTTTATCTTTTGAGTATGTATCCTCTCTCCTTGCGCTTCGTGCGATCTAGGGTGCAAGAGAAACACTCAAAATACATTTTATTGCTTTGAAACACTTCGATTTGGGTTTAAAATTGAACATCTTGTGCGAGTGTGAGTAGGGGCATTTTCACGTACATTCTCTTTCTTTGTGCCATCAAAGATCGATCAAGTTACGGATTGTGTTTTTGCTTGCTTTTGTTTATCTTAGAGGGTCTGCCTTGGGGAAAAAGTATTCACCCAAGGGAATGACTCAACTGGTAACACTCTAAAGCCAAGAGTATTTCCAGCCGGGATATAAATGTGGATATTGGAAGAAACACCAATATCACGTGGTTGACTCCGACAAGATGGATCCAAAAGGGGACTCTTACCACGTTGGGTCAACTCCTACGAACGGAAAGTCCTTACTAGAACCCATGTGCTAGAATTTTTCAAAATCCTTAATCTATTTTTTGGTGCAAGAACGGTCGTTCTGAAGCTTCCCCACACTTTTACGATCTTTAGTAGAAATGGAAAACATGCCATGGGAGTTTCATGGGTGTTGATGCTTGGCTGCCCCGATTGACGTTAATGAGTCGTGGAGGGGAGCCAGTGGGGTCAAGCATCTAACCATTCACTAAAGATAGGTGTAACTAGACTTGTCCAAGTGGGGATTCAACAGATATTGTCTTACACATCCATAGGGCTTGTAATTGTCTTCGTTTGAAAACACAGTGTTGTATTCGAAAACATTTTGCAAATAAACATTCAACATGATTCTCAAAATTTCAAACCCTCTTGAAGACAAATATCATTGACTCAATCCATATGCTATTTCTTTCCCTTGGGATTCATGTCCTTAGAGGTTCCTAAGCATTGGATTATACCTCAATTTTTCTTCTTGAGTAAACAATAGGAAAACCCTTGCCTCAAGTCCATTGAATTTCCACATAAAATATCTTGTGGGGTTTAAATAAATTAAGACATTGGACATCTTAGTTTGAAACTTTAATCAAAGAGTGTTTTTGGTAAAATAAAGTCATTAAACAAAGATAAGCAAAATGAACTTTCATGTGTGTTGAAGACTCCAAATCCCAAAGCAAAAATCATTGAAAAATCCAAAAATGAAAGTTCAAATGAAATCAATCCTTGGTTACAAAGGTCTTTAGGAAGCATATGCATGCTCTTCAATACCTAGGTATAGGAAAACAAAGTGGTCTTTCTAGGTTCATCTAGGGATCAAAACAAATCAAACCTCTTTCATCCATCTTTCAAAACATCAAACATCATCTCACAAATCATCTTTTGAAAAAACCTTGAAATCATCATTGAAGTGCTAGGCTTTATGACAAAATCAAGCAAACACCAAAATCATTGAGACCAAGTCCTTGAAAACATTTATCAAAACACCTTTTGCTAAGAATGTGTAAATGCATCCTTTTGCATATCCTTAGTCAAAGTCATCCAAATCATCTTGTCTAGCTTAGTGTATGTAGATGAATCCTTCTCCATATACTTAGTGAAACAATCATATTGTTTGGGTAGGTGTGGGTAGATGCATCCTTCTCCTCACACATATCCAAATCATCATCCTTTGAACACAACTATCCTTTAGATCATTATCAAACATCTTAGGGGTCTTTTTTGTTCAAAATCCAAATCAAACTCCAGGTCAAGATCAAGGACAAAATGTCAAAATCCAAAAATCAAACCAATCAAAATTCCAAAGCCTAGTATTTCGTTAAATATTTATCAAAATCCAAAAACATCCATAACATCCATCTTTAAACATCACCATCATATCATCATCACATTTGATCCTAAAAAAGCATCCTAAAACTTTCACTTTGGGACATAAAATAGACATTAATCCAAGGAATCAAGAGATTCATCTCCCATATTCTCAAAGATTGATCCTTGTTTTATGGTTCAAACGAGATCTCAATACAAGAAGAGTATGGAAGCCCACAAAGAAACTCTCACTTCAAGTGACCTTAGCCAAACAAACGCATAAATGAATCTCGCAGAATCAAGCAATCCATTGATCCCCTCATCATCACAAAACCCACAAGAAGAAAATCAAGGGGAGGACCTCACCTTTGGAATGTCTTGCGAAGAAATAGTTGAAATGCTCCAAAATCCAGACAACCATAGAATCATCAACATCATGATGAGACTTAACCCTTCATTGTACATGCTTGAACTAGCAAAACAAGAGGCCAAGTTGCCTTCGGATTTTCATGTGACCACTATAGTAGAGACATGTTTTCCACCAATCTCATCCACCATCCCCATTTCATCTACACCCCCATCTCAAAACTTCATGGAAAATATCCCGCAAATCACAACATCATTTGCTCCAACTCAACACAATGTTAACAAGGGAAACACATTCCTCAATGAACTTCAATCACATCCCCTTGTAAATAACCAAAACTTGGACGCAAACACCACAGTGGAACAAAACATCCTCCATAATCCATTACACCAAAATGTTCCTCTCACTTTACATTATGACCTATCATCAACATCTTTTCACAGAGCACCACAAACACCTCTTCTCACAAATTCACAAGAGGAGGGAGACATGTTCGGACAGGGGGCATTTTCAACACCACAACACTCTCGCAAGGATTCACCCCCCTTACATTTCCACCTCTCCCACCATCACCATTGTCATCAACACCACTCCTTGGTTTAGGGCTTCCCCCTCTATCGAGTATCAATCAAAACAACATCCCAACCATCAATCAAAACATTTTTCCAAATGCTCAAAGATTATTGTTGACATCACAACAACAAATGACAAACACACAAGCAATGGAAACATCATCAAACACCCCCACAACATTGCAAAGCATGGTCTCTCAAGGGCCAATCACATCAATGACGCCACTTACCACATCAACAACACCATCCACCAATCACGCAATCAACATGACAACACCATCCACCAACCAAATAATCAACACAACATCATCATCTACCACCATTCCAAATCCACCACCACCTCCACCACCACCAATGTTCACCACATCAAACCAATTTGACGCCAGCATTACAAGCCACTTTTCAAAGAGGATACCAACAATTGCAGAAACAAAAATCCGTACAACAAGCCGCTCAAGCTGCACAAGCTGCAATACAAGTGCAACAAGCTCAAGCGTTATTACAACAACAATAGCAACAACAAGCCACTCAAGCTGCCCAAGCCGCGCAAGCATTGCAAGCACAAAGGGTCACTCAAGCACAACTATTATTGCAGCAACAAGCCGTACAAGCTCAAGCCAAAGCACAAGCTCAAGCGCAAGCACAACAAGCACAAGCACAAGCACAACTTCTTGCACAAGTAGCGCAATTGCAAGCGTATCAGCAAGCACTAAAGCAATACCAAGATCAGCAAGAAGCAGCAGAATTGGCAGCCCAACAACAAGCGTTGTGGGAACAACAACAAGCAGAACAACAAGCGTTGTTAGAACAACAACAAGCACAGCAGCAAGCAGAACAACAAGCGTTGTTAGAATAGTAACAAGTACAACAACAAGCAAAAATCCTAGCGCAACAACAACAAGAGCAACAACAAGCATTGTTCATCCAAAAGCAAGTAGAAGCCTACTTCGCCCGCCACAACATATCGATACCATTGAACAATGCACCAACCAACCCATTCATCCAAACCATGATTGCAACACCCCAAAACACATTCATCCCACCCCCTGATCCTCAGAATGATATGACGACACAACTCAAATTGCTCTCGCAACAAGTACTTGATCTTCAATCAGGGAAAACAACCAAAACGCAAAGCAACTTGTGTCCCTATCCATTTGATAGGAGCCTAGACATGAAACCATTCCCTAAGGGATTTGAGATCCCTAAATTTGACAAATACTGAGGGACGGGAAACCCTGAAGATCACATCAGGGAATTCCAGGTTCATTTTATGGAGGTTGCATATGACGATACTTATCTGATGCGGCTATTCCCTAGGAGCTTAGCAGGTAATGCTATAGAATGGTTCTCTCGCTTACCTTCAGGCATTAGGACATTCAAAGAAATTAGAAACGTATTCATTAAGAATTATGCATGTAACATTATAATGGATGTTAGTCTCGAAGAACTATACGCTCTGAAACAAGGAAAGAATGAATCTTTCGCTTCATTCCTTCAACGATGGTGATCCAAGGCCAATCAGAGCAAATGGACCATACCAGAAGAACAACAAGTCTGCACAATCATATCCAACCTTGAAAGTCGCCTATCATTCCATCTCAAAGTTTAGAGTATCACCACATACGATCAATTAATCTCCAAGGTGCTTAGCATCGAAAGAGCCCTTGTGACTCAACCCATCGAATCAACATCATATCACGAACCACAAAATAGCCACCCGTCATCAAACTACAATGATAAACCTTGTACATGGGCGAGAAACAAGAACATCACTAATGATGGCGTCGTCGATGCCAAGGTGGTCATTAGTGGTCCATGCCAAAATACACCCGCACCGCAAATCCAACCACAATGCCAAAACACTCATCACACAACATATCAACCCAACAATAATCCCACCATCAATAACATCAATGACCAAAGAGGACCACCTCAACGTAAAACATACCCCAAACGAAAATACACTACTTTGGGGGAACCACTGGAAGACATCATGAAAAAGCTAATCGATGAAAAACTCATTCAAGCTCCTACATTTGAGAATTATCAAGAACCTGATGTCAAACCTCCTTGGTACAATGAAAATCAACTATGTGAGTTCCACAAAATCAAAGCACCCTACCACAAACAATTGTATGAGACTCCAAGAACATCATCCAAGATCTCATCGACAAAAGAATCATAAATGTGGAAACACCTACCGGGAATCAGATCTTAAAATCTACACAAACCGGAAGGGGTCGAATCAGCAAACAAAGGAAATAAATGGGCGACAAAGG
>VDFB02049217.1:92772014-92786369 GCA_007258455.2 Sequoia sempervirens | reverse complement strand
GATGCCAAGTAGAGAGTGATTGATTTTGTGGCTGCATGTACAAGATATGTCACTGACACAACACATGCATTTATTAGGGTTGGGAAATGGGAGAAGTACTATAGGGATTTGTATGAGGCAGAGGTTCCCCTAGAGCACAAGGCACCTAGTGCATCAGTGGCACTGAGCAATGGACAGATACTGAGCAAACCAACACATAAGATGTCTCACAGCAGGGGAGAGAGTAGCGGTGGGGTATCAAGACCCTATGATAGGCCACACTAGTCATCCTTTGGGGAGCATGGTAGTTCTGACTAGGCCTTATTTTGGCTTATGTTTTTTTGCACTTGTATTTTTTCCATCGAGCCTACAAGCTCTATTTTGGAGATACACTACGACATTATACTGTGACACATTTTGAGCGATATATATATGATTTTTGGTGGTGATTATATGATATGTAGTCTTATATGGATGCATTTATTATGTCACAGATGATTTATGATATTAATATAGTCTATGTGATGATGCCCCTTATTGATATGTTAATGCCTTATTTGTGATTCCTAGATAGTAAATGTATGCATTTACGTTTATGATGTTATGCAAGCCATATATTTATGTTATGTAATGTTTATGATTATGAGATGTGATGCTAGTTTATTTTTATAGTAATTATTTATGGGTATGACATGTGTTTTATGATATACACAAAATGAGATGATAATGGATATATGTGTGTGTGTGTGTGTGCATAATGATTAGGAATATGCACATATGTATAATGATTATGAATGCAATGGAAATTTAGATGGATACTTGCATGCCTAAATGACATGGATATTTTTGTATTTTCAAATGCATGATATATGTATGATCTATCATGTATGTATGTTGATGCTTATATAATGCTTCTAATATGGACATGCATATGGGATGTTTATTTTTGTGTCATAGGATGTCATCATAATGAGGATGGAAGAAGTGTTAGCGTGAAAGACATGGATGTTAGTATGAAAGAAGAATCTTCAATATTTTTCCAAATACACAATAGGCCTTACATTTAATCATCATTGGGCTGTAAAATGACACAAATGGAAAACAAACACCATGGTATGACATAGACCAAGGTGTGCAAGGTCATCCACTTGCAAAATAGGCAGTCGTAGACAAGGAATGTCCTAGCTCATACTAAAGGAAAAATTGCCCCAATCTTTTTTCCAAGACAATCCACAAACAACAATCAAAGAAAAGAGTCATGAGAAATCATCGCTCCTCTAAATATTTCATGGGACATCCTCGAGGAAGCTAGTAACCTGACTCAAAGACAATCAAGAAAAAAGATAAGAAAAAATAGACCACAAGGTCAACAACCATTCAATGTGTTTGCCAAAATATGATTGTTTGATGTTTAGTTGACTAAGTGATTGATGGATTATTTTGTTGACTAAGCCTAGTTTTAGGACAGGAAACATGTCGTATAAGATGTCGAGTCTGGTTTCGATCATGTGACCACTTGTATAAGGCAAATGACTGAGTTTGACTAAATGACAATGGTTGGTTTCAAGGACACATCCTATGTAAGACATAAGTTTTACTAGTTTAATGGTTTGATTGTTTAACTATTTGGACCATTCATTTGATTTGGCTAAGTGACTTTTTTGACTTGTTGTCTTATTGATGCGTGACTTGTCTGAAGTTTTGACGATAGTTTGTGTCTAAGTTGACTTGTCTGATTTATTATGATTGATGTGACAAACCCTAAAGGACCGACCTAGGTGGCCTTGGGGGTTCATCAATAGATGGCCTTGTCTATGTAACAATGCATAGAGACCTTTTAGTTTGACATGACATGATTTTTTTTATTGACAAAGGTCTGAGTCATGATTTCTTTTTACCAAACCTAAGAAGACTGTCTTAATGCCTCAAGGGAACATCGACAAATGGCCTTTCCTATGTTTAGTCATAGAGGCAATGTAGTTCAATTGACTTGACTAACCTTAACTAACTTTTGACTCTATTTTGAAATTTTGCAAGTTATTTGATGTTTTCGTTTTTGACATGTTTTAATTTTTTGGATTTTTTGAAGTTTTATGATTTTTTGGATTTTTGAAGTTTTATGATTTTTTGTCTTTTGATAGTTTTATGATTCTTTTTGATAGTTTTATGATTTTTTTGTCTTTTTGGGAATATTTGATTTTATTTTCTTTTTGAAGTTTTATGATTTTTTTGTCTTTTGATAGTTTTATGGTTTTTTTGGCTTTTTAATGTTTTATGACTTTTTTTCCTTTTGATATAGCAACCACTGATAGATCAAATGACATAGGTCAAGTACATGCTCCCAATCAAGTATAAGACAAATTTATTAGGGGTGGAATGGAATGAGATGAGCGTTATGGAAGGTGAGAAAGACACATGAGGTTGATCATTCCAGGTTATGGAAAGGACAACTAGTTATTATTATGGGTGGTATAGGATAGGCAAATGACAAAGAAAAGTTAGATTGGAATGATGGTAGATGACAGAGCAAATTCAACTACACATGGCGCCTGTTTGCCAAGTTTTCACCATGGTACTTATCCAAAGCGCCACCGAAGTGGTTTTCACTTTTGGAAAAAATATTTCTCTTTATTATTTTATTGATTTTTTTAATTTTTTTGGTGTTACCAAGATGCTTGTTTTCCAAGTTTTCAACAAGGTAATGATTTTTTTTTTTTGAATTTTCTTTTGTATTTTTTTTATTAAGATAGGACTTTTTGGAAGCTATGTGTAGAACCGATATGTCATGATGATGCCTTAGCCTTGTTTGGATGACCATGCTGGATGAAAGGACCTGATTTGGATGTAAAATGTGAGTCAAAAATATGATGGATGATAGAAATGATGGACGAAAGAGGCTATGGTATGATCCCTAATGTGCACATTATGTGGGCCACTAGGCTTCAGACAAAAAGGAGTTTGGGCAATTGATGAACTAGAGTACATCGAGGGGTCATCATCAAAGGTACATTGAAAGAAATTGCCAATGAAGGTGGAATGATATGATGGGCGGATGAATATAGATGGATTGAATGGAATGTATGGAATGAGTGAAAGTGATAGAGTTGAAGATCTTGGATCAACAAGCTCTTTATTTAAAATTTTGCACTAATAGATGTCCCTAGTGATTTTTGGTGGAGGAGCATTATTGGAGACCAATGGTTTCTGATTTTCACTTTTGATTCATCCAATAGCATTTTATGGTGGCTAGAGGATGTGTCTTGACATTCTTGCTCATTCTTGACTTGTATTTTTTATTGGTCCAATAGCATTTTATTTTGGCTAGGGGACTTTTTATTATTTTCTCTTCTTTTCATCATGTCTTTTGATTCTTGATCTCCTTTTAAAGGAATTTTCATTTTTTTATTTTTGAGCTTTGCCCTTGTCTTTTTCTTGATATATTCCTTGTTGATCCATGTCTATGATGCGGATGGACATAAGTGAGTTGGATGAGATGGATGGAGTGACAAAAATTTTTGATGGATGAATGAAAGTGGCATTGCCATCAATGGTGTCTTTGGGACTAGCCTTTTCGGTACCGTTTACATCAAAGGACGTTTTCACATCCTTAACAACTTGGAAAGATGGCTTAGTAGAGGAAACAATAGGGGGGACATACCCTAACCCAAGATAGGTGGTATGGAAGGATAAATTTTGGATATCCTCAATGAGGTCAAGATCAAAGAGTGGATTATCATATATATCTTGGTTGAACATGGGGTTGTCATGGACATGAAAAGTTTGAGTGGAAGCGGATATAGAAAAAGAAGATGTGTCATCAAGATCCCAAGAGGTGTCGATCCATGCATGACCATCTATTTTTCTAGCTTATGAAGTAGTCTTGACATCATTATTAGAGGCCTGAACATTACCATTATCATTTGTCTGCAACTTATCCATACGATAATTTCCACATCCCATATCATGGACTTGGATCTTGGGGTTTGATGGTATGGTAGATGAAGTGGATTCTTTAGTCGATGAATATGGATCAATGTAAGGTGACAAAGTGGAAGATGAAGCCTCATTATTGATAGGCACTTGGAATTGTGTGGTCCCTCTCAGATTACTACAATATTGGAAGGCATCGGGATCACCGACTATTGTGATTTTAGTGCCGTTGTATGGGAATTTAAGGCATTGGTGATATGTTGATGGGACAGCCTTCATGGAATGAATCCATGGTTGGCCTAGGAGAAGGTTGTATGGAAGTTTGAGTTCCAAGACTTGGAAAGTGGTTCCATGACTGTAGGACCAACTCTGATAAGTAGTGTTATGAATCCTTTAGATGATCACTCTTCGTCGTCGTATTCCTTGAAGACAATGCTCTTAGTGGTTTCTACACATGCTTCTGAGAAACCCAACATCTTAACCAATTTTAAGGTACAAATGTTCAACTTTTCTCCACCGTCTATCAAGACTCATCTAACTTTGGTTGTATGGACAAGGACTTCAAGATGTAAAGGGTCATTATGGTTTGTCTTTTTGGTTGAATAGTCTTGTTCAAAAAAAGTGGCATGGTGGGAATTGGTCAAATAGTCTACCATCTCCTGGAAACAATTGACGCCAAGGTTGGTGGGGACGGTTGTGTTATGCAAATATTTTTCAAGGATGGCTCGATGATCAGGTGATATACACAACAATTTTAAGATAGAAATTTGCGCAAGGGTCTTTCTCAATTGGACAAGAAATTTGTATTGAGGATTTGAAGGCTATTGTTGTCGTGATGGAGAACCTTGAATGGTTACCTTGGTTTGGTGAGTGTTTATAGCACATTCAAGAGGCTTCTTAATGGTGATGGTGTTGACATATTCATCGGTAGCTTGAATGTGATTTATGGTAGTGGTATGGTTATATTCATATTTGACATTAGCATAATTGGCAGAATTATTATTATTCTTATTGCCTGAACTAGAGGCTTTTCCTTTTCCATGGTCATGTAAAGGATCGATAAACAATTTATGGTCACTATTTGATGATTGTTGTTGTTGTCTGTTGAGTTTAATGGTTCCATTTTCAACAAGGTCTTGTATGATGTTCTTTAGTTGTCAGAATTGTGCAATGGAATATCCCTTACCTTGATGATAGTCACAAAAGGCATTACCATCCCACCAAGATGGTTTAAACTTTCCAGGATCATATTGTTTTGGGTTTGGAATTTTTATGACATTATGTTGTAGGAGTATTTTGAGAACTAACTCAATCGGCTCCCCTAAAGGAGTGTACTGATGTTTTTTTGGAAACTTCCTTTGGGTTCTTATTTGTTGGGTATTTTAGACTACATTAGAAGTTTGGTCAAATGTTCTCAGTGCATTGTTGGATGTGTTAGGCCCCCTAAGTGTGATGGTAGGACCTATATATATAGTTTTAGCATCGACAACTCCATCATTAGTCGCATTCTTGTTTTAGGCCTAATATTTTCTCTTGTTGTTCGAGGTGTTTTGAGTGTTGGTATTTTTATTGGGCATCTTGATTTCTCCTTTTTCAATTAAAGCCTTTTCCAGGATTATTCCTTTTTCCACTAAATCAAAAAAGGAAATGCAACATTGCACCTGCAAATCATGCTTCAAGTTTGAGTTTAAGTTTTCAATGAACATGACAACTTTCTATTTCTCAGGTATCTCAATGAGACATTAACTAGCCAAGCCTCTCCATCATTGGAAGAAGGTTACAAAATTTTCACCCTCTTCTTGCGTGGTATGGCATAGCATGGCAATGGTAATTTCATTTTCAATGCAAAATGTGAAGTATTCCACAAACTTGTTTTCTAGTTCTCCCCATGTTCTTATGCCAGTCGGTAATCGTGAGAACCACTCAAGTGCTATGCCCATAAGACTTTTTGGGAAAAGTCCCATTAGGTATGTGGGATCATATGCAATGTCTATACATTCTATGAAAAATTCTCTTATGTGTTTAAGCAGATTGCTCCTCCCTTTATACTTAGGTAAGTTTGGTACGACATAGTTGTGTGGGAAGGGTGGCATGTATAAACTCCTATCGAAAGGAAAAGGACATAAGTACTGGGTAGAGTAAGTCTTTTTGTTGGACATTTGCATACTTTCCATATGTTGTTGTAAGGCCAACATTTGAGTTTGTAAGACATCCACTTGAGTCAATGATGGGTCTTGTGTATTTTGCAAGCTTTTGTTGGTGTTTTGGAGTCCAATGTTGTGGGACGAGTTTTGATTACCTGTATATGTGTTATTGATTGGTTTTGGTTTTTTGTTTGGGACATGTATGTGTATGACAGATTTTGATTTGGTATGTTTTGGTATGGTGTCAGGATATGAGCATTATGAAGTGAGTTGGATGGTATATTCCATGAGCTTGCAAACATTTGGTCTTGTGGATTTTGGTTGCCATATTGGGGAAAAGGTCCTTGGTTACCATATTGCATAAAGGGTCCTTGGTTGCCAATTTATATGTTTTGTGAAATGGAGCCTTGGGTATGTCCATGAGGAATATGTCATGATTGTGATGTGATGATGTGTTGAGAATCCCCTATGTTTGGTATGGCATTTGTTGTGTTGATGATAACTTTAGACATTGTGTTTATGTCAAATGGACTTGAGGATGATGTCCCTATGGTAAATTTCATGGGTTGTATTGTGTTAAAGGTCATTCCTTGTGTCATGCTTTGTGTATTTCCATGTGTTCCAAATAAGGAGGTTTTAATTGTTTTTGTTTCTTTTGTAGTTCCTCCTAATGGCATAGATGTATTAACTTGTGAGATAGAGCCACTAGAGACAATTGTATTATTTCCTTGAGTTTGGTTGATGGGTTTGGATGTTGCTCATAATGTATTGACATCAAAACCAAGAGGTAATGTGGCACCTTCTGTCAATAATTTAGATAGGTAGCATTGAGGTTCATGTGCCAAGAATTCATCCACAAAAGAGGAAAATTCAAGATCTTAGGCAGCAGCCTCTAGTTCTTCTACAACAATGTTTCAATTTTGGTCTCTAGTGACAAATTTCTCCAATAAGGATTTGTATGATCTAGGTGCCCCTTGTGATGAATTTGAAAATGGGTTGACAAACTCATTGTCTTGTGGGAAAGCCATGTCTTTTCTTTTCCTTTTCAACCTAGTTTCAACCATGTAAGACTTGCAAAAGGGAAAGTAAATGTGAGGATGATGTGGTGGGATGTCTAAGGTGATTATGCAAAGGTATACCTAAGGATGACCAAGGTTATGGAAGATGAAGGACATATCAAATAACAATACCAAGTTATGAATTCAAAGTGACAAGGTATCAAGATTTGAATCCTAAGGATAGTGTCACAATGAGGTCCAAGCTATAGCAATGTCTATGCAAGGTGTCTATTTTCTTGTATTTTTGGGATATAAGTGTCTAAGGATGATACTTAAGTGTGAGATCAAAATATAGAATGGTGTCTAAGGTATGCCAAATGAAATGCAAGTGTGAAATGGATGGTAGGTAGAAAATGACAATATGGACTAAAGTGATGATTAAAGGTATGATTACTAAACACCTTATGGGAAAGCCTAAGCAAGGTTGCTTGACCAAACTAATGTAGCCAAGGTTACAAATCTAGTTTATCAAGACTTCAATAATGATGATGACTAAATGACAAGGTTTGACAAAGGTGGTCTCAAACTAGCCTTGTGAGTTGAGGGGCCAACTCCGTTGATGGTCAAAACAACACAACAACATTAAACAAAATATTACTATTCTATTTCTCCTGAAAGAGAAAGATAACACATGGAGATCTAACTCCCAAGGTCCTGGTAATTGGTTCTCAATTATGTTGATTTCACTCAGTGGTTGATATAACTATAATGTTCAAGGGGCCTTTACTGGTAACAAAGAACAAGATTGCATAACATCAATTAGTCTACGTTTGGGGGGTTTTAAATAAAAGAAAAAGATGAATCAGAGCTTTAAATCAAAGAAACGTGAGTAAAATTCTTACATATCCAGACATGCATGTCAATAATGAGTGTTTATTCCACCTAAGCACAACTATAGCAAGATGCAATCCATAGAATAAACTATGCTACTGCATACATCCATAATGCTAATTCAGATATCATCAATATTCACTAAACTTACTTCAAACAAATCACTCACTCATCATCCAAAATACAGATCAAATGAATACAATAACAATTTAATTCATAGATAATCCAATGATATAATCTTGAATCTAGTTCCTTCTATTGACTTTCATCAAATAAGAAACAATTAAGCACAACAAAAATCACTAGCGTATGGATTGATCATGTACCATTAACCTTATCAAAATAGATCCAAAATTTAGAACCATAACATGAAAATGTATGAAAAAATGTAAAGTAACCAAGTTCTACTGAACTTTTAGAGTATCTCTCCTAAAACATAGAAATCCTAGATCTAATCACTATTTTCTATCATTAGGTGGCTGATCTTTCTTCAATTAGCCGACCTTTACAAAGTAGATTCTAAAAATACATATAGGGTGCCATATGCATGAGTTTCTCAATTATCAATCAAGATCCACAATTCATGGAGTCAAAACTGAACACAAAAGTAGACTTAGGAACCCCTGTTTCAAGACTTGATCACTTTGTTGTATAAAAGAAAATCTGATACTCCAAGGAGAAAGTGAAACCCACGGATCAAACTTAGAGTTGAACTTATGTCAAAACCCACAAAAAGAGGAGAAGAGCAGATAGAGTATGGCAAAAAGAGTCAGTCAATTTTGCACTGAATGCTCAAGGATGTACTCGTCATAACTGGAGAACACCTATTGAAGAGTACCCAAATCTGGCCCATCTAACCAATCACCTTCAAATTTGATCCTTCCAAATTCTACAACAACCAATCTTTACATCTCCTTTAACTTGATTAACTCCTTTCTAGTAGTTCTTACCTCCTCCCGGATATCCATAAACTGATCTAGCAATAAATCCTCCCCATCATCTCCCTTTTGCATGATTTCCTCAAACCTACCCCTCCATCTCTCCCTTAGTTCATCCAAAGACAGGCCTTCTTTGTTTGAGGAATCTAAGTTGATTAAAATGGCCACAATTTCTTCTAATTCGACCATCTGTTGATTCAAGTCCTTACTCATTTCTTGGACTTCTTCTTGATGTCCATGCATAGCCCTAGACTTATATCTTATGATGCTCACAATTTTTTCCACAAAATCTTCATTACCCTGCTCAAGAATTGAATATTCTAGCAAGGTGGACTTGGGAACTTTGCTAATATCCTCAAGCCTTTTAACATATTCCTTGTATTCATCATCCTGCTTATCCAGATCCTTAGCCTATTGGTCTAGATCTTCTGCCAACTCAAGAGAAGCCTTATGAATCTTAGAACCTTCAACAAGAACATCATCAACCTCCTGGTTGAGCTTATCCAACCATTTATCCATCAATCCCACCTTGCTTTTCATTTGAATCAAATCATCTACTTCCCTCTTTGTTAGCAAAACTGGGGATTCAGGAAGAGTAGCTTGTTGAGAAATGGGACTTGAAACATCTTTCAAAAAACCATGGAGCTGATCCAATTGAGCCTTAAGCTCATCCTTCCTTTGTTTATCTTTGATCATCCGTGTTTTAGTTGAAGAGGCCACAATATCAATTAAACTCATCTGCTGGTTTCTTGTAGGCTTTCCCAAATTTACTGCCCCCAACTGATAATCAATGATTTGCATACCATCACGACTCTTTTCCATTATAGGTATGGCACATTCAACAACAATCTCTCCAACATCAGTGAGCCTAGTAGAGTGAAGAACCCGAGCCTTCTTTTTAGGTTTCTCTTTCCCAATCTCTTTCATCATTTCTTCCCAATTCAACGAATATGGTTGGACAACTTGTTTTCTTTCCAAGTCCAATTTTAACCAAGTAGGAGCAATAGGAGTAGTGGATGCCTGGGCTGAAGAAGAAGCAACAGTAGTGGAAGACAGAGGTTGTAACAATGTAGGCCCCGGTTGAGAATCAACTTCTTGCACATTTTGTTGATTACTTTGTTCCTTTTCCTGTGCTAACCTTTCTGCTTCCTCTTTATCCTTTTGTTCTTGCAGCGTTTTAGTTTCTAGCTCCCGCTTTAAACATTCCTCTTCCTCTTTCTTTTTCTCCAACATTTGATCCCGCTGCTTCTTCAGCTCTTCAACATAGTCCCATGCCTCCTTGGACTTCTTTTCATATTCAACAATCTCAATAGCCTCTCTTTCCCTTTTCAAACGCTCTTTCTCTTCCTTTTTCCTATAAGCCTCTTCTTGTGCTTTGAGCTTAGCTTCAATAGCTTCTTTTTCTCTTCTTTGCTCGGCCTTTTCCTCTTCAAGGTTATGAATTTTTTGCTGCATTATCAACTTATCCCTCTCCTCTTGAATCTTGAGCTCTTGCTCCTTTTGTTGTTGTTGTTGAGCTAATTCATCGGCCTTCACCTTATCTTCCAACTCCTTCTACTTGACTGCCAACTCAAATTGTGCCTTGGCCTCCTCCTCTTGTTGCTTAGCTGATGCCTCAGCTTGTGCCTTAGCATCAACTTCTCTTTTTACATCTTCAAAGATCAAAGAGTTTCCACTGATCTTCCTCAGTCAATATATGTTCGGTTCCTGCATCATCTATCATATCAAAAGATGTTAATACATGATGCTCTTTATCAGATGGAGTCTTTTCTAAATTTTTTTCTATGTTATGTATCTCAATTTCATCCTCCATTCGCTTTAAGACCTTTGCTTCATTATGGAGGGCTCCCTTTGGTGATTCTTGACCTAATTCCTGTGCATCAGAGGGCTGAGTCGGTTCCTCCCCTGCAACAGATGTAGAAGCACCCACCTCCGCAATTGTTTCATCTTCATGTACCTTTGGAAGGTCTTGAGGAACCACCTCCTCTTGTGTACTAGAAGGCATAAACTCTAAAGGCTCCTTAGGTGCCATCCTTCTCTTTGCCCTTTTCTATCCTTGGGTGGTACCTGCAACTTTCCTCTTCTTAGATGATGGAGCCTCGACCTAATTAGCCCTCAAACTCACCCATTGAATACTCCTATCGAGCACCGGTCTTGCAATTTGCATTATGTCAATTGTCTCATCAGCATTCCAATCTATTGGATCAAGATCCTTAGTACCAATCTTGTCTGCATCATACCTAAGATCCAAAACTATCCCATCATCAGACAATGTTTCTGGAATGTCTTCCTTTATCCCAAACTCAACCATAAGTGGGATAGGTATCCTTTCATAATTCCTCTTCCTAAGGTCATATTCATCTTGCAAGTCCTCCCAGAAATCCTCCAACAAATTAAAGTGCTTCTCAAAGACACTGGGAAGCAAAGCCCTCATCTTGTGCTTGGGGTCATAGTATTTCCTTGCAATGTACAAGCCCAACTTTAAATAAACTAATTCATCACAAACAACCTTAGCTGCCTGAATGTGTGGACAGTTAAAGGCTCCCAGCTTCATTGGAAACTTATGGCACCCAGTCTTGTGTTTGTTGCCAAACTGGAAATTCATAGCCAAGGCTTGATAAATAAACTCCATTAAAATGATCCTATCACCACAACATCTAGGTAGCAAATGGGGGTGACCATCAAAGCCTACTAACTTGAAATAGGTGAATGTGGGGTACTGGATAAACCAATGCCCCCATTCATTCACAAAAGCCATTGCCGCCCTGCTAAGCCTATATCCCGCATCACCATTAAGTTTGTTAATAATGACATAAAGAAAGGCATCATTAACCCTTCTATAATGTTGCTCTGATGCCTGCAAGGTGAGCTGATTATAATACTCCCACACTCTCTTCTATCCTTGGGCTTCCCCCAATATACCTACTATTTGAAGTCTAGGAAAAATACCTACTTGGGCAGCTACATAAACTACATAGGAGGTCATAAAGAATACTATTTCTCTTTAATTTTTATCATTTGATTGTGAATGTTGTCAGACACTATCATTGACCAGTCAAATTGTTGCCTCCCATCCAAAATAGTTTGAATGAAAGGAAACATCCATTCTTTAAATAGTGAAGCATCCCTTTTTCCGAACACCCTAGAAAGGAACATGATTATATCTACAATTTCTTTACTAAATTATACTCTCTTAGGCTAGTTTGGAAGCTTGGTCAGAGACTTCTTCTCCACCCTCATCCAAGTCTTATTCATGTGAAATCTATTCCTCTCCTTATTATCACTGTAAAGCTTCAAAGCCTCCACCTCATTCAATTGCTTAGGATTCTTGGGATCAGGTATATGAAATAGGAATTTGATCATTGGAGGCATGAAGTCAATAATGACATTACCCTTTACATCCACACACTACCTAGTAGCAGGGTTATATGCTCTAGCTGCTGCAAGAATCAACTTCGGACATTGGATAGATAGGGGGAAGAGTGTAACATGTGCCAGCCCAAATTGAACAATCCTTTCTATCCTTCCTGTGACCTGCTCCTCAGTGAATGTCTCCTCATGCAATTCTTCATAGTTAAAAGGGCCCAAATTGGTGTCAATAACATCAGCCCATTCAGAATCAATTTTGCTAGCTGTGAGGACAAAATCCCTATGCCTACATCTCAAGGTATACGGAAGTTGTTCCACCTTGATCTTCTTCGGTCTAACTCCTTGCCATGAAGTTTCACATGGTTGGATTCTCTAAGAGGCCTCATCTGATGCTCCTGACATTTCTTAATTCCTACAACAATTTCTTGTATTAGATGAACAAAACATCTAAGTTAGTCAATCATATGATCCCTCCTCCATCCTCCTAAGATAATATTTACTTGGTCAAACTATGCCTTTATTGGAGGCGGAACCATAGAAGTATTAGGCATAAACAATCTCTCTTATCATGCGGTGGGGCCGGGATCGGAACTAGACAAGGAGCAAAACAATGTCAGAAGCGGGACTGGAACAAGAACCAAACCAGAACCAAAACAAGGTCGAAAGCAGTACCAGAATGAGGATCAGACCAAAAACAAATGTTAGTTTCCAATTTCAACTTCTCCTCTGGATCCGGTTCTGACCAAGAATAAAGATATAAAGATGTCATAATAATGAATGGGAGTAGAATAATTCCAGCAAACGAAGAGTATTTGAAACAAGGCAGTCATATGAACCATAAACCCTGGGTCACATGGGCCCCAAAGGAAACTAGAAATAACATAGTTTAATCCTCCAACAACTCCTCCGTACAAAAGTCATTTAAACAATGGAAAAGGTTATATTGCAAAACCCTAGTTCGCCCGACACCCTACTTCCAAAAACTAGGGCACAACAAGAATTCCGTACGAACAACCCAAAATTGACATGAGAATACTAGAATAGGGTCTCAAAATGAATTTCATCACCCAAGCAAGGAAACCCCTTAAAAAATTGAAACCCTATTCAAAACCAGAGTACGACAAACGAACCCATCACAAAAGCGACAATATAACAAACAACAAAACCAAAAACGATAAATGAAAGACAAACCCAAAATGGAACAAAATGGAAAAGAAAGAAAACAAACAAGCAGAACAAGAAGAACAACACAAACACCAACAAAGGAAAAAAAACAAAAGAAAAAAGAACAAAACCCCTCCTGCGAATGCACCAAAACAACACACTCAAAAGAAGAAACAGGTGAAGGAAAAACAAAGAAACCTACGTCAAAAAGCTCCTCAGGATTGACCAAAAATTAGCTAAGATTTGCTCCGCAATTCTCCCCCATTCAAATCAATTCTTTCAAGACTTTCCTGGCCGTGGTTTGCTTAAATTTTTTGCATAATAATAACAATGAGGAAATTTAAGCATAATTAAACCTTTAATCACTAATTCGTGTGTGCAAACAGGCTGCATTTAATGCCATAAATGTGGTCGTTCAGGGATGGAGCCAACGACGCAAACAAACAGTTAAGTCAAGTCCACAAAACATCAAAAGGTAAGGCAGACACGGAGCCTGGTCAGAAACAAGATAAAGAAACTACACAGAGTTCCCTATTTCATTTCCAACCTCGGATCCGACCCCGACAGAGGAACCGACCAAAAACGACAAACGAAGACGGGGGGCGGAGACAAAACCGAAAGGGAACTTCACAAAGTTCAAAGTTCCATTCTGAGTCCAGATTTGGTCCTGACCAAAAAGAAAAGAACAAAACACACAAGCACAAGGGAAGCGGGACCAGAATGAAAAATGGACCCAGCCCGAACAACAGAGAAAGTGAGGAAGAAAAAGAGCGGAGACGGGGTCGGGACGGGAACACAATATGGAAACTTGAAACTTCCAATGTGAGTTCCAATCCTGGTTCCGATCCCACGCTAGCAAACAAACAAAATACCAGCAAACGACCAACAAACAAGAGGATGGACCAACCCAAGTGTTCGTCGAAAACAACCAACAAAACAAAG
>VDFB02049217.1:92738476-92771914 GCA_007258455.2 Sequoia sempervirens | reverse complement strand
GATCAAGGGGTAGTTTATTCTTTGAACCAACGCAATGTAAGTACATTGCTTCAAAGAGGGCAATGTAGATATGCAAAATTAACATTATGCATTCGATCGGATTCAGTCAAATTAGATGTCACATTAGGACCATTCATCAATTAATCAGGTGCACTTTCATCCATTCATTAGGTAATTTCATCTCCTAGGATCATTTATTTAAAATCAAATAAACATTATCATCAACCTTTAAATAAATCAAAAATCCTTTTAAATCAAATCTTAAATCATATTCCATCATTTCTAATTCAAATAAATTAGAAATCAAAGTCTTAAAAAGTCAACTCCACCTAATCAGCATTAAACCAAGATAATCAATATCATTTATTTAATCTTAACCCCTGACAAATACTAATCTCACCCACTCTTGCATTCTCTTCTAGATTTGGCCACTTGCACATGAAATTGCATTTAATTGATTTATCAAAATATTTATTTTCAACATGGCATTTATGGGGAATATTCCCTCAATTTTGAATTCAAAGGCAAGTTGATTTGTCCCTCCAACATTGCATTTACTACTCATTTTCTTGTCCCCCACTTAGCATTTACTCTCAAATTTGAATTCAAATTCTCCCTCTCATGGGCACTCTTCCCAAATCTTGCACAACCATTGACCTATCATCATTTGACAAGTGTCATTTTCTCATTGGAGAATCTTTAGTCCCACATTCACCATCTTGGCCAATCTATCATCAAGAAAATCTATAAAATAAGGCCTTCATTATCATTCATGGATCCACAACTTTATGCAAGGTTACTCTCTTGGTTTGAGAAATAATCTTGTTTTCATCTCCATTGCACTTCATCATCTTGAGCTATTAATCAAGGGTTGGGAAAGGGTCACTAGCACATGTGACACCAATCCACTATGGAATAGGTAATTTGTTGAGTGTTTTCATTATGCTTGTGGTTTTCTTTTATCTTTTGTTGCATTTGGAACATTTGCAAGGTATTTCATAGGGTCATGCTTGAAGAATTTGTGATTTACTAACCTTGTTTGAAGCTTAGTCTTTTGTAGATTTCAAAAACATGCACCACATAAATTATAATAGAAATATATGTTACCACTTTTAAAAAATCATGGACTTTAGTTTTTTAAGGAATTATAATAGAAACATGTGCCCCCATTTAACTCATGTAGTTAAGTAATTTATATTTTTTATATTTAAATAATTTGTATTATATGAGATAATTTTTGTTTTTTTAGATTTCCTTAGGAGGCCCATTTTTACACCGAAGGCGTGTCCTATATGAGTTTTTGAAACTCATTTTCCCCTTCAACAGTTAAGATGGAGTTACATGACATGGTTGATAGGAAAACAATTCTCGGCCGTCCATCATTTTTTGCCACTTTTGGGCTATTTTTTGCCGTTTTTTGTCTATTTTCCCGCCGTACTTTTCTCTTGCTGTGCTTTTTTACTTTCCCCGCCTCTATCGGTTCGCTCCTCCAAACACAAAACCCCTTTCTTCTCCAAACTCTATTGCGGCCCAGAATTCAACCCCCCAAATAGAAATTCAGAGCCGATCTGATCACAAACAAAAATATACGTCTTCTGATTCTGAAAAGGACATTCACCAGACAAGATTGCAAAACGATGAATAAAATTCTTAGATTCCATCAGGCTTTGATTATCGGGGTTTAGCTTTAGTTGCAGAGCAACAAAATTGTAGATGCACTTCTCCAATTTGGCGAGCTGTGAAAACAAGGTGCACGGGAAAATAAAGTTTCGATGAGGGTTTCAGAGTATGTTTATTTAAATGAAAATTACATTTAAGATCTTAATAATGAGCACATTTAGGTTTTAAAATAAAATGGAAATTACGGCAAAGTTCCTATTAATGAGCAAATTTAGGTTTTAAAATTACAACATCCTTTACCTTGTGCAGTTAAGCATAAATTAGCATAATTAATATATATAATGTATATTTTAGATTTTAAAGTTTTTGACATCCTTTACTCTACATAGTTAAGTATAAATTAGCATAATTAATATAGTATGTTTATTAAAATGAAAATTACGCCTTAATAACTAGCACATTTAGGTTTTAACATTATGTCATCCTTTCCCTTATAAAATATAACAAATAATTAATTTTAAATATATTATAATAGTATTTTATAATAAAAATTTAAAAAATTAATATTAATATTAAAATTATTTTCTAAATGACCTATCAATTGATCTCATTTACTACACAAATGTGTGCAAAAAATAAACCATTTTTTCCCTAATTCACCTTCCACGCCTCTTTGGTGTACCCATTACACAAGGTGCCATAGCTAGTTTATGTAAAATTCCCCTAATGTGAAGTTTTATGATTTTTTTGGATTTTTGAAGTTTCATGATTTTTGTCTTTTTGATAGTTTTATGATTTTTTTGTCTTTTTGATAGTTTTATGTTTTTTTTGTCTTTTGGGGAATATTTGTTTTTTGTCTCTTTGAGGTTTTATGATTTTTGTCTTTGGGAATATTTGGATTTTTTTCTTTTTGAAGTTTTATGATTTTTTTGTCTTTTTGGGAATATTTGATTATTTTGTCTTTTGATAGTTTTATGATTTTTTTGGCTTTTTAATGTTTTATGACTTTTTTTTCCTTTTGATATAGCAACCACTAATAGATCAAATGACATGGGTCAAGTACATGCTCCCAATCAAGTATAAGACCAATTTATTAGGGGTGGAATGGAATGAGATGAGCGTTATGGAAGCTGAGAAGGACACATGAGGTTGATCGTTCCAGGTTATGGAAAGGACAACTAGTTATTATTATGGGTGGTATAGGATAGGAAAATGACAAAGAAAAGTTAGATTGGAATGATGGTAGATGACAGAGCAAATTCAACTACACATGGCGCCTGTTTGCCAAGTTTTCACCATGGTACTTATCCAAAGCGCCACCGAAGTGGTTTTCACTTTTGGAAAAAATATTTCTCTTTATTATTTTCTTGATTTTTTTTATTTTTTTGGTGTTACCAAGATGCTTGTTTTCCAAGTTTTCAACAAGGTAATGATTTTTTTTTTTGAATTTTCTTTTGTATTTTTTTTATTAAGATAGAACTTTTTGGAAGCTATGTGTAGAACCGATATGTCGTGATGATGCCTTAACCTTGTTTGGATTACCATGTTGGATGAAAGGACCTGATTTGGATGTAAAATGTGAGTCGAAAATATGATGGACGATAGAAATGATGGACAAAAGAAGCTATGGTATGATCCCTAATGTGCACATTATGTGGGCCACTAGGCTTCAGACAAAAAGGAGTTTGGGCAATTGATGAACTAGAGTACATCGAGGGGTCATCGTCAAAGGTACATTGAAAGAAATAGCCAATGAAGGTGGAATGATATGATGGGCGGATGAACATAGATGGATTGAATGGAATGTATGGAATGAGTGAAAGTGATACAGTTGAAGATCTTGGATCAACAAGCTCTTTATTTAAAAATTTGCACTTATAGATGTCCCTAGTGATTTTTGGTGGAGGAGCATTATTGGAGACCAATGGTTTCTGATTTTCACTTTTGATTCATCCAATAGCATTTTATGGTGGCTAGAGGATGTGTCTTGACATTCTTGCTCATTCTTGACTTGTATTTTTTATTGGTCCAATAGCATTTTATTTTGGCTAGGGGACTTTTCTTTATTTTCTCTTCTTTTCATCATGTCTTTTGATTCTTGATCTCCTTTTAAAGGAATTTTCATTTTTTTATTTTTGAGCTTTGCCCTTGTCTTTTTCTTGATATATTCCTTGTTGATCCATGTCTATGATGCGGATGGACATAAGTGAGTTGGATGAGATGGATGGAGTGACAAAAATTTTTGATGGATGAATGAAAGTGGCATTGCCATCAATGGTGTCTTTGGGACTAGCCTTTTCGGTACCGTTTACATCAAAGGACGTTTTCACATCCTTAACAACTTGGAAAGATGGCTTAGTAGAGGAAACAATAGGGGGGACATACCCTAACCCAAGATAGGTGGTATGGAAGGATAAATTTTGGATATCCTCAATGAGGTCAAGATCAAAGAGTGGATTATCATATATATCTTGGTTGAACATGGGGTTGTCATGGACATGAAAAGTTTGAGTGGAAGCGGATATAGAAAAAGAAGATGTGTCATCAAGATCCCAAGAGGTGTCGATCCATGCATGACCATCTATTTTTCTAGCTTATGAAGTAGTCTTGACATCATTATTAGAGGCCTGAACATTACCATTATCATTTGTCTGCAACTTATCCATACGATAATTTCCACATCCCATATCATGGACTTGGATCTTGGGGTTTGATGGTATGGTAGATGAAGTGGATTCTTTAGTCGATGAATATGGATCAATGTAAGGTGACAAAGTGGAAGATGAAGCCTCATTATTGATAGGCACTTGGAATTGTGTGGTCCCTCTCAGATTACTACAATATTGGAAGGCATCGGGATCACCGACTATTGTGATTTTAGTGCCGTTGTATGGGAATTTAAGGCATTGGTGATATGTTGATGGGACAGCCTTCATGGAATGAATCCATGGTTGGCCTAGGAGAAGGTTGTATGGAAGTTTGAGTTCCAAGACTTGGAAAGTGGTTCCATGACTGTAGGACCAACTCTGATAAGTAGTGTTATGAATCCTTTAGATGATCACTCTTCGTCGTCGTATTCCTTGAAGACAATGCTCTTAGTGGTTTCTACACATGCTTCTGAGAAACCCAACATCTTAACCAATTTTAAGGTACAAATGTTCAACTTTTCTCCACCGTCTATCAAGACTCATCTAACTTTGGTTGTATGGACAAGGACTTCAAGATGTAAAGGGTCATTATGGTTTGTCTTTTTGGTTGAATAGTCTTGTTCAAAAAAAGTGGCATGGTGGGAATTGGTCAAATAGTCTACCATCTCCTGGAAACAATTGACGCCAAGGTTGGTGGGGACGGTTGTGTTATGCAAATATTTTTCAAGGATGGCTCGATGATCAGGTGATATACACAACAATTTTAAGATAGAAATTTGCGCAAGGGTCTTTCCCAATTGGTCAAGAAAGTTGTATTGAGGATTTGAAGGCTATTGTTGTCGTGATGGAGAACCTTGAATGGTTACCTTGGTTTGGTGAGTGTTTATAGCACATTCAAGAGGCTTCTTAATGGTGATGGTGTTGACATATTCATCGGTACCTTGAATGTGATTTATGGTAGTGGTATGGTTATATTCATATTTGACATTAGCGTAATTGGCAAAATTATTATTAGTTTTATTGCCCGAACTAGAGGCCTTTCTTTTTCCATGGTCATGTAAAGGATTGATAAACAATTTATGGTCACTATTTGATGATTGTTGTTGTTGTCTGTTGAGTTTAATGGTTCCATTTTCAACAAGGTCTTGTATGATGTTCTTTAGTTGTCGGAATTGTGCAATGGAATATCCCTTACCTTGATGATAGTCACAAAAGGCATTACCATCCCACCAAGATGGTTTAAACTTTCCAGGATCATATTGTTTTGGGTTTGGAATTTTTATGACATTATGTTGTAGGAGTATTTTGAGAACTAACTCAATCGGCTCCCCTAAAGGAGTGTACTGATGTTTTTTTGGAAACTTCCTTTGGGTTCTTATTTGTTGGGTATTTTAGACTACATTAGAAGTTTGGTCAAATGTTCTTAGTGCATTGTTGGATGTGTTAGGCCCCCTAAGTGTGATGGTAGGACCTATATATATAGTTTTAGCATCGACAACTCCATCATTAGTCGCATTCTTGTTTTAGGCCTAATATTTTCTCTTGTCGTTCAAGGTGTTTTGAGTGTTGGTATTTTTATTGGGCATCTTGATTTCTCCTTTGTCAATTAAAGCCTTTTCTAGGATGATTCCTTTTTCCACTAAATTGAAAAAGGAAGTGCAACATTGCACCTGCAAATCATGCTTCAAGTTTGAGTTTAAGTTTTCAATGAACATGACAACTTTCTATTTCTCAGGTATCTCAATGAGACATTAACTAGCCAAGCCTCTCCATCATTGGAAGAAGGTTACAAAATTTTCACCCTCTTCTTACGTGGTATGGCATAGCATGGCAATGGTAATTTCATTTTCAATGCAAAATGCGAAGTATTCCACAAACTTGTTTTCTAGTTCTCCCCATGTTCTTATGCCAGTCGGTAATCGTGAGAACCACTCAAGTGCTATGCCCATAAGACTTCTTGGGAAAAGTCCCATTAGGTATGTGGGATCATATGCAATGTCTATACATTCTGTGAAAAATTCTCTTATGTGTTTAAGCAGATTGCTCCTCCCTTTATACTTAGGTAAGTTTGGTACGACATAGTTGTGTGGGAAGGGTGGCATGTATAAACTCCTATCGAAAGGAAAAGGACATAAGTACTGGGTAGAGTAAGTCTTTTTGTTGGAAATTTGCATACTTTCCATATGTTGTTGTAAGGCCAACATTTGAGTTTGTAAGACATCCACTTGAGTCAATGATGGGTCTTGTGTATTTTGCAAGCTTTTGTTGGTGTTTTGGAGTCCAATGTTGTGGGACGAGTTTTGATTACCTATATATGTGTTATTGATTGGTTTTGGTTTTGTGTTTGGGACATGTATGTGTATGACAGATTTTGATTTGGTATGTTTTGGTATGGTGTCAGGATATGAGCATTATGAAGTGAGTTGGATGGTATATTCCATGAGCTTGCAAACATTTGGTCTTGTGGATTTTGGTTGCCATATTGGGGAAAAGGTCCTTGGTTACCATATTGCATAAAGGGTCCTTGGTTGCCAATTTATATGTTTTGTGAAATGGAGCCTTGGGTATGTCCATGAGGAATATGTCATGATTGTGATGTGATGATGTGTTGAGAATCCCCTATGTTTGGTATGGCATTTGTTGTGTTGATGATAACTTTAGACATTGTGTTTATGTCAAATGGACTTGAGGATGATGTCCCTATGGTAAATTTCATGGGTTGTATTGTGTTAAAGGTCATTCCTTGTGTCATGCTTTGTGTATTTCCATGTGTTCCAAATAAGGAGGTTTTAATTGTTTTTGTTTCTTTTGTAGTTCCTCCTAATGGCATAGATGTATTAACTTGTGAGATAGAGCCACTAGAGACAATTGTATTATTTCCTTGAGTTTGGTTGATGGGTTTGGATGTTGCTCATAATGTATTGACATCAAAACCAAGAGGTAATGTGGCACCTTCTGTCAATAATTTAGATAGGTAGCATTGAGGTTCATGTGCCAAGAATTCATCCACAAAAGAGGAAAATTCAAGATCTTAGGCAGCAGCCTCTAGTTCTTCTACAACAATGTTTCAATTTTGGTCTCTAGTGACAAATTTCTCCAATAAGGATTTGTATGATCTAGGTGCCCCTTGTGATGAATTTGAAAATGGGTTGACAAACTCATTGTCTTGTGGGAAAGCCATGTCTTTTCTTTTCCTTTTCAACCTAGTTTCAACCATGTAAGACTTGCAAAAGGGAAAGTAAATGTGAGGATGATGTGGTGGGATGTCTAAGGTGATTATGCAAAGGTATACCTAAGGATGACCAAGGTTATGGAAGATGAAGGACATATCAAATAACAATACCAAGTTATGAATTCAAAGTGACAAGGTATCAAGATTTGAATCCTAAGGATAGTGTCACAATGAGGTCCAAGCTATAGCAATGTCTATGCAAGGTGTCTATTTTCTTGTATTTTTGGGATATAAGTGTCTAAGGATGATACTTAAGTGTGAGATCAAAATATAGAATGGTGTCTAAGGTATGCCAAATGAAATGCAAGTGTGAAATGGATGGTAGGTAGAAAATGACAATATGGACTAAAGTGATGATTAAAGGTATGATTACTAAACACCTTATGGGAAAGCCTAAGCAAGGTTGCTTGACCAAACTAATGTAGCCAAGGTTACAAATCTAGTTTATCAAGACTTCAATAATGATGATGACTAAATGACAAGGTTTGACAAAGGTGGTCTCAAACTAGCCTTGTGAGTTGAGGGGCCAACCTAGATGAAAAAAAGACTAAAATAATGGAAGGGTTGAAGTCAAGACAAATTTGATTTGGTTACTATGGACTAGTCTCAAGTTTGATAAGTTTCCAAGACTAAAGTTCACAACAAGGTATATGCAAGCTAGAAGATGCCTAAATTTTTTGCCTATGGTGGATGCAAGGTATACAATGATAAATAGATAGCTAGATAGTGAATGACAATGTTGCAAGTCTATGGTCAAAGACTCGGGTTATGCTCAGGATCAATCAGAAAATGACTTTGTTTTAGTTTTCCTCAAGATTTTTGGTAGCAGGAAATTGTGTCGCTTGATGTCTCAATTGTGGTTTAGAACAATCAATTGCAGTTTCCTGGAAATGTCAATTGTGGTTTTTTGTGTCATGGTTGCAGTGAAGGACAGTCAATGCAGTTTATAGTGTATGTTGCTTAGTTTTTTACCATATTTTGACCAAATTTTAAGGTGATTTTATGATGTTCAATTCTAGAAAACACAAAAAACAATCTAAAAATGCTTGTATTTTGTCTAGTCTGAATGTTTAAAATGTCTAAATGTTTAAAGACACTTGTAGACAATGCACAATCCTGGGGTTAACAAGGAAACCACTGGTTGATATCCCCACTTGGATTTCTCCAGCCACTTAAACAAGGTGGACAACTAGATATTTGGTGGCACTGGCTCCCCCTTACACAACACTCACTTCTTGGGCTCACCAAGTCTTGATTCCCCAAAGAGGAATTTTTGTCTCTACACATGAATAGTGAAGATGTGGGGAAACTTCAGAGCTCCAACCTCCTGGGATCAACGACTGCATAAAAAGGTTTTTGGCCACTAAAATAATTGGTTCTTAGTAAGAGCATTTGTTCAAGGTGGCCATACACATGGCAAGATTAGCTCAAGATTATGGTCAATCAAGAGGCCTCCTAGTCCCTTCCTAGGAAAGGAATTTGATGTAGCTCACAAGGCTACTGAGGGTGGCACTTGTTGGTATGACACATCTACACTTGTTGCTTAATGACTTTCGTCAAAAAGCACTTTTCTTATATAGCAGTTTGAAAGAGCTTGGATTCAGCTTGTCACCGCTTGGGTCATTCCCACCTTTCGAAGTGGGGTGGTAGGCCCTCTAAAAAAAGGGTACACAACAACAAGGAAGTACATTGTTTTTTATCTCCAAGATTGCACTAAGTGTAAGGAGAGAGCATACACAACACCTTTTCCTCACACTAGCATGGGGTTCATTTTAATTCCAAATACAAATGTGTGGATGATTGTACAAAATACCTAAAGATTCCTTTGATTCTCAAGATCACCAAGTGGTGCAAGAGAAGAGCATACACACCTTGAAGAAAAATGCAAACCACAAGACAATGAAAACACTTGTTCTCTTTAAACCTCAAAGCAATATGTGAAAAGACACTTGACGCAAGGTTAATTTTAGACCAATGAGTAAGATGCAAGTTATTTTTAGCCAATGAGTGAAATGCAAATTAAGGTAAATTTAAGCATATGTTGTGTGAATGCAAGGTTAATTTTAATCCAATGAGTGAATGAAAAGAAGACAAGATAGTTTGGTTAGCAATGTTTAAATTAAATGTCTCCTTTCCACCTATACCACACGTTGGAAATCAACTGTCAGTAACTAGAAAACCCCTAAGCTATGAAATGCAAAAGACCTAAACTAGAAATTTTAAATGAAACTATAAAGTGTAAATGGGAAGAAAATTGTGTTGCAAGAAACCATAGTTGTGGCTCACTAATAGAAGAAATTTTGTCTTAGAATCTACGACTGCATCTTTCCAGATGTTGACTGTGGTTCACAAAAACACTTGTGGCTTGGGTCGATGTCAAATGTGGTTAACTAGGAAAGCAATTGCGGTGAAACACAGTCAGTTGTGAGGTGGGAACCTGAACTTGCAAAACAATAGAAAATCTACCAAATCCAAGCAACCTAATAACTGATATGATATGCACTAGGGTTATCCTAATGAAATGAGAAACCAAAGGGACCTAGACCTAATAGAAAAAAAAATAGAAAAAATGCAAGCATGCCCTAATGCAAAACAGTTTTGTCATTCTACTTCATGATTGTGGCTCTGTGTAAATGACTATTGCATTGATCTAGCCTATGATTACATCGATTCATACCTACAACCTATAAAATCAAAAATTTCGTATGATCTCTGCAATTTTGTCCTCTAGCGTTGGGTTCACTAATGTAAATTAGGGTTAAAATATTAAGGTTACACAATAAAGCATATAAATCAAACCCTAATAAATAATGAAGCACAAATGAGCATAAAGACATGAAACATAAAACAATATTACCAAAAGTCTTCATACCACCATTGATTCACCTCCATTTCACTTCTCCATTTTGCTTGAATATGATAATTACCCTCAGATTTTTGAGTATGGTCATAGGCCTAATGACAATGACAAAGAAAAATATTCAAGATTCTATATGACTATGGATGCACTTGACTTGATGTTGATAGACTTGATAGAAAGATAGCATAAGCTCATGTAGAATCTAGATGATAGAAATGACAATGAAAAAGTATTTTGTAGGAAAGCCAATTTTGAATGAAGGGATGAGATGGAATATTAATAATCAATGGCCAATAATGAACGATGTAGTATGGACTAGGGTTGGGGAAAAAATAGGGCAAATGATAAGGATTGACAATCAAGATTAAATTATAAATAATTTAATCAACAGTGGAGGTTAATTAAGACATGGATAGATAAGGAGTTGATGTGAAAGATAAGATTGGCACAGATAAAGAGGAATTAAATAATAAAAACTATTTAATCTAGGTGGCCAATGAATAATTAAATAACTAAAATAATTATTTAATTACAGAAGAATGTGACAAAGAGGACCTTTTGAATTAAACAATGATTTAATTCAAAATTCAAGAGAGTGACAGAAGAGGCTAATGAATAATTAAATAATTAAAATAATTATTTAATTATAGTGGAAAGTGGTATAAAAATTAAATAAATAAGAATTTATTTAATTTTAGAAAGAAAGGGACTTAATTAGTGATGCAATTAAATAAATAAAATTTATTTAATTAATCAATGGAGGAAAATAATGAAAGCAATGAATTAATTAAATAATTAAAATTATTTAATTAATAGAAAACTTATGACATTAGAAAATAATTAAATAATTAAAAATTGTTTAATTATGAAGAATGAAAGAGGAAATGATGGAGAAATTAGAAGTTGCAAGCCTAGGACAATTTCTAGTGTCTAAATTTGGAAATGCACCTCAAGCATGCAAATTCAAATTAGGTGGGCGCCAAAACATTCCCCCAGTGGATAGAAATGAAGGCGAACCACACAAATCCATAGCTAGGACCCAAATTTGTCCACCTCAACACACTTCCAAAAACTTTGAAGATTCTTCACATGTAGTGTGTAATGCCCCATCATAATAACCTAAGAATGTTGCAATAGTGTATTAAAGTGTAATAAATTTTTTTAACAATTTAATTATTAAGTTAATTAGTTGCATACATTCATTAAGCTATGTGGCGTTACACTACTTTGAGTTTCCATAAGTGACTTAAGTATTTCGCATTGCACATATTAACTTATAACATAAAGATAATCATAGCATAACATTGAAATTTCCATTGAAGATAACATAAAGTACATACATGTTTCCATACATTGCATTTGATAAAATATACAATACTCATTCATCTGATGAGGTAGTTCAATAATGATTACAATTACAAGTGTTCACCTCACAGCATTTGAGGGATGTTTTACAATACAAGATTTACAATATACAATGATGAAGTATTCATAAGTTCCAAATGCAAGCTTTCCATCCAAGAAGCTCTCGATGCCATGATCACAAAACTGGGGACCCAACGGAGTAAGGTGCGTGTTCCACCCAACCATGTGGTACCCGTAGGTCCACCCCTCGTGCTAGGAGATAGTAATAAGGTTACCTAGACCTAATCTACTAACCCTAGACACTAGTACATAACAAACTATTGGTTACATTGCTTCCAGATTTTGACAATTGAATGTATTACAAGTACGAGGTTAACTCTTATTCTAGGTGGAGTGTCATCACAACTTTGCAAAGGTTACCCTGGTGTTTCTTCCTAGGTTTCGGCCCCCAATCCTTGGGTTACCCTGGTAACCTCTTACGAAACCCGGCCCCAATGCAAATCATTGCAGAATCGAATGTCTTTTGAAGAAACAAGACACCGATTTGCCATTCCAGGCCTTCTCATCTTATACTCATGACTGAAGTAGCTCGAGAGTCATAAGCGAGGCATGATCATCTTGTTAAGAGTTTTATTCTAACTACTATGTCAATTAGTTATCACTGAGTTACTAACTCTTTGTAAGTTACCCTGACACCACTTTGTGTGTCGGCCCTTACAAAAAGCCACTCCCCTAAACATAACATTGGTATACTAGTTTTCTATCTAGGGTAGACAAAGTGCACAATTTCAACTTATAATACCATATATACCACAATGATCATCTCAATACGTTCACAAAATCAAGAGATTGGAACTGGAAGACTTAAATCACGTAAAGATAAATCTTTCCCCCCTTTTACCCAATAAAAATATAAGACAACCAAAAACAAATACAAGTCTATCATTGGGATATATTAAATCCAATCAAACAATTAAGAGAGAAAATGCATTTATTTCTAATATTTCCTTTACTTAACAACAATTCTCTACACATTAAATAAATATACACATTGAATTTCATAATATGCATAACTATGTAAATAACAATAAATTTTATTTCTCAATTGCCCAAATATACTTTTCCACATTAATACTTCAATCAATAATTCTCAATAATAAAATATATACACAATGCATATATATACATATATGGATATATATATAAAGATATATATACACATATACATATATATACATACATTATATTAAATAATATATGAAAACCCTAACTCGGATTTTGATGATTAAATTATAGTGAAATCGAAAGAATCTGAGTTTAATACTAATATCCACATTTTATACAGCCTCGGCTCTGTGTATACACAGTACACAGCCCGTGGCTGTGGTTATGGACGCAGCCCTCCCCGTATGGGGAGGCGGCTATGTGGCAGCCGCCGCTGCCTGTGAGGGCAGCGCCGGCTGCCTCCACAACCGTCGCCCCATATGGGGGCGGCTGTGGGGTAGCCCCACGGCCCCCATTACAATACATACTAACTTTAATAACATTCAAAATAATTTTAAAAGGAATTTCGCATGTAAAATTCGCGATTTTATATATATTCAATAACATCTTTTAAAAAAGAAAACACAGGAAATGAAAACCCTTGCCTCCGCCCGTACGCGATTTAAATAAACAAAAATTTAAATAAGTTTCTTCCACAATCCAATTTATAAATATATATATATGCATAGATATATATATATATATATATATATATACAAATCTACAGAGTTTCAATCTGGAAGAATAAAAATAATTTTTAACAGAATTTCCAGTAAGGGAAATTGGGGAAATACGCACAGTATTTTTATTCAAACTCTAAATTACCCCAAAGGTTTCAATTTTTTTCTTTTTACAAAGAGTAAGCTACAGAGATTTTCTAAAAAAAATAACAAATCCTCACAAAAGAAAGAATACAGTAAACAAATTTTTGAAAAGTACAGGGTTTTCCAATTTAATTGAAATTTTCTTTCACAGATAATCTTTTCAATAACACCAAAATAAAATCATAAGATGAATACCTGATTTCCCAAAGCTTTTGAAAACAATCTGAAGAAGGATTCCTCTGTTATTGCCTGAAGCCTTTCCAAAACTTTTCAAGAACCAATTCCAAAAAACAACCAAAAACCAGAGATCTTCCAATTCCAAAATCAACCAAAAAGCATATACCAAAATTTTTACAGAGCACCAAATAATTTTCCCATGAATGATAGCATAACCTCTGTGGATTTTTCCAGATCCAAATTATCCTCCGTAACAAATTTCCTCAACAAACACCAATTAATGCACTGGCACACATGTCGAGAAGTGGTTGCAAAATATCTTCTTCCACCACTTCTCGGCAATCATCCAATTTCAAATTTGCATGCAAATAATTTATTTAATTTAAATATACAATTTCCATAATTCATTTAATTTTTAAATATTAAATCGATTTACACACAATTTTTAAAACAATTTAATTTTATTAATTTATTTATTTAATTAAATAATTTAATCTTTTAAGACCAAACCATTTAACCAAATAAGCTAATTAATTAATTAAATAACAAACACTAATTTCTTCAACATTTATAAATTAATTTAAATAACAGTAAATAAAATATAATAAACTATTATATAAAATTGACATTTTTCCTTTCAACAAATTTATCCAAACAAAAAAATGACAAAACAACCTATGACTCAGAACTAAAAACAGACGATTGTAGTAAGACCGGGATTATAGATTAGACTAGGGTGAACCAAACTACTATCTCCCAATCAATGTATCCATTGAGTCTTGACACGCTCAAACCTGAGTAACCAGGTGGAGTCGGTGTCATGTACCTGCAATTCCTGCAACCAAACAATAACATGCATACATATATATATATATATAAATAAAGCATTAACAGACACACCGTGCAGAGAAAATCACGGATATCACAGGGCACTCGCAAGCGAGTGATGCGATTCCGTTCTCCACACCAATACACTTCACATCAAACTGATGAAATAAATAGCTATTAGTCCATCATAAACATGTACATAGCAATAATCATCTAAAAATAAACATCTACGCTATCTCAAAGCATAACAGGAATCAAATATCGCAATATAATGTATCATCATGTCACAGAATAAATCCTCTATTGTTCAAAACCAATGATGAAAATATCCAAACAAAGTATCATAGTCTAACAGTATGAAAACATAACAGTAGAAAGCATAAGCATAAATGGAGGGGTACTACATCCTCCCCCCTAGGATCAGACTTGCTCCTGAAAGCCTATGAACAAATAGGGATAAAGTTCCCTCATGCGT
This sequence comes from Sequoia sempervirens, assembly GCA_007258455.2. Lineage (NCBI taxonomy): Eukaryota > Viridiplantae > Streptophyta > Pinopsida > Cupressales > Cupressaceae > Sequoia > Sequoia sempervirens. The sequence goes on along the minus strand of VDFB02049217.1, from coordinate 92,756,841 downwards.
GTCGCATCCTCCCAGGTAGCAAAAGCCTCATGGCTAGGATCCCATTGGACCCTTACCTGATCAACGTATCGACCCCTGAGACCTATCGTCTGACACTATAGAATGGCCATGGGCTCCAAAGCCAGCTGCCCGTCCTCTACCTGTAACGCATTCTAATCAAGTACATGAGATATGTCGGGATGATATGTTTTAAGAACTGATACATGAAAAACATCATGAATACGAGACAGACTGGGTGGTAAAGCGAGTCGATACGCCATGGGACCAATTCTCTCTAAAATCTCGAATGGCCCAACGAAACGAGGCGCAAGCTTAGAGCCTTTTCCATAACGAATTGGACTCTTCTGCGATCGCACTCAAAGAAACACTCTATCGCCAACAGCAAACTGTCAGTCTATCCTATGTGCATTGGCATATTTCTTTTGCCTATTCTGTGCTGCTATCAAATGTTCTCTAATACGGTCAACCTATTGCTCCATATCACGAAGCATCTCAGGTCCAAGTAGCACTCTATCCTCAAGTCGATCCCAACTTAGTGGAGTTTGACAAGGATGACCGTATAATGCCTGAAATGGTGGCATACCTATGGAACTCTGATATCCATTGTTGTAAGCGAATTCTACTAAATATAGATAATCCTCCCAACGTGTTTGTTGGTCCATTACGTACATCCTAAGCATATCCTCTAATATTTGATTAACTCTTTCTATTTTTCCATCAGTTTGAGGATGATACGCTGAACTAAAGTTCAACTATGTACCTAAAGCATGTTGTAATGAAGTCCATAGAGCTGAAGTAAATACAGGATCTCTATCAGAAATAATCCTACGAGGAATCCCATGCAATCTAACGATGTCCTCCATGAATATCCTAGCTACGGATGAAGCATTGTATGATGATCGTACAGGTGAAAAGTGAGCCACTTTAGTCAATCGGTCAACAGTTACCATAATGGCATCATGTCGACGTGATGACGTAGGTAACCCTACAATAAAGTCAATGGATATAATATCCCATTTCCATTCTGGAATGAGATGTGGCTGCAATAATCCAGCAAGATGTTGATGCTTAGCTTTAACTCGCTGGCATTCAAGACATCTTGATACACAATTAGCAATATCATGTTTCATACCAAGCCAGAAATATAATTGCCGAAGATTAGCATGCATTTTCTTAACTCCTGGATGAGCTTAATACGGAGCTCAATGAGCTTCAGTCATAATTAATGTACGAAGACTCTCTACATGTGGTACATAAATATGACCTAAATTCTATAATATACCATCCAACTCTAGGACATACCCTGCAAATCAACCTTCTAAAGGTCTACCAAATTCAATTTCCAACCTTACTTCCTAATATAATCTATCAGTAGGAAATGCAGCTACTATTTGACCTCTCAAATCTACTTCAAGAGTAGTAACAAAGATCTCATGTCAACGTCGGCTAAGAGTGTCAGCCACTACGTTCTCTTTGCCTTGAACATATTTCACTTCAAAATCGTACTCACACAAGAACTCCATCCACTATCTTTGCCTAGCATTCAAGTTAGGTTGCGTAAAGATGTATTGTAAACTACGGTGATCAGTATGAAGTTCAAAATGATGACCTAATAGGAAATGCCTCCATCGAACTAATGCATGCACTACTACAGCTAGCTCTAAATCATGGGTAGGATAGTTTAATTTGTGATCTTTGAGTTTGCGAGACTCATAAGCAATCACACGCCCATCTTGCATTAAAACTGCTCCTAAACCTTCTAAAGATGCATCCGTACAGACTACGAAATCCTTAGTAGGATCAGGAACAATAAGTATAGGCGCATTAGTTAACTTTTCTTTAAGAGTCTGAAAAGCCAACTGACATTGCTCTATCCAAACAAACTTCTTCCTTTTCTTCTGAAGAGAAGTAATAGGATGACCTATTCTAGAAAATCCCTCTACAAACCACCTATAATAACCAGCTAGACCCATAAAACTATGAACTTCACCTACATTAGCAGGTGCGGGCCAATCTACAATAGCTTGGATCTTTGAAGGATCCACAGCAATACCTTTACCAAATATCACATGTCCAAGATATTTGATCTCAATTTGAAAGAAATCACACTTCTTCAGGTTCGCATACAATTGATTTTCCCTTAAACATTGCAATACCTGTCTCAAGTGTTCTTCATGTTCCTTCATGTTCCTCGAATAAACTAAAATGTCATTGAGAAATACCAGGACAAAACGATCAAGGTATGTACGAAAAAAACCATTCATTAAACTCATAAATACTGATGGTACGTTCGTCAACCCAAACGGTACTACTGTGAATTCGTAGTGCCCATAACGAGTTCGAAAAGTAGTTTTATGAATGTCTGCTTCAGCTATACGCAATTGATGATAGCTAGATTTCAAATCAATTTTAGAGAACACATTAGCTCCCTTAATTTGATCAAAAAGATCATCGAATCTAGGCAAAGGATAACAATTCTTAATCGTAACCTTGTTCAATTGACAATAGTCAATGCATAGCCTAAGAGATTCGCCCTTCTTCTTTACGAAGATGATAGGTGCTCCCCAAGGGGAAACACTTGGACGAATGAAACCCTTTTCTAAAATTTCCTCTAACTCCTGAGTCATCATTCTATAAGGAGCTCTAGATATAGGCTCCACTCCAGGAACTAGGTCAACTCTAAAGTCAATATCCCTCTTCGGTGGCATTCCAGGAATGTCATCAGGAAACACATCTGTGAATTCCCTAAGAATAGGATGATCATCAAGAGATACCTCTCGACTCTCACCCTCTTCCAAATCAGTAACTGTTGTTGCAAATAGTTGACATCCCTGACGAAGACATCTCTTTAGTTACATAGTAGATATCATCCGCAAAGAGATAGGTCTATGAATACCTACGATTTCTACTTTCGCTCCTAAATCATTAATGCAACTAACTGTCTTAAGTCGACAGTCAATTACAGCATGATAAGATGCTAACCAATCCATACCTAAAACTATGTCATACGATCCTAAGGGTGTAACATATAGATCTACTAAAGTAGTTAACGTACCAATTTTAAGTTCACAGTTATGTACTAAGTTTTCTACTGCTACTTTCACCCCTGAGGCGAATTCAACTTGCCACTTACCACCTTGCTTTACCGCCACAAGACCACAACGATCAACAATGGTCGGTGAAATAAAGGAGTCAGTGGCTCCAGAATCAAAAAGAATGGAAACACTAACACCATGTAACTTACCTGAAGTCTCGACCACTGTGTTCTGGTGATCGGCTTGGTGGTCATTAACCACAACATATACTATATGTGATCATCTTGCATCTCCCATCATAGGCTCTGAAACTGTAGGTCAAGGCCCAAAACCAGTAGAACCTCTCATCGGACACTGCCTAGCTATGTGTCCCTGCTGCCCACATGAATAACAACCTATACCTGTGCCTCTACCGAATCCTCTACCACCGAAAGGTGCATTGGATTGCTAGAAACTACCCCTACTGACAGTAGACTGAGCACTCTGCACAGGCTGATCCTGCCTATTGTGCTTTTTGTGCCACCAGTTACGACCCTTTCCTGTTTGAGGACTATTACCCTGTTGTGGTTGTGGGTTGTTGTTCTTTTGAGATGTTTGTTGTTGTTGTTGCTGCCCACCCTTTGTGGGTGTCTGTTGGTTCCTAGAGGAACCACCTGTCTGTGCTTGTCCACCTCATGGACTAAAACCTGCTACAGGAGCACTACCAATCTGCACTCCTGTGTGCCCACCTAATGCCATAATAAGGTTCTCCTCTACTATGCGAGCCTTCTCCACCGCAACTTCCATAGTCTTTCGCTCAAAGACTTAGACACCACCACTGATGCGGGCGTTTAAACCCCTGATGAAGTGTTGTACTAGCATAGGCTCATCATCGCCAATACCAACATACTGCTTGAGTTCATAAAACCTACGTTCATATTGCTCTACAGAAAGAGCCAACTGACGTAGATCATGGAACTCGTCATCCCTACGCTGCCTCCAGTGTTCTGAAAGGAACTGAGCAAAAAACCTCTCGAGAAACATCTCCCAAGACACAGAACCAATATCCAAATGGAGCTTCTGCTCCTCTAGGTGCCACCAAGTAGAGGCGAATCCTCTCAAGTGCATAATAGCGCATCTGGCATGGGTATTGCTACCGTAAGGGTGCATGGCAAAGCATCTACCCAAATCCAGTAGCCAGGTCTCAACCTCTAAACCATCTCCTGTACCATCAAAGGTAGGAGGACGTGCCCTCAGTAAATCTTTCATATGACCTACAGTGATAGCATCCTGATGTGTTGTGTCCTCTACTCTCCTAGGAGATCTATCTCTCTCTCTGACAACCTCCTGCTCATCTACCTGTCTAGGTCCAAGACGAGCTAGGACCTCCTCTAATAATGGACGTATCTGAGGACCCTCTACTACTGAATGTTCGAGATTTTGTCCCTCATTTCTCTGACCCAACTCTTCTACCTGATCACTGTGATGAGGACTAGGAGGGGGAGTAACCTGAGGGATTGGCCCTCGGCCTCCACCTCGACCTCTACCATGGCCTCTTCCTCCTCGCCTAAGCATGTTCCTACACATAACAATAACGAGTCTTAGATTCTATTCAACCAAGGCTAACAATTTGTGACACTACGTACTAGGTCAACCTAATGGGCTCGTAATTACCCAGAGCGTCCAGTGTTTGTAACCTTGGCTATGATACCAATCTATAATGCCCCATCATAATAACCTAAGATTGTTGCAATAGTGTATTAAAGTGTAATAATTTTTTTTAAAAAATTTAATTATTAAGTTAATTAGTTGCATACATTCATTAAGCTATGTGACGTTACACTACTTTGAGTTTCCATAAGTGACTTAAGTATTTCGCATTGCACATATTAACTTATAACATAAAGATAATCATAGCATAACATTGAAATTTCCATTGAAGATAACATAAAGTACATACATGTTTCCATACATTGCATTTGATAAAATATACAATACTCATTCATCTGATGAGGTAGTTCAATAATGATTACAATTACAAGTGTTCACCTCACAACATTTGAGGGATGTTTTACAATACAAGATTTACAATAAACAATGATGAAGTATTCATAAGTTCCAAATGTGAGCTTTCCATCCAAGAAGCTTTCGATGCCATGATCACAAAACTGGGGACCCAACGGAGTAAGGTGCACATTCCACCCAACCATGTGGTACCCGTAGGTCCACCCCCTGTGCTAGGAGATAGTAATAAGGTTACCTAGACCTAATCTACTAACCCTAGACACTAATACATAACAAACTATTGGTTACATTGCTTCCAGATTTTGACAATTGAATGTATTACAAGTACGAGGTTAACTCTTATTCTAGGTGGAGTGTCATCACAACTTTGCAAAGGTTACCCTGGTGTTTCTTCCTAGGTTTCGGCCCCCAATCCTTGGGTTACCCTGGTAACCTCTTACGAAACCGGTCCCCAATGCAAATCATTGCGGAATTGAATGTCTTTTGAAGAAACAAGACACCGATTTGCCATTCCAGGCCTTCTCATCTTATACTCATGACTGAAGTAGCTCGAGAGTCATAAGCGAGGCATGATCATCTTGTTAAGAGTTTTATTCTAACTACTGTGTCAATTAGTTATCACTGAGTTACTAACTCTTTGTAAGTTACCCTGACACCACTTTGTGTGTCGGCCCTTACAAAAAGCCACTCCCCTAAACATAACATTAGTATACTAGTTTTCTATCTAGGGTAGACAAAGTGCACAATTTCGACTTATAATACCATATATACCACAATGATCATCTCAATACGTTCACAAAATCAGGTGCACTACCCTAACTTGTTCACACACATAGAACCACATTCAAATTTACTCCCTTTAAGAGACTGGAACTGAAAGATTTAAATCACGTAAAGATAAATATTTCCCCCCTTTTACCCAATAAAAATATAAGACAACCAAAAACAAATACAAGTCTATCATTGGGATATATTAAATCCAATCAAACAATTAAGAGAGAAAATGCATTTATTTCTAATATTTCCTTTACTTAACAACAATTCTCTACACATTAAATAAATATACACATTGAATTTCATAATATGCATAACTATGTAAATAACAATAAATTTTATTTCTCAATTGCCCAAATATACTTTTCCACATTAATACTTCAATCAATAATTCTCAATAATAAAATATATACACAATGCATATATATACATATATGGATATATATATATAAAGATATATATACACATATACATATATATACATACATTATATTAAATAATATATGAAAACCCTAACTCGGATTTTGATGATTAAATTATAGTGAAATCGAAAGAATCTGGGTTTAATACTAATATCCACATTTTATACAGCCTCGGCTCTGTGTATACATAGTACACAGCCCGCAGCTGTGGTTATGGATGTAGCCCTCCCCGTATGGGGATGCGGCTATGTGGCAGCCGCCGCTGCCTGTGAGGGCAGCGCCGGCTGCCTCCACAACCGTCGCCCCATATGGGGGCGGTTGTGGGGTAGCCCCACGGCCCCCATTACAATACATACTAACTTTAATAACATTCAAAATAATTTTAAATGGAATTTCGCATGTAAAATTCACGATTTTATATATATTCAATAACATCTTTTAAAAAAGAAAACACAGGAAATGAAAACCCTTGCCTCTGCCCGTACGGCGATTTAAATAAACAAAAATTTAAATAAGTTTCTTCCACAATCCAATTTATAAATATATATATATATATATGCATAGATATATATATATATATATACAAATCTACAGAGTTTCAATCTGGAAGAATAAAAATATTTTTTAACAGAATTTCCAGCAAGGGAAATTGAGGAAATATGCACAGTATTTTTATTCAAACTCTAAATTACCCCAAAGGTTTCAATTTTTTTCTTTTTACAGAGAGTAAGCTACAGAGATTTTCTAAAAAAAATAACAAATCCTCACAAAAGAAAGAATACAGTAAACAAATTTTTGAAAAGTACAGGGTTTTCCAATTTAATTAAAATTTTCTTTCACAGATAATCTTTTCAATAACACCAAAATAAAATCATAAGATGAATACCTGATTTCCCAAAGCTTTTGAAAACAATCTGAAGAAGGATTCCTCTATTATTGCCTGAAGCCTTTCCAAAACTTTTCCAAGAACCAATTCCAAAAAACAACCAAAAACCAGAGATCTTCCAATTCCAAAATCAACCAAAAAGCATATACCAAAATTTTTACAGAGCACCAAATAATTTTCCCATGAATGATAGCATAACCTCTGTGGATTTTTCCAGATCCAAATTATCCTCCGTAACAAATTTCCTCAACAAACACCAATTAATGCACTGGCACACATGTCGAGAAGTGGTTGCAAAATATCTTCTTCCACCACTTCTCGGCAATCATCCAATTTCAAATTTGCATGCAAATAATTTATTTAATTTAAATATACAATTTCCACAATTCATTTAATTTTCAAATATTAAATCTATTTACACACACAATTTTTAAAACAATTTAATTTTATTAATTAATTTATTTAATTAAATATTTTAATCTTTTAAGACCAAACCATTTAACCAAATAAGCTAATTAATTAATTAAATAACAAACACTAATTTCTTCAACATTTATAAATTAATTTAAATAACAGTAAATAAAATATAATAAACTATTATATAAAATTGACATTTTTCCTTTCAACAAATTTATCCAAACAGAAAAATGACAAAACAACCTATGATTCAGAACTAAAAACAGACGATTGTACTAAGATTGGGATTATAGATTAGACTAGGGTGAACCAAACTACTATCTCCCAATCAACGTATCGGTTGAGTCTTGACACGCCCAGACCTGAGTACCCAGGTGGAGTCAGTGTCATGTACCTGCAATTTCTACAACCAAACAATAACATGCATACAAATATATATATATAAATAAAGCATTAACAGACACACCGTGCGGAGAAAATCACGGATATCACAGGGCACTCGCAAGCGAGTGATGCGATTCCATTCTCCACACCAATACACTTCACATCAAACTGACGAAATAAATAGCTGTTAGTCCATCATAAACATGTACATAGCAATAATCATCTGAAAATAAACATCTACGCTATCTCAAAGCATAACAGGAATCAAATATCGCAATATAATGTATCATCATGTCACAGAATAAATCCTCTATCGCTCAAAACCAGCGATGAAAATATCCAAACAAAGTATCATAGTCTAACAGTATGAAAACATAACAGCAGAAAGCATAAGCATAAACGGAGGGGTACTACATAGTGTAAACACCATGCCGGTTGTTACCCATGCAAACACCTCTAATCAATTAATGGTAAGTGCAAGAAGTTGGGTCCACATTCAAGGGATGTGTCATTTTTTAGCTTTAAAACAAATACCCGTATTCATTTTTTTAAATAGGTACCCATTTTGAAGTGGGTACTTGTTCTAAAAGGTTTGAAACTCACAATACATGTTTTTTATTTGGATTTAGGCTCAAAAAGGGCATGATAACCTAACACTAAAGGCTTAGACCTGCAAGTACAAGGTCATGGAAATTTCAAGAGCAAAAACTAACTTTGGCAATATAGCTAATGAGGCTTTTTTTTTTAATTATTTTATGAAATTAAAACCCATTATATATGATAATGTCTAGTTTTCAAATATGTAATGTTTTTAATAATTTTTATTTTTTTCTATTTTTTAATTAATTTATAAGGGAGCAGGTCCATAAACTCGAAATGTTAGGTTTTTCATTTTTTTTTAATAGCTTTTAATTTGTTAATTTTCTTGTTAAAAAAATTATGTCATCAATCTATAAACAATTATTTACATAATGAAAAAAATTTGAAAAAATGATAAGTTTAGGTCAAGTTATGGTGTTTGTACACAAGGGTTTTAAAAACTAGAAATTAGGGCCAATAAAAAATTAATAAATAAAAAATTATTAAGAAAAAAATTATAAAAAATATCCTCATCAATCTTCATTATAATATACATGTTTCCCCAAAAGGAATTATAAAAATACTTTTATTTATGTCAAATTATGGTGTTTGTACACATGCATGGTATGGTCCTAAAAAAGTGACTTTTAAAAAGTGGTTTTTATACATGCATATTAAAAATGATTTTGTATCATCTAGGTATTAGAATAAATTACATATTTGAAAACTAGAATCAAAATACTAAATTTCATATTGCTAAAATTTTTAAAGATTCATTGTGTAAGTGCTTCAAATTTTAAGTCCAACTGTAAAAAAAAAATTGAAAATTAGGAAAAACACTTCCACTTTTTGAACATTTTGTGGACCCAACTTCTTGCACCTAACCTTAAGTACACACTTCCTTTGATCAATCCATAACTTCGAGATAACAAATTTCACCTGAAAACAATCCAAAAACATCCTAAAAACTAGCAAACTCCTTCGCAATCCAAACAACATTACCACACACTGTAACTTGAAAGACCAACTTCTGGAACACCAAACCGCTAATCCTTTTGACATAAGTAAGAGACCAACACCATCAACTCTCACTCAGAACCACAAGTCTTGAAATGCAACTGTGGAGAAATGCAGAGCAAAGACATTTCTCCCAGACACCTTTGTAATGCATAGTTCATGCACTGGTGAACACATATTTCTCTGCACATTGATCTAGAAGCCCAAATTCTGGATATAGCATCTTTGAACACCTGTAACCAACATATCTAAACCACACACGCAGATATTCAACCTAGAATAAGTACGAAGCAAAACCAGAACACACCTCTATAACATAGAACAATATTGCAACAATCTCTCTCAACAACTACATAGTTGACACCAATGAGAACACAAGCCTATTGACATCAATGAAAACACCTTCATAATTACAACAAGGTATGACCCTTATATCATCCACTTCTAGTAACTAAGCCCAAGGAACTCATTGTATCACTAACCATGATGACCTTGTCCATATTGGATCCATTGACATACCACAAGGCCTGATCTCTTTAGTCACCCAAGAAAAAATTCTCTCCTCTACACCATTTGTGGTTGTCTAAACTATTTTAATACCCTTGATGGAAAATACTACTCAATAATATAAATAGTATGAACAATTAGAAATCATTTCATCTATTTATATGATAGGTGCTTGTCATAGTTATCACACGCCCTGCATGCTCACCATGACCTCTATATCACCTCATCAATGTCATCCATCTCCCATCTCCAATAGGCCATATCACCCATCCCCATATGATGAAAAACTCCTCTATATAGGTGCACATTAGGTTTTCCTACTTCTCATTGACTGGGTGAAAGAGTATCCTCAACACAACAATGTGCTCCCATGCCCATATAGATAATATGGTCATGTCATACCCCAAACTCCTCCCTTCTCTAAACATCACTATATTCATATCCCAATATAACTATGCTAACACACAATATCCCAAGCCATATACTACTCCATTTAGAAGCATCCAACAAAACACATGAGACCATATAAGTGAAAACCCATGTGATCTTTAATTTGGCATCAATAGTGTTGGTAAAATGTGTCTCAACCTTGAGATTACAAAATGTTTACTATTGATAGGTGAGTGTGGGGGGTGTATGGGGTGTACCCCCATTGTAGGGTTTGGGGGCTCATCCCCCCACTAGGTGGTCTGAGGTCCATGCACCCTAGCGGGGGTTTGGGGGAAGCACCCCTAAAAGCCACATTTTATGTATATTTTATTATTTAAATCTGGAGCATTCATCATTAGGTCTCAGATCTGATGGTAGATATTTTTTGGCTTGTCTTATGAGGGAATTGTGTTACAACTATGCATTGTGATGTATTTTGAGAGTCTGATAGTGGTCATGTTGCCTCTGGATCTCTAGTTGGTGATACTCATGTGAGAAGCTTGCTCTAAAAGTATATTGTAATATTCATGATTTTTGAATAATATATTGGGTAGCTTTTGGAGTGGAGTTTTTCTCTCAAAAGGGTTTTCCCCAAGTAAATCACTCTTTTGTGGTATGCATGATATTTATGTTTATTTTTGTTTAAGTTTTTATAAATGTTGTAAAGGTCTATAAATTTTTATATTATCCTCCTCTCAAGATTAGTGTAGGAAGTTGTTTTGCTACCAAGTAGCTTCCTTACAAATAGATCATTGATCAAACCAGCTACATATAGAAATAATGTAGGTATGGTCTCCATCACCAAAGACAAGTCCATATCAATTCTTTTAATAGGAAGGCCATCATTCATAAATGCCTACTCCAAGAATAGATCCCCAATCCCTATATCATACTCTACCAACACACCAAAAATAGGGATGTGCATGATACTCCATACATCTCCAAAATAATGGTCATCTCTCCTATTGGCAAGTGGAAGTTTCTAGTATCACTCTACCAACACTCCACTAGCAATATCATCATAGCAAGGGGATCATGAATCTCTAACCAATATCCCACCTCATATAGTCCCATAGCCACAATAAACTCCCAATCCTTATCACTCAATAGTGGTTGTAGCCTCATCATAGGCAACCACCTAGATCTTAAGACTATAGTGGTGGAAATTTCTCCTCTATTCAATCCAAAAAACATCATTAATCTTTACCATAAACCTACTTGTATTTACCCATCCCAATCTACACAAACTTGTTAATCCACGATGTTACTACTTCACAAAAGCATTATTCCCCCAATGAAAGTGTCATTTAGTGCAAGCACTAATATACCTCCATAAATGATATTAATTGAAAGCATTATCCTACCTTGTGCAAGTACTATTGTGTGCAAATGCTACCCCATTTTTAAAATTGCTACTCTACTAAAAGAAATCTTATCCTTGCGTAAATGAACCCCTACTATACAAGTGCTACAATGAATGTAAGTGTTAACCAACTAGTGATTGCACTAAATTGATCATGATAGGACTAATCTTGGGGAATAAATGCTATTATGTGAAGTAGCGCCTACATTTTACTCATTTTCTCTAGTATTTAATGCACCTTAGACTACCCCTAGGGACCTAATTAGTGGTACATATTGGTGCTCATATGTCCTTTGGTTGTTAGTACTATCAAACTCACTTCATATGATGTGTGTGGTGTGCAACTTGCAGCATGATGTATGAGTTTGGTTGTATAAAGAAAACTAGAATCTCCTAAAGGTATGAGTATAAATGAGCCTAAATGGGCCCCTAGGCTTATTTATAAACCCCACAAGCCCATTTCAATGGACTAGGCCTTGAATTTTTCTACTGTCTCCCTTGTTTTCTTCTGCCATGTCCTTATTTTTCAACATTTTTCCTCTATTTCTTTTTCAATCAAATTCATTTATCACCTTCTACACCTTTTTAACATCTATTCATTATTTTCAAGAGCTTGCCCTAAAAAATTTTCTAAGTGACCTCTTGAGGGGCCATCATTCCACCACCTTTCCTCTCATTTTTTCCCAATTGAGTAAGGTGTATTTTTTATTTATTTTATATGACATCACTTTTGTTAGTCATGAAACCATATCAAAGAGGGGTAAAATTTAGACACCTCAAAATCAACCCCCATCACACTATTAATTAAATTTTATTTAACTTATTATGTTTTGTCTTCTTCTAAAGGTTGATTAATTTAATTAATCTATATTTAGCCCCCACTCATTAATTCTTCTAAACTTAATTAATGAATTAATCTTGATCAATTCATTTATCAATCTATCGTAATCATCATTAACATTTTTCTCAATTAAAAAATTCTTCCAAGTCCCCAAACTTTCCATCATGTGACATGTGTCCCTAACCCTCTTCAATTCTGATCATACATGTGTGAGCTTGCACAAGTAACCATCTTCTTCCACCTCATCTCTAACCAAAATATTTCATTGGTTGCTCACACATGTTTGAGATCCCCTCATAAAGGTGTGACAACCCTACACTTTCTCGTTCCATCCACGTCATTTTCATTGATTTTACCCTCTTATATTTATCATTTCTATCCCACTTGTCAAACTCATGTTCTTCCCAATGTGCCTCCACATTTTGGCACTTGTCAAAAGGCTACACCTCCATCTTTTCCTTTAATCTTGGCCCTCCATCTCACAATCAATCTTAATTATCTATTTTATCCATGAAAAGTATATAAATTAGAGCATTGTCCATCAATCTTCATCAATCAATCTATGCTAAGTTTATGTTGTTAAATTACCATTAAGAAATACATTCCCCTTCCAAGATTATGTTGCATTGGAGAACAACCCACAACTAAGAAATTCAAGAAGAGAAAATTAAGTGGAGAAGGGTACATCTACTTTAGCTCAATCCAAGAGATGAGAAGGTAAAAGGAAAGATAAGAACTAGTTTATTGTATTCCTCTAACTATTTGTGTCTTTTATATTTTAATCATCTTCAATATATTTTTAATGCAATTATTTAACATGAGCATCATGAACAAAAGAAACTTTCCCATTAAAATAAGTAGTATTAAAATCATCAATCATAAATTATTTATTTTGATTCAAGTATATTCAAGACTAAGTTAAAAACACTAGGGAATAAGGACCCTGGTTCATATAAGGTTCAAACTAATTGCTAACGCTTGCACATAAATATGTCATATAAGCATCAAACTACCACAATAGGGGCAAAGGGTCAAGGAATATACAAAATGTGTAGGAAAAAGTATTAATGATGCTCTTTTCATCCCTACAAAATTTCACTAAGAATAAATAATAGTGTTAATAGAACACACCTAAAATATGTTAGCATTCACTTAGATCAAATAATTTGTGAGACTTTTCTATAATAAAATTATTTGGATAATTGAAGTATGACTAAAAGTAATTAATGAGATTATTTAGAATTTAAGTTTAATTAACATAAATCATGTGAATGTGAGAATTTGAAAGGTTTTATGTAGTTCCTACCTAGTCCTAGCATGTGATGTTATATTAATTTAATTTGATTTAATTTGAATCCTGATTTTTGCAAAGTAATGTGAAATATGTCTTATATATATATTTAAAATGTGATTTAAATATGGAATAGTATATTGGGCTGAATTTGTTAATGTCTTATTCTGGATTTTGGCAAATCAAGGATTTAATGTGATTAATTAGAAAAGTAATATATTATTTTATTGGAAAAAGAAAAAGGGGTTAAAAAGAAAAAGGGTTTCTATTTTTATTTTATGTTGTGAAATTGGAGAAATTTTGGAGAGGAAAAACCCTCTTTCCTCCAAATTATGGCTTTTGTGATTGGGTGAGAAATTGGAGGCCAAATTGAGTGGGATCTATTGTATCAGGATAGGAATTGAGAGGAGATCATGCTCATGTGTGGAATCGTGCATCCGCAGGGTATGTTCAAAGTTTTTCTTGTTTCAAATTTTAGTTGAAAATGAGGTAAGTTTTCCATATCTTCTCAAATGGTTGTTTTTTATTTCAAAAGGTTTCAAATGGATTGGTGGGGTGTTAAAACTTCCTAACACCTTTTATTTCATAGATTTTGATTATAGATTCATTATACATGTAAATTTTGATAATTTTCCAAAATACATTGTTATTATGCCTAATTTTTTTGGGAAACATGCAAAATGTGTATTTTATAGCTTAAGAGGTGTGTTGGGCATATTTTTCACCAAAGGGTATTCTTAAAATTTTGATTTTGAATTTTTGAATTTTTGAAGAATTTTCATGGTGGTTTGGGAAATTTTAATGATTTTTGTATTGTGGATTTTTTGGAAAATTCGAAGGTTTTGCATGAAAATGAATGAATTTTTATGTTTTAAAATGGTAGAACTTAGTTAAATGTGTTAATATGCATTATGGAAAAATGTTACTAAAATTTGATAAAATTAAAAATTATGCATTGATTTGTATGCCTTAACTTGAGTTCGACAAATGTGCTGACTCTAGGACTTAGTCCTTTTACTATGTGATTATGGATGATTTCCTCTATTGGTGTATGTGCCCCAATATGAGTTCTTATGTATGTTATCGTGTTCATGTCAATGGATTTGTGATGTGGATCATCTTTTGATACTTGATTGTCTCTACTATCCTACTATCCTTGTGTGATATACTTGATAAATGTTTACTCTGTGATTGGCGTGAGTGTATACCCTTTTCCAATGTGTCTTGTGTGAGTGTTTTTGGGCCTTGTGGCATCTCCTAGCATGGTGGGAGTGAACCTTGTTGGTTTCACATGGTAGGGTGGCATGGAAACCACCATTGGGCTTCAAAGGTACAAGGATCAAGTTCAGCATTAGTATCCCCTTCTCATTCATTCATTTATTTGTATTGGTTTAATAGAATGTAATGTAATTGATTAAGTAAATTTGAGTCCTTTCATTATGTAATATCAATGTAATTGTAACATAGTTTATAAGTGGACCTCTCTTGTGAGATGACTTGTAATTCATTTTTTAAACTTAGTGTTCTAGCTTAGTTGCATGTCTCGGTGTTGGTGTTGGGAACAATCGTAAATGCTTATGAATGTAATTATACCTTGGAGGCTTAAAATTAAATTAGGAATATTTCATTTGGTTTAAAATTAATTTCTTAGTTAAATTTCACAATTGGGCGGTCTAGTACTATACCTAGGTGGCCCTATTGTAGGCCAAGTTAGCCCAGTTTTTAAAAACTTTTCTGAGTATGTTGGGGAGGCCTGGAGCATTTTAGGGCAGCCTGGTGGAAAGTGGGGTGGCCTAGTGTTCAGGGGTGACCTAGTTTTGAATGTTAGAAATCCCAAAATTTTCACTAAGTGTGTTGGGGCGACCTGGTCTTGTGCAGAGGCATCCTTGTTCCTATACATTTTCCAAAATGTAAAACCTCTTAACCAAGGTTAGTTAAGGGTTTCCTAATCCTAATCCCCTTGGTATATAATTTTTTTGTCTTTTCATTTGCTCGTGGCAATCATTTTCTTCAACTAGGTCTTCAAAAACCTAGTCAAGTCTTCTCATTTTTAGGACATGTTAGTTCCCCTCAATTTTGGGACCTGGGATGGGTAAACCATGTAAATGAAATTTGTTCATTGTGGTCCTAGGGGTTTAATGATGTTTTGGAACTTATCCTTAAGTGTCTTTATTGAGGAATTGTGGGTTCTCCTACATCGTTTTGCATGCACTCTTTCAAAGTTGGTCGTTTGGTAAATCTAGGGTTAGGGAGATCATGCACCTTGTCTTGTGAAGTCTTGGGAAGTTTGTAAACCTTCTTGGTTGGTCTTGTTACTGTTCTCAGCATTCCTCATAGGTCTTGAGGTGTTGTGTTGTAGTATCTTTCTATTATGTGATGTCATGTTGTGATAGGACATCTTGGGAAGCATGCACGATTTTTGGAAGTGACCTATGGTCATTCCAGTTAGTGGAGAGTTTGTATCTCTTAGTTTGACATCCTTTGGTGAAGGTTTTTCCTTGTTTTGGTTGGTTAATTGATTCTAAATGTGGATTGGAGGTCGATGACTCCCTCATCCTATTCTAAAGTCATGTTGTGAGAGAACGTGATCGTGGGTTGTAACCAATCATCGTGTTGGAGATGTTCCTTCTCTCTCACTTGTCCTTCATAGTGGATGTATCCCATGAGTGGTTAGTCTTCCATTGTTTCCACTTTGCTTATGCAATGGTGATGTCATCTTGTTGTGATCATTCTTGTGTCATTGTGGTTCATGTGACACTTGCGTGCACATCGTTGTGCAAGTACATGTTGATGTCATATATTTGGTGTTGTGGTTGTGTGTTTCAAAATTTGTTTGGTCAAGTTTTGTCGTGTGCTTCGGGCGAGGCGTTACATTTTATTTTTATTTTAGATAAAATGACAATACCTCAAGAAAGATTGTCTCCTAACAATAGGGGTGAAATTGGAGGTTAGAGCATATCATTCTTGCCTTAGATTCTTTGTGTTGGTTGTAGTCTTCTTTTTATTGGTTGCTTGTTTCTTAAGTTACCTATTCATTTTATGGTGTGGTTGGTCTCTGTGAGTGGTAAGCCTTTTTCTTGGCTTGGCTCTTTGTTTGCTTAGTAGTTTAAGTGCTTTTTCAATTAGATCTTTCATACTTTGCTCACTTTTCTATGGGTGAGGGGTCTACCTAACAATAAACAACTTTTACATTAAAGTCAATGCACTAATTGTTTATGTGTGAGACAAGAAGCATAAATAGTTGACTATACAACATATCATATGTTTAAGCTTTTCTAAAGCCCCTATAGATACCTTCCATAAATTGTAAAAAAGCTTACACACTAAAATGAAAGAAGGTCTATCTTTTTCATACAAAATTACAAACTTTAAACAGATCATAAATTATAAAAAAAATAATAATTTACATCAATTATAAAACAAACATTATTTATATAAATAATTTTTTAAATATTTTATTTTAAAAATAAGCTATATTATTTAAATGAAATCAAATATAAAAATATAAAATATTGTGAAAAATTAGAAATTTTATATAAATCTAAACAACCATTAAAAAGCGTACCCAATCAATTAAACATGACAGATTGACAGGCTAAAGTTTTTCTTTAGACAAATAAAGTGTTAAAAATTATTTCTCCAAACAATTTTATTTCATTAAAATCCTTTATTTAATCATCTAGATTTCCTTACTTATATCAGGGACACTTTCGTGTAAGTTTAAAAATAGCTGAAAATGATGTTACACATACTTGAAAGAGAACCTGAACACTAATGTGAGACGAATTTTGGACTGGGAAATTCACGGCTAAGTTTGTAGCCGTGATAGATACTATCATACAACAGCATGTAATTGCGACACAGTATGAGTATACAATCTTTCTCTGCATTCAAACTCTAAAATGGCTATGTTACTATTCAATCTACCAGCTGTGTTCTCTGGCGCCGACTTGACTCTGAAAAGAAACATATCATGTCAAGAATTGAAGTTGTCTGTGGGAAAGCTTTGCGGAGAATTTTAATGTTGAAACAGCTAATCATGATCTGCACACAAGTTTAAGAAAAAAAAGAAAAAAAAAACCTTTAGACTTCCCGCGAAAAACTGCCACTTGAGTGTTTAACGCACAGAAATCTTCAACATCAGCTAAAACAACATTAAATTCCGAATGAAATCTTTCCTTCTTTGGACATTTATTAATTATAGGCTTGACTGTCAAGCAGAAGTCTACACGATTCAAATTTTACAGCTCAGTACTTACAGGTCAGAGCGAAAAACGGTACATATCGAAGTCGATCATAGGACCGCAAGTTGCGAGTTTCATCGAAAGGAACTGCCCAACATAATTTATCAACGTAACAGATGTAAGAAATGGTGAACTCCAGCTTTTGATAAAAGGAAAGTGATTTTTTGTTTTT
>VDFB02049217.1:92719118-92738376 GCA_007258455.2 Sequoia sempervirens | reverse complement strand
AATTTGTGTACATCCCTCTTTTGAACTCCTTAATCTCAACCATTTTCAAAATAAATTAGTAGTTCAGAAAGTAGACTTGAAGCACTTCGATCCTTGTTTTTATTGCATCTCAAAAATTTGAGTGTAACTATCCTCAATTTCATGTCCAAGGTTAGTATTTCCTGATTTCAGAAAAAAAGTGGCCACTTAAGCCCCCTTTTTGGGAACCATCTTTTTGCACTTACCCCCCTAGGATCTAGGAGAGGATGAAGGGTGGAGATGAAGGTAGTTATAATGTGAATGACTAGGATTAGCTTACCAAATTTAGTAAGTAGTTGTGAGGATGAGGGAAATTAGGGACATGTGCACCTAAGAAGGCTATAACTTTGGGATATGTTGAGAGAATAAGGGGACCATAAGGATAGGTGCTCTTAGGTGCCCAATATTCTTGAAATGTGTTGACAAAATAATGAGAGCACAAGTACAAGTGTTTCTATGTCCCCATTATTCTTGGAATTTGTTGAGAGAATAATGGATTTATTTAATTATAATATTATTTAATTATTTTAGCCATATGGGTGAGGTGGATAATAGGTGGAAATAGGTAATTAGTTATTTATTTATTTGTGAGGAAATGGAAGAGGTGATAAATTAAATAATAGGATTATTTAATTTAAATGATGAAATATATGTGGAAGGGATATGTCCTATGTTAATTAGGACTAGGTGATGGGATGTAGGCCTAGGATACGAGATTGATCGATTAGGGATTCTAGGTGATATGTTTAGTGATGAAATTGATCGATTAGGGATTAGATGATAGGTTTAGTGATGATGAATAGACTTAGAGAATATTTTAGGTGTCTACAACTCCACCTAAATTAGTGTTTTATAAACTACACCAATGGGTATAGTGATTGTGAATCATTTAGAAAAATAAATTAAATTCCTCTATAATGGGAGGAAAACTAATAAGAAGGTCAATGAAGGAGTGAAAATTAGATAGGAATAAAACCAACTCACTCATGGAACATGTAGCATCATCCACAAGTGAGACAATAAATTATCATCAAGGATCAAAGGATAAGAATCAATGAAGTGTGAAAATAACTTATAATCCTTGATTTATAAATGAAGGTTTGATCTCAATGCATAATCCCATAAGAATCTAAAAGGAAATATATAGCAATTAAAAAAAATTGGACATGAAAGTAATTATAACACAAGCCCAAATCCTAGGTGAATCTTGAAGCATTAGGATAGTATTTTAAATCTAAAATGAAAGATAAATGTAATTAGAAGATTGTACGTAGCAAAGTAGAAAGAAAAACCCTAAGGTACAACACTAGGGGGTGTGAGATTAAATGGGTTCACCAAATTATGTTGAAGAGTAATAGCATCCTACACTAAATATATAGGGTAAATTGGTTAAACAATTATAAATAATATCTAACCCTAAAATTCTAAGGTGGGTCCAAAAAACTACATGATTGTACACATAAACATCTATTCTTAATTGAAAAAGAGCAATAGGCATGCCTAGCTTCAAATTTGACAAGAAGATGTTTAGTGTAGATAGTAGTTTATGATTCACCTTACTAACTAGTCATTAAATCTATGTATCAAGTTTTACTAGAATATGATATTATATACTTTATGATCTAGTTCAATCCTACACTAGTGATTTTGGTCCTTACACTTATAGTTTTGAATATATAAGATGTGATATTGAATTTTCTACTTGGTTTCTTCAAAAATGTTCTTGCCTTTAATAATCTAAACAAGATGACAAGTATGTGTGTGGAAATGGGGGATCAAATGGGCATGAAAAGTGGTCATTTTTTTTTCTGAAATCAATAAAAGTTGATATTGGATGAGAAATTAAAGATAACACTGAAAATTTGAATATGTGACAATAACGAGTTGTAATACTCAAAAATATAGTCTCTAAACTGCTATTTTTTAATTGGAGAGATTAAGAAGTTTGAATAGGGGTAGCACACAAAATGCTCCTATTTTTTCCAAAAAAATATAACATAGCATATAGTGTGCTCCCCCTAAAATTTTGGCTTTTTAAAAATATTTCACAAATCACTTCAATAGAAAATTAGTTAACATCGTGTAGTTATGCCTAATTTTTCTACTAATTTATTAATGAATATATATTTTTACTAATTTTCAAAGTCAACACATTTTAAAAAATGAAGAATTGAGTGTGCTCCCCCCTAATTGTTTTGGAAACCAATCAAAAGTCATTTTCTCTTTTTTGAATGTGTATAGAATAGAGTGTTGAATGTAAAAGTGTAATTTATTTCAAACTTGAATGAACAAATATAAAATAACACCAAAAATATTGTATATAAGTTTTTGGAAAAAAGGAAGACATCAGTAAAAAAGATGAAGATCAAAACTTTAATGTATTCAAAATATAGAAAAAAAAATGTATGGTTAAAAAGACAAGAGAAAGCTTGATGTTATTATGATATTTTTTAAGATCAATATTGAAAAAAGTGCAAAATAGATAGAGAGTGGACGTTGGCATGCAAGTTCAACTCTTTGAATTGGATTCCCAAGACAAATACAACCCTAAAGGTTGGTAGTTTCCGAGGAAAGTTATAACACACTCACATTATGAAAAATTCTAAATTGCATAATTTTAGATTTTTTTTTATGTTCTTATAATGCAAGTGAGTCATAAAAACATAAAAATACTCTAAAAGAACTATTTTAATTTTTTTTTGCTATAACACAAATGCATTATAATGTGCCCGCATCATAATGCCCTTGCATTATAACATATTTGCAATACTCTATTGAGCCACTACCAAACCATAACATGCACACCCTATAACACACTCGCATTATATGCACAACAGATCAATAAATGTCTTTGACCAATTTTTGATCCCCTATATTTATGTACTTACCCTAATCCTAAAGAGAAATTGTAAAATTTTATGTTAACATTGTCAGGATGACTAACTTCCTATTTTACACCTTAATCAAACACTTAAATTGATTTAACAATTTAGAATAATTTTTAAAAATACCAAGAAAGATACAATGCTTATATTCATTCTTATGAATGCCCATGCTAATTTGTGATGTTCTAAGTGCTCTCACCAAATGACTCCATGATTGCTACATACATCCTAAATGCTTCCTAGATAATAACATGACATAGGGCTTTATCTTTAATTTTGAATATGTTTTTGCTCAAGTGATAGCCATTTTTTATCCTGTTGTGCTCAAGCGATATCACATTGCATAACTAAAATTTACAGCCTAAATATTTGCCTGGAAAAATACATTCTAAAGCATTGAAAACGAGCTACAAACTATGAATTCCAAAGCCTGCCAGGAACATATCTGATTCAATTATGAAGAAGACAGCAGGTAAAACAAAAATGAATCTAGACCATCTTATAAGCCAACTATTCAAGCCACTTTACCCATTTTTATCAGAGGTTGAAATTACATTTTGCCTGTAAAAGAAAACTTTCCTACCTCAGTTCATTGTAAGTACCAGTGAAATGCACATAGTCAATACATCATAGAACTACCGTTACATATCCTTTTCTTTCCTTGGATTTTGCTCTAATCATTTCCTCCTACAATGTAAGTTTTGACTGTTAGTCTGTATTATGTCGGTCTTTCACTGTTACCAGAATTCTGACTGCTAGTCTGTAATCCTTCACTGAACAAAAAGTTGTCTGTCCCTCCCAACAATAGTGCACATGTTAAATGCATACTTTTGGGTTTGTAGTTAAGGTTGAAAATTTGCACAAGGAGAAGCAAAGATTCGTCATGGAGAAAGTTGTGCAGCTTCACAGTGCCACTTTTAGCATTCTGCATCTGCATCCACTCTGTTCTCACATGTGATGACTCAAATGACTTGTTTTTACGTTTGTGGGTCAGCTATGACCATTAGCTGTCAAGTAGTTTTTTGGGTGTTTGGCTCTTTGTATGTTTAATTTGATATGGATGTACCATGTACCTTGAAATTTATTGTACTGTCCACCATGTTAACCTCGTTAAAAGGAAATTCAGGAAAATGTATTTTATCTAAGAAGTTTCTTTGGGAATCAAAGACTAAATGAGAATTTATAACAAGCACGTTTTTAAAATCAAGATCAAAGAAAGGAATCTAAAGGTGAATATTGAGATGTAAAGTTGTGTCGATGATTTTTAGGAATGTGAATTATATGTTGGGTCATTTCTTTGATGAATATAGTTAAACATCTTTGGACTTTTAAGAACGTGAATTATATGTTGGGTCATTTTTTTGATAGACACAGTTAAACGACTTTGATTTTCATAATGAATAAGATTTCGTAAAGTTGTGATTTTCTCTAAAGAGGTTGTAAAGTTTAAAATATATTACACATCTCATAATGACTAAATAACTAAATTTAAAATGCTCTTCAAATTCTAGTTCATTGTTGAAGTGTACAAATGCTCTAATTTCTCAAGATAAAATGTTGTAACTCCATGTGAAACTAATAAAGCCATACTCATAATTGCAGCAAAGAAAATTTGAAACCAAAAGCAAGCTTGGCATATTTGGGAGGAACAATGTGTTCATCTTCTATTTGAATATAGGGTTTCAATTAATGTTATATTTTTGTTCATGTTGGTTCATTTGGTTCCATCTAAGTTAATTTTATATAGGATTTTTAGATCTAATCCCTAATGCTTCTATGAACATCTATTTGAGCATTTGGAGAGTATTGATGGAAAATGTATTAGGAGGAAGACGATTGGTAAATTAGTATCAATTCCATACAAAAAAACCATATGTTGGGCATACCAAGTGTTCTTGATATCTTGCTCACATAACTTCATAGAGAATACAAGAGTATTGAATGTATATTTGTTTTTTATGTCCAATTGTTGTATGTGGCATACATATTAATAATCTATGAAGTGATATCACTACATGAAATACAACTAAAATATGAAGAGGATGAATGAAAAATTTATCCAAAATAATTATATTTAGGACTTGACCATCTTGTGCACATTTTTTGATAGAATGCTTTCATTGTCAAAGTTGTATTGTGATAACTTGTGCCATGCAGGCCTTCAAATTCTAGAAAGTCTTAAAGATGTTGAACAAATCTGCAAGGTAATCTTTGAGATTGAAAAGTTGGCTCTTTGTCTATTCTATTTAATCCTAACTTTTTTAATGTAAAAGTATAACCATGTAAAAAGTAAAAAATTGAAAGCTAGAAAGTGATGTTGTAGAACAAAAAATCATTTATTAGTCTCTTATAGTACGATAAAGCACACTAGAGGAGAGGACCCAGTAGTTGAGCACCCTAACTTCGTGCTTCTCAAAATCCTATGTGGAAATTTTAAATCACTCCCAATTTTTCTACATCTTACTTGGCAAGTCCCCTATTTATAACTAAGGTTTCAAGGCCACATCATCAAATATGATGTCACATCAACATAATTTTTGTTGAGGTGTCCAAAAATGAAAAAAAAAGGTGATCTCAATAGTTGTGTACTAAGCCATATTTTATTGGTGTGTTGATGTGGCATCACATGATTTGTTGTGTTTTAGATCTAAGGAATACATTTGGTCTAATATTGCTAAAAAATTTGGGCATTAAATCAACAAATACTATAACAACTATTGGAACATGCTCAAGTATTGGGTTCTCTCCCCTAAGTAATAGTTGATAGAAATTGAAATAAGTAATGATCATATTTACTTTAAGAAAAAAAATCCATAAAAAAATCCCAAGTAGGATAGCATGATTCTCAACTCCTTATATTAACTATACTTCAAAATATATATACACGTATGTAGATATAAAATGACAAGGACTTCTAGAAACAAACATAGAGATTCCTCTCATGCTTAATAATTAAAAAGACTAAGAAATAAAATTCCATTCAAGGCTCATTAAGATCATGTATATAAAGTGAAATTTAAGGACAATCAAGTACATGCCCCTTTATTTTTAGAAGAACCCATAAATATAATACCTCCCACTTTATACATGCCACATTCAAAATTCAATTATTTGTTACATGTAATATAGGAGTGGTTACATGTCTTACCTTGGATTACACCTAAGGGATTATTCGGTTATTTAAAATTACATAGAATTCTCACTTGATTAATCCCTCTACAATTGAATATAGTTATACCAATATGGGAGAGTTTGTCGCACACTAAGCAACCTAAAAAAAATTGCATAAATTTTATCTCACATGCTTCATGTGATCTAAAAATGGTTAGTGTGTTCCATTGCACTCTAAACTAGTTGAGAATATTCCCTCACTCATTGTAGATGATTAGATCTATAATGACATGGTAAATAGAAAACTCTTGTTGTTGACTCTTGATAAAAGTCCCCTACTCCATTTTCTTGAAAGCCCAAGAGTTTTCCAAGTGGCAAGTTGTTAGAGTTCCTGAAGCCAATAGCTAATATAAAAATGTATATGTGGTCCCCATCATTGATATAGAATTTGTTATCATTTTGAACAATAAAAGAGAAGAACTGTATCTACTCAAGGTGAATGATGTTTGTGTTGGGAAAATGTGTCTCAACCTTACAATTATATACAGTTTATTGTTGATAGGTAGTGACTGATCATGCAAATACTATGCACTCATAGTAAGATGTGGGGTTTGGGGCATCACCTCAAATTCTTTTTTCATTGAGTTAATGCTATATTTTTGTTGATGTTGGTTCATTTGGTTCGAACCACATCCAAGTTAATTTTATATAGGATTTGTAGATCTAATACCTAATGCTTCTATGAACATCTATTTGAACATTTGGAGAGTTTTGATGAAAAAGGTATTAGGAGGAAGACGATTGGTATTAGTATCAATTCCATACAAAAAAACCATATTTTGGGCATACCAAGTGTTCTTGATATCTTGCTCACATAACATCATAGATAATTGAAGAGTATTGAATGCATATTTATTTTTATGTTCAATTGTTGTATGTGGCATGCATATTAATAATCTATGAAATGCTATCACTACATGAAATACAACTAAAATATGAAGAGGATGAATGAAAAATTTATCAAAAATAATTATATTTAGGACTTGACCATCTTGTGCACATTTTTTTGATAGAATGCTTTCATTATCAAAATTGTATTACGATAACTTGTTTCGTGTAGACCTTCAAAGTCTAGAAAGTCTTAAAGATGTTGAACGAATCTACAAGATAATCTTTGAGATTGAAAAGTTGGCTCTTTGTCTATTCTATTTAAGCCTAACTTTTTTAATGTAAAAGTATAACCATCTAAAAAGTAAAAAATTGAAAGCTAGAAAGTGATTTTGTAGAGAAAATATTCATTTGTTAGTCTCTTATAGTACTATAAATCACACTAGAGGAGAGAACCTAGTAGTTGACCACCCTAACTTCGTGCTTCTCAAAATCCTATGTGGAAATTTCAAATAACTCCCAATTTATTTACAAAAGCTTACTTGGCAAGTCTCCTATTTATGAATAAGGTTTCAAGGCCACATCATCAAATATGATGTCACATCAACATGCTTTTATTGAGGTGTCCAAAAAGGCCAAAAAAAAAGTGAGACTGATAGTTGTGTACTAAGTCATGTTTTATTCATGTGTTGATGTGGCATCACATGATTTGTTGTGTTTTAGATTTAAGTAATAAATTTCATTCAATTATGGGTAGTCATCATCGACACTATCAACTTTAAAGTCACAACTATTGGTCCAATATTGTTTAAAAAATTAAGCATTAAATCAACAAATGCTATAACTATTGGAGCATGCTCAGGTACTGGGTTCTCTCCACTAAGTAATAGTTGATAGAAATTGAAATAAGTATATGATCATATTTACATTAAGAAAAAAAATCCATAAAAAAATCCCAAGTAGGATAGCAAGATTCTCAACTCCTTATATTAACTACTTCAAAATATATATACACATCGTAGATATAAAATAACAAAGACTTGTAGAAACATACATAGAGATTCCTCTCATGCTTATTAATAAAAAAGACTAAGAAATCAAATTCCATTCAAGGCTCATTAATATCATGTATACAAAGTGAAATTTAAGGACAATCGAGTACATGACCCTTTATTTTTAGAAGAACCCCTAAATATAATACCTCCCACTTTATACATGCCACATTCAAAATTCAATTATTTGTTGCATGTAATATAGGAGTGGTTGCATGTCTTATCTTAGATTACACCTAAGGGATTATTTGGGCATTTAAAATTAAATATAATTCTCACTTGATTAATCCCTCTACAATTGAATATAGTTATACCAATATGGGAGAGTTTGTCGCACACTAAGCAACCTAAAAAAAATGCATAAATTTTATCTCACATGCTTCATGTGATCTAAAAATGGTTAGTGTGTTCCATTGCACTCTAAACTAGTTGAGAATATTCCCTCACTCATTTTAGATCATTAGATATATAATGACATGGTAAATAGAAAACTCTTGTTGTTGATTCTTGATAAAAGTCCCCTACTCCATTTTCCTGAAATCCCAAGATTTTTCCAAGTGGCAAGTTATTAGAGTTCCTGAAGCCAATAGCTAATATAAAAATGTATATGTGGTCCCCATCATTGATATAGAATTTGTTATCATTTTGAATAATAAAATAGAAGAATTGTAGACTCAAGGTGAATGATTTTGGTTGATTTAAAAAAATCAAGTATCAATGGCTCAATGCAATAAGAAAAGTCATGCATTGGTTGTTAAGTCATTCTATCATTTGTAAAATAAAATTAACTCACTATGAAGACATGCAACACTTGTCAATCTTGTCACTTCTAATTTGTCACTATGTTAGAGCTTTTCCTTGGAAGTTCTATGGTATTAAACCCTAAATCTCCACGTGTCATTAGATTTAACATGATGTGATAGATTAGATGACACACTCTACTCCAAGCCTCTAAATCCTTCCAAAACACCTAGTAGTGCACATAAAATAGAAACATGCTTTAAGGGAAAATAGGCTTTTTTGGTAAAGAGCAACATAACAAGGTAGAAAAGGAATTATACCAAAGAGTAACTAGAAACCCAAAAGTACATATCTATTGGGGACAAGACCCCTTAGCTAAAAAAATGTTTTTTAAAAAATGCAAAAATACCACTAACAAAGAGTTGTCTCTAAAGCCAATTGGAAATATCTCCAGTCCTAATCTATAGGCACTTCAATCTTCTTCAAGGATCTAAAGTAGTGGTCTAGCTTGATTATATACTTATACAAAATTTCTTGTACCCTATTCATTACCCTTCAAATATTGGCCTCTAGTTATACCAAGGGCTTGAAAACCTCTTAGAATTTATCTATTAAAGGTGCTTGAGTCTATCCTTGGAACGCATAATTTTATTTCTTAGTTTTATCCATCAAATAAAAACTCTCATAAGATAATACTTTATTATTTTCATTAGGTGGTGAATGAAGATTTGGCTAGATAAAATGATCTATATGTGCTTTCAAATTTCTACCATCTACCTCAACAATGTAATATAAACAAAGCTTTGCGTCTATAGAAAACTTCTTCTTTATCTGATATGTCATTAATTTTTTAATTAATACCCATTAAAGCCTTATACAAAGGAATTTCATACAAGTTTTGCACAAATATTTTAATTTTTTCAATCATACATGATAAAGTTTCCAACACTTAGTCAAACTCTACTTGAACTTTTGCACTAATTATTTAAACTCCATCTATGAATTGCAATGGAAATACCATCTTAATGGTCACCCTAATGATAGTTTCCCAATAGGATTTACATATTGAAAGAAAATTTTGTAACAATAAAAACATTTCCATATACCCCCAAGAGAGAAAAATATGCAAAAAAGTATTTAAATCCACCATATAAAATAATAGAAAAACATACCATGAATATGACACAAGATATGCCTTAGGAAAACCCTTGTTGAGAAAAAATGAACTTCCAAATGCATCCACAGTCAATGTTATTCAATAATGAAATATTACAATATACTTGGAAATTCTAAATGAATTCTTTTGAAACATAAAGCTCCTATAATGCATCGTCCATGTGTTCAAGAATAATGACTAACCATACAACCATACATCTCATGTCATGCTTCACATATCCCCTCTACAAGAGAGCTCAATACAAATGATATCCAAACTCTACCATTAAACATGTGTTTACAATTATATAACTAAGCTTGCACAAAACCACCAAGTGCTAGTGGCTAAACCACGTCTCAAAACCATTGACCCCAACATTTACTTATTGATACTAACTTTTCTCAATATTAAATATTTTTTCAATGTGCAACCAACACATAAATATCTAACCAATGTTATAATACAACTTCACACTTGGGCCTAAATAAATATTTATTTTACATAGTTAAAATATGTATTTTCTTATGCAAGGCATACAACATAACTTTCCTAACATTCTCCCATGTGTTGTATACATTGCATAAGGTTCAATAAATGAAATAAATCATCATAGGAATCTATGAAACCACATGAATCTTTAGCATGTTCTCATTCTCCATTGAGATACCTACAATAACATCCAAGATAGGTACCATCTCAAAAAAGAACTCACATCCTCCAACATGCTACATATGGAAGAAAATAAACAAGCCAAGTTTAAGATGAACCAATCTAATGAACACAAGCATCAAATCCAAGTGATAATAAAGGCTCCAAGCTACTATCAAGGAAAAGATACACATGACTATAAACAACCACCACAATAACTACTAGCATATATAATCCGCATACCTCCAAAGGTATCAAAATATCAAAAAAACTTATTCCAACAACATATTCAACCCATAAACAATGATCACAAGCTCCCTATATAAAGCCTATCAATGAAGCACACACATTTCCAAAAGCTCCACTACATGGGTACTTTCAAAATTGAAAATAGATCAAGGAATGACAATTCAACCAATAAAAACTCATACCAAGGTGTGTCTAATAATAAAAATCATGTAAGTATAAATGAAAATCACTGGGTTCCCCAAATGCAACAAAAAACCACTAGATACTCCCTTGCAACTAGTCTTTATATCTCTCCCAAGTTCTCTAACAGTCAACAAAATGAAGATTAAAGAGCTCCCCATGTTGCTACTAAAAACTAATAATGTATAATAACAACATGACCACAAACATATAGATCATAATGGCTCCACACAAACCTTAATTCCAATGTCCAGTGAACATAAACCTCTAGCAAGAAACATAAGACTAAAGAGATAAAACCTAAAAATCATATCACATATAATATATTTTTGGAAACACCTCAAAGTACTAAATTTTTCCAAGATTTTCATCACAAATCCCAATTGAAAAACCTTACCAACACCCAATTGTTCAATCACATGGATCAAAAAAAAAAATGTGTATCTCATATAACCAACATGGATGTAATCCTCTCTAAACTAAGGAAGATAAAACTCAAATCCATTCCTGAAAATAGGAATAAATCCAATAACATATCCTAAAATCCTTATAAATATCATCATAAATCAAACTCATACATACAAGGAGATAAGCATGCTAAACATTGCTTGAATGAAACCTCCAAAACCATGTATAACTCAAGATGCTTATCCATGAGAAGACAAAGCATAAAAAATACATCTATAAACAAAGTGGGAAATGCCTATCAAATGATTATCGACTAAGTAGACCAAGAGTTGGAATGAGATTGCTCCTCTAGGGTATACCAATCCATAATGAATCTCTCTAAGAATAATATCCTCTCAATTCCATCATGAATTCATGTTCATATCTAAGTGAAGGATCTTTGATATTCCTAATGAAACCTCATCAAAGAGTAGCCATATCAACACAATTATCTAATACCTAAGAGAACTATGGTGTCACCTAAGTATGTAAGTATCCAAAAGCACCTCTAGCCAATCAATACATGCTAGAATCAACATGTATCATCTAAATTTTAGGATAAGGTGACATTAACTTTGTAATCCTATGCAATTTGTATGTCTCCACGTTCCTTAGAATGTGTTCTAGGGGACATGAGAGAAAAATATTAAATTTTGGCATGTTGTAATTATATTTTAAAGAGAGGATTTATTTTTTATGGTGGTTACACATCAATATGGATAAGGAATCTTTCATAGGTGTCTAAAATGTAATATAAAATGTTTTGGAGTGGGAATCCAAGATTGGAGAAGAAAAGGTGTTTGTTGGTGTTCCATTGGGAGTGGAAAGCTCACCCAAGCATCCAAAAAGAAAGGAGTTGGATAGGCTATGGGTTAGGTGCCCATGTGAGAGTCTTGAATATCCAATTAATATTTTATTATGTCTTTTGGTTGTCCATGAAGAGGAGCATGTGATTTTGTAGGTGTTTTTTTGCCTCTTGTTTTGGTTTACCATTCGTGGTTTTACCTCCCACAATTTCTATAAAATTGGATCCATGGGATGGTAGTTTCATATTGAGTTCTTACAGGTAACAGGGTGTTGTTGGGTTGATTATAGATTAGTAGTGAAGTGTATTATTGTGTACTCTCATTAGAATACTAATAATATACTTGTCCTCTTTTCTCAGGTGGAGTTTTTCCCAAAAGGGTTTCTCCATGTAAATTTGGTGTCATATTTTGTTTGTTGATTTCTATATTGTGATGTATGTTGTAATCACATGTTTATTTCTGATTCAGTAATCTAATTTTCAGATCTGAATTCACTTACGTAAGTTCATATTGTAGCTTTCCTTTACCCTATTTTTCAACATTTGGTATCAGAGCTAACGGTTCTGTTGAGAAGGGGATGCCTTTCTCTCAAGTGTTGGAAGGTTTTTTGGCTGCAATGGGAGCTTTTGTTTTGTGGTATATTAAAAATTTGTGAAGAGGTTTGTTTTCCATGGGCCAAGATATTGATAAATTCAATGGCACAGGATATGAGACATGGAAACTAAAGATGGAGGATCTCCTTGAAGAGAGAGATTAGTGGTTGCTAGTTTCACAAGAGAGTAAATAAACTGTAATGTTTGATGAAGATTGGAAAAATTTAGACAAGAAGGCACAAGGAACCATATGGTTGTGTCTCATGGATTCCATCCTCTTGAATGTCTCCATAGAAGATACCACATACAAGTTGTGGAAGAGGATAGGTGATATTTATCAAACTAAAAGTTTTTCTAACAAGTTATATCTCAAAAGATGGTTATATTTATTAAAAACAAAAGAGGTGATTCTATTGCAGACCATTTAAATGCTTTTAATCTAATTATAAGTCATCTTGCATCAGTAGATGCTAAATTAGAAGATGAAGATTAATGTTTCATTTCTTTGTTCTTTTCCCAAATCTTTGGAAAATCTAATTGTTGCCAAAAGTAGTGGTAATGGAAAGCTAAAGATGGAAAACATGATTACCATACTTCTATCAAAGGAGATGAAGAGAAAGTCTATGAATGTTGGCTCCCAAGATGCCTTGCATGTACAAGGAAGGTCCAAAGAGAAAGGGACTAAAGGGGGAAAAAAGAGGGATAAGTCTAAACAATGTTCTAAGACCCTCCAAAAGAGTAAAGTGTTGGAATTGTGGAAAAAGAGGGCATGCAAAGGAGTGTTAAAAACAAGAAAAATATGTTGATTCCTCCATGAAAAAGTCCTTTGATGATGATTCTGGTGCTTTTTTTATTTCAGCTAACTTTATTAGTGATGATGCTTTGCTTATTGATTTAGGTTGCTCCTACCACATGACTCCTCACAAGGAGTGGTTTACTTCTTACAAACCATTTGATGGGGGAGATGTTTTCCTTGGTGATAACAACACTAAGAATATTGTTGGTAAGGGAAAGGTAAAGTGTTAGAATTGTGAAACAAGCACAAAACCACGAGCCATAGGATTGAACAACAAACAAATACACCTTCCATGCAAGAGATCTGCAAACAATATATGCAATATTCTTCAACAAGAAAAAGCTATAGAAGTGATGGAACTTTCAAATTTTTTTTTGGAGTGCCCATATTGAACCCTGATTTTTTTTATTCCATCTCAAACCTTTGTTACATCCAGATGTAGGGTTCTTATATGGGGTTTTATGGTTTTATTCATTATAACTGTTTGCAACATTCTATTTGGACGTTGATTGCATAGTGCCTGTTTCTGGTCATTTTATAAAAAATCTTATGTCTATCAATGTCATCAAGTGACTGGTCCCTCTCGCCTAGGTTTGAATTTCTCATATTATAAGGTTAAGTAGAGGGCCTTTTTGGCCTTAACATCCTTTACATTTGTGACTTAGAAGTTCTCGAGCCTATTATTCTCATGTCATCCTAGGGGATCCCCTTCATTAGAACAACTTAAGTGCACGTGATTAAAGTTTCCACTTAAGTCCTAATGGTCATCATACCATCTCGCTCATCGTTGATTTCTTCATAAGTACATATTTTTAATTGGCAACGAGGGATGAAATAATGTTTTCTTTGATATCACTCATCACAGATAGCTGCCAAATCTCTTAAAAAGAATGCATGATGAGTGATTTTCCATGAGGGATCACTTATCGCTAATGGCTTTTGAGCCTTCAAATTTGTAATAGCAATAAGCGATGCCCTGAATTTTTGTTCTTATTTCTCATCATGGATAGTCATAAGATAATAAGTTTAGGATCAACGATGAGCGATATGATGAAATTTCCTTACATCACGTGATCGCGGATATGTTTTAAATGCTAAGTTCCACATTAGCGATACATGATACATATTGTAAACTTTGTAAATCCTCCCATCACTAATTGCTTGCAAACTGTATGAGGAGAACTAGCGATGAGTGGCAGCCTTATTTTTTATTGCTCATCATGAATTCATCTCAAAGCTTAAGTTCCAAATTAGCGATGAGCGATGGTATTCTTTGAAAAGTTTCTTTTCACTAATATGATAAGATCTTATGTGTGATGCCTTTTGTACCATTAATTTTCATACAGGTGTATGTGTCTAAATTTGATGCCTTCATTGCATCTCCCGTTGTTGATAGGAGCCTGGGTGCAAAGTTCAAATTAGTGATGCACGATGGAAGGATGGATGTGATCAAAGGACAGGCCATAGAACCAGGGGCTGAGATTTCATGGCAATTGAGGCCAATGAAGGACAAGATGCATCCGTGATAGGAGATGACTATTTATGGAAAAAGCAATGTGGAAAGATCCTAAGGATTTCACATAAAGCAAAAGGAAAGCAACAAGAGGACTAGAGAACCATTGATGTTGTTTTAAAATAGGATGATCCAATGGGCTAAGCTTCATTGCATGAATACTTTCATCGCTAATTGCCCCCTAAAATTTGGGGAGGATCAATGATGAGTGATGAAGCATATGAGGAAATATTCTCTCTAGAAAGAAA
This sequence comes from Sequoia sempervirens, assembly GCA_007258455.2. NCBI lineage: Eukaryota > Viridiplantae > Streptophyta > Pinopsida > Cupressales > Cupressaceae > Sequoia > Sequoia sempervirens. The sequence goes on along the minus strand of VDFB02049217.1, from coordinate 92,723,045 downwards.
ATTGGTCTTATGTACTTCACCGATATTAATGAAAAAGCACAGATTAGGTTGGCGATACATGCTAATTGTTAGATTACATATGATTTATCAAGATTGAAGAAGAACATGGCAACATTTGAGATAGCATCACTATTTTCTAGGAGCAAGTTGCTAATGGTCAAAAAATGATGCTCATAGCCACCTTAGATGAAATTTTAATTGTTCTAAAATCAACGACCTAGATTCAAAGCTGAACTGTTAAGTTATCAATTTGCTCGCACAAGGAGTTCTTGAATCATTAATTTTATATGCTCCAATTGTCTATTTAATGCAGGCTGATCATTTTTCATTTTCACCATCTTTCTAGTCTGCAGTGTATGTAAGGTGAAGTGTGAAGAGGAGTGAGAGGTTGTTTGTTTGTCCTAAGTTGAGTATTCTTGTCCTAAGTAGGTTGGTTTCAAATTGAGTTCTCTAGTCTAGTTAGGAATTTCTCTAATAAGTTGGTTACAATTGTTTGGGTTGTAAGTGCATCTCCCTATAGATTTGTTTTAAATTGTTAAAATATGTTTGCTCTGAAAATGGGGAAAAATGGTGTGACAATTCAACCTGTTAGAAGGTCTAGCCGGCTCAATGTATTTGAGTATCATGACGACATAACTGCGCAGGAATCCTAGGCTTCTCCTGAGGTTGCAAAGGGTAAAAGAAGGGCTAGTAGTCATAAGAAGAAGTCAATTGTGCAGAGTACATACAACTTGAGAAACAAAACCCTTCCAGGAGAAATGGTCAAGTTCAAAGGAAAGGAATTGGCTCAACCAGTGAAGAAGGCCAGGAAAAAAAAGAAAAGTCATAGGGCTTGCCTGGGCAAACACAATTCTCCTATTGTGCTTTCTGATACTACTTTGGATGCTAAAGGTGATACTGATTCAAAATATGGCCAGTAACTCCATTCTCTGGTGCCATATGGGAGCTTTGATGATGATGTGGTGATGACCCTCTGATTTCATCAAGGACAAGGAGCAGTCAGGCATTCTCTAATGTCGAAAACTCTAAATAGAGTCACCGCCTTGTTTTTGTTTTTGATGACACTATGGTCTTTACATAGGAGGTATTTGTTTTCATGTGTCCATGGTTTTTCTTTTTCTCTTCCATGCTGATGTGGAAGTCCTTCAGCTAATATGATATGGAATCTCTTTTTTTCAACAATGAACATGGTGACAACGACTAATGGTATCCTACACGTGTTTTTTTCCTTTTGTCCTCCCCTGTTCCCAAATGATTGCGTAAGAAACTGCCTGGGGAGTTCTTCAAGGAATCAGTTGAAATTACATTTTTGAAATGAATTGAAATGAAAATGAAATTGTAATTCAGTCGGGTGCTTGTTGATCCCTTGTTTATAAAGGGGATTTCATGGCTAATGTGAAGGGAGTTCAGAATTTTGAGTCCAAAATAGGTCAAAAGTGAATGCTATGCTCTCAGAGCAAATAGATTGTAAATAGATATTCTAGTAAACATATCAAAAGAAAATCTAGGGTGAGAGTTATACTATATGAAGATCTTAAATATGGCTTTACAAAGTAATATAAAAAATGAAGGAGAATATTAGTTCTAAAATGTTGCTCTCCTATGTATTTTCTTCCAAGTTATGAATGAAGTTGTTAATTATGATTTCATTTGTCTTTTGTCATTTGCACCGAATGAATGGGCTTGTTTTATGCTTCAGTTCAATGAGTTATTTAAATGCTAAAATAAGGCCATTAGTTTGTAAGAAAGGGATATAGGATTTGGTAAGGAAGCGATATTTGAAACACGATGAGTTAGATGTTACAAAGTGGCACACTAATAGTCCATTAATTCTTGATGTTCAATCATAATTGTATTACTGATTAATTGCAAGTAGTGACTCCATTTCTCCCTTAGATAAGGCACTAATGGTTTTCTTAGTTTATTTGATAGCCAGTTGAGCTAGTAATGCATTTGGCCTTAGGAGTCAAGATGAAGACAAATTCATAACATATTCTAAATAACACTGCTCCAAATTTCAGTATGTAAACACATTCCCTGAAACAAATGACACTTTCACCCAAGGTCTACCAAGCCTTTGATGAAGTGGGTTTCTTGAGGAAATTCCCTTGACCACATTAGAGATATTATGAACATGCATAGGATTACCCTTCTGGGTCTCACAGAGCCTGAAGAGAAGAAGTGAGGTACTAAGTACTTTACTTAAGTGTTGGCCAATCCTCAACCTTTCTGATGATTGAGTTGTGGAAAATTCAAAAGTAGGGATTGAGATTTTTGGTTCTTAAAAAATTATCAACAAGAAGCAAGAGACTTTCAAGAAGATATGAAAGCTCAAGGTATTCTTTGAAAGGAATTACAATGAGGGTTGAGTGCTTATAAGAGCAAAGCCCTAAATGAGAAAGGGATCAAATCATGACAAGTGTCAACATCACATGAGATGAGACATAATGATCTAATATTAGCTCAACTAATAAATAAATCCTAAGTTTAGCTTAAGTGCACGAGAATATATAAATTAGACTAATAATCAATTAAAGATTAATTAATTATTAACTAATGCATGATTACTCTAACACCCCCCTTAAGATGAACTTAGTGAGTAGCTAAAAACCTTAAAAAGAATGCATGATGGGTCCCAACAAATAAGGCCATGTAAGGTACCCATGTACAAATAGAAGATCTCTATAATGTGGAGAAATAGAGAAAACCTCATGGGAAAAAAATCTACTCTAAAAAGAGATGAAAGCCAAGTGAAGGACTGAAGAAGCCTCCAAACAAGAAAATGTTGTCCCAAAAGATAGGAACAAAGGATGAACAAAATAACACCCCTAAAGCATGAAGAAGTTGCAAACATTGTCGAAGAATGACTGTTGAAATGTTGAAAACAAGAATGCAAGAATGTTCATATGGTAAGTGCTCCATCTCACTGAAATGCATGGGTAACCAGTCGCTACATCTACCTAGTACATAGGAACAAATACTGTATACATAGATCACTCCAACGTGAAACCAAAGAAGCATTAACACCAACAGTAGAAACCCCCCATAATGTTGAAAAGGGAGAGGCATGACAGGTACATTGAAACTGAATGCCAGAAAGAAGTGCATGAAGAAGAATCAAGAACATTTGTACATGCAAACATGAAAGTACCCACATATAAAGGGCATGAAAACAAAATTCACACATGCATGAGGCTACTGTCATGGAAGGAACACTCACTTGACAAAGGTATGATGGAAAGAAAAGGAAAAACATCAAACCCCCTCATGACACTTTATAACATAGTGCGAGTACAATAAGGCACAAAGTGATGTGCAAGATCCCATAAAAGATACACCTGCTATGGCACTTTATTTTAGTGTGTTTGCATAATGAAAAATTCATACAATGGGATCCCATAATGTCCAAAAAAGGACTACATGCTGAAAAATACAATTCTCTGATAAAAAAAGAGGAAATTGGTAGCACCATGATGAAGTACATGAAAAAAATGCACTTACAAAAAAATGACACCCAAAAAATTGTTTGGATGCAAAAGATATGGCATGTCAAAGTCTCCAAAATGAGAACTAAACATCAATAGCATTGAAAAAAAAGAATTCTAAAAAAAACACAAAAGCCAAAACTGGAAAATACTTGCACCACTATGAAGAGTGCGAAATTTTACCCCATTTTTTAAAAAAATGCACTTAAAAATCCCACCGTATGCCTGAGATATGGCCTCTAGAAGTTGAGGTGCAAAACTAAAAAGCCCAATGGAGAGGGACTAAGTGGGGAAAAAGAAGATCTCCACCAAAGTTGTCAAAAACACCTCCAAATGTGGAGGTTTGCCAAATTTAGGGGTGTTGGAAAAAAAAACCTCCAGATATAGTGCATTCATTTTGCATAAAAAAACAAAATTTGACTATTTTTTTGAAGTTAAAAAA
>VDFB02049217.1:92692688-92719018 GCA_007258455.2 Sequoia sempervirens | reverse complement strand
AAAAAAGACTAAAATAATGGAAGGGTTGAAGTCAAGACAAATTTGATTTGGTTACTATGGACTAGTCTCAAGTTTGATAAGTTTCCAAGACTAAAGTTCACAACAAGGTATATGCAAGCTAGAAGATGCCTAAATTTTTTGCCTATGGTGGATGCAAGGTATACAATGATAAATAGATAGCTAGATAGTGAATGACAATGTTGCAAGTCTATGGTCAAAGACTCGGGTTATGCTCAGGATCAATCAGAAAATGACTTTGTTTTAGTTTTCCTCAAGATTTTTGGTAGCAGGAAATTGTGTCGCTTGATGTCTCAATTGTGGTTTAGAACAATCAATTGCAGTTTCCTGGAAATGTCAATTGTGGTTTTTTGTGTCATGGTTGCAGTGAAGGACAGTCAATTGCAGTTTACAGTGTATGTTGCTTAGTTTTTGACCATATTTTGACCAAATTTTAAGTTGATTTTATGATGTTCAATTCTAGAAAACACAAAAAACAATCTGAAAACACTTGTCTTTTGTCTAGTCTGAATGTTTAAAATGTCTAAATTTTTAAAGACACTTGTAGACAATGCACAATCCTAGGGTTAACAAGGAAACCACTAGTTGATATCCCCACTTGGATTTCTCCAGCCACTTAAACAAGGCGGACAACTAGATATTTGGTGGCACTGGCTCCCCCTTACACAACACTCACTTCTTGGGCTCACCAAGTCTTGATTCCCCAAAGAGGAATTTTTGTCTCTACACATGAATAGTGAAGATGTGGGGAAACTTCAGAGCTCCAACCTCCTGCGATCAACGACTGTATAAAAAGGTTTTTGGCCACTAAAATAATTGGTTCTTAGTAAGAGCATCTATTCAAGGTGGCCATACACATGGCAAGATTAGCTCAAGATTATGGTCAATCAAGAGGACTCCTAGTCCCTTCCTAGGAAAGGAATTTGATGTAGCTCACAAGGCTACTGAGGGTGGAACTTGTTGGTATGACACATCTACACTTTTTGCTTAATGACTTTCTTCAAAAAGCACTTTTCTTATATAGCAGTTCGAAAGAGCTTGGATTCAGCTTGTCACCGCTTGGGTCGTTCCCACCTTTTGAAGCGGGGTGGTAGGCCCTCTAAAAAAAGGGTACACAACAAGGAAGTAAATTGTTTTTGATCTCCAAGATTGCACTAAGTGTAAGGAGAGAGCATACACAACACCTTATCCTCACACTCGCATGGGGTTCATTTTAATTCCAAATCCAAATGTGTGGATGATTGTACAAAATACCTAAAGATTCCTTTGATTCTCAAGATCACCAAGTGGTGCAAGAGAAGAGCATACACACCTTGAAGCAAAATGCAAACCACAAGACAATGAAAACACTTGTTCTTTTTAACCCTCAAAGCAATATGTGAAAAGACACTTGACGCAAGGTTAATTTTAGACCAATGAGTAAGATGCAAGTTATTTTTAGCCAATGAGTGAAATGCAAATTAAGGTAAATTTAAGCCCAATGTTGTGTGAATGCAAGGTTAATTTTAATCCAATGAGTGAATGAAAAGAAGACAAGATAGTTTGGTTAGCAATGTTTAAATTAAATGTCTCCTTTCCACCTATGCCACACATTGGAAATCAACTGTCAGTAACTAGAAAACCCCTAAGCTATGAAATGCAAAAGACCTAAACTATAAATTTTAAATGAAACTAAAAAGTGTAAATGGGAAGACAATTGTGTTGCAAGAAACCATAGTTGTGGCTCACTAATAGAAGAAATTTCGTCTTAGAATCTACGACTGCATCTTTCCAGATGTTGACTGCGGTTCACAAAAACACTTGTGGCTTGGGTCGATGTCAAATGTGGTTAACTAGGAAAGCAATTGTGGTGAAACACAGCCGGTTGTGATGTGGGAACCTGAACTTGCAAAACAATAGAAAATCTACCAAATCCAAGCAACCTAATAACTGATATGATATGCACTATGGTTATCCTAATGAAATGAGAAACCAAAGGACCTAGACCTAATAGAAAAAAAAAATAGAAAAAATGCAAGCATGCCCTAATGCAAAATAGTTTTGTCATTCTACTTCGCAATTGTGGCTCTGTGTAAATGACTATTGCATTGATCTAGCCTGTGATTACATCAATTCATACCTACAACCTATAAAATCAAAAATTTCGTATGATCTCTGCAATTTTGTCCTCTCACGTTGGGTTCACTAATGTAAATTAGGGTTAAAATATTAAGGTTACACAATAAAGCATATAAATCAAACCCTAATAAATAATGAAGCACAAATGAGCATAAAGACATGAAACATAAAACAATATTACCAAAAGTCTTCATACCACCATTGATTCACCTCCATTTCACTTCTCCATTTTGCTTGAATATGATAATTACCCTCATATTTTTGAGTATGCAAATAGGCCTAATGACAATGACAAAGCAAAATATTGAAGATTCTATATGACTATGGATGCACTTGACTTGATGTTGATAGACTTGATAGCAAGATAGCATAAGCTCATGTAGAATCTAGATGATAGAAATGACAATGAAAAAGTATTTTGTAGGAAAGCCAATTTTGAATGAAGGGATGAGATGGAATGTTAATAATCAATGGCCAATAATGAAAGATGTAGTATGGACTAGGGTTAGGGAAAAAATAGGGCAAATGATAAGGATTGACAATCAAGATTAAATTATAAATAATTTAATCAACAGTGGAGGTTAATTAAGGAATGGATAGATAAGGAGTTGATGTGAAAGATAAGATTGGCACAGATAAAGAGGAATTAAATAATAAAAACTATTTAATCTAGGTGGCCAATGAATAATTAAATAACTAAAATAATTATTTAATTACAGAGGAATGTGACAAAGAGGACCTTTTGAATTAAATAATGATTTAATTCAAAATTCAAGAGAGTGACAGAAGAGGCTAATGAATAATTAAATAATTAAAATAATTATTTAATTATAGTGGAAAGTGGTATAAAAATTAAATAAATAAGAATTTATTTAATTTTAGAAAGAAATGGACTTAATTAGTGATGTAATTAATTAAATAAAATTTATTTAATTAATCAATGGAGGAAATAAAATTATTTAATTATGAAGAATGAAAGAGGAAATGATGGAGAAATTAGAAGTTGCAAGCCTAGGACAATTTCTAGTGTCTACATTTGGAAATGCACCTCAAGCATGCAAATTCAAATTAGGTGGGCACCAAAACATTCCCACGGTGGATAGGAATGAAGGAAAACCACACAAATCCATAGCTAGGACCCAAATTTGTCCTAACACTCAACACACTTCAAAAACTTTGAAGATGCTTCACATGTAGTGTAAACACCATGCCGGTTGTTACCCATGCAAACACCTCTAATCAATTAATGGTAAGTGCAAGAAGTTGGGTCCACATTCAAGGGATGTGTCATTTTTTAGCTTTAAAACAAATACCCGTATTCATTTTTTTAAATAGGTACCCATTTTGAAGTGGGTACTTGTTCTAAAAGGTTTGAAACTCACAATACATGTTTTTTATTTGGATTTAGGCTCAAAAAGGGCATGATAACCTAACACTAAAGGCTTAGACCTGCAAGTACAAGGTCATGGAAATTTCAAGAGCAAAAACTAACTTTGGCAATATAGCTAATGAGGCTTTTTTTTTTAATTATTTTATGAAATTAAAACCCATTATATATGATAATGTCTAGTTTTCAAATATGTAATGTTTTTAATAATTTTTATTTTTTTCTATTTTTTAATTAATTTATAAGGGAGCAGGTCCATAAACTCGAAATGTCAGGTTTTTCATTTTTTTTAATAGCTTTTAATTTTTTAATTTTCTTGTTAAAAAAATTATGTCATCAATCTATAAACAATTATTTACATAATGAAAAAAAATTGAAAAAATGATAAGTTTAGGTCAAGTTATGGTGTTTGTACACAAGGGTTTTAAAAACTAGAAATTAGGGCCAATAAAAAATTAATAAATAAAAAATTATTAAGAAAAAAATTATAAAAAATATCCTCATCAATCTTCATTATAATATACATGTTTCCCCAAAAGGAATTATAAAAATACTTTTATTTATGTCAAATTATGGTGTTTGTACACATGCATGGTATGGTCCTAAAAAAGTGACTTTTAAAAAGTGGTTTTTATACATGCATATTAAAAATGATTTTGTATCATCTAGGTATTAGAATAAATTACATATTTGAAAACTAGAATCAAAATACTAAATTTCATATTACTATAATTTTTAAAGATTCAATGTGTAAGTGCTTCAAATTTTAAGTCCAACTATAAAAAAAAAATTGAAAATTAGGAAAAACACTTCCACTTTTTGAACATTTTGTGGACCCAAATTCTTGCACCTAACCTTAAGTACACACTTCCTTTGATCAATCCATAACTTCGAGATAACAAATTTCACCTGAAAACAATCCAAAAACATCCTAAAAACTAACAAACTCCTTCACAATCCAAACAACATTACCACACACTGTAACTTGAAAGACCAACTTCTGGAACACCAAACCACTAATCCTTTTGACATAGTAAGAGACCAACACCATCAACTCTCACTCAGAACCACAAGTATTGAAATGCAACTGCGGAGAAATGCGGAGCAAAGACATTTCTCCCAGACACCTTTGTAATGCATAGTTCATGCACTGGTGAACACATATTTCTCTGCACATTGATCTAGAAGCCCAAATTCTGGATATAGCATCTTTGAACACCTGTAACCAACATATCTAAACCACACGCGTAGATATTCAACCTAGAAGAAGACGAAGCAAAACCAGAACACACCTCTATAACATAGAACAATATTGCAACAATCTCTCTCAACAACTACATAGTTGACACCACTGAGAACACAAGCCTATTGACATCAATGAAAACACCTTCATAATTACAACAAGGTGTGACCCTTATATCATCCACTTCTAGTAACTAAGCCCAAGGAACTCATTGTATCACTAACCATGATGACCTTGTCCATATTGGATCCATTGACATACCACAAGGCCTGATCTCTTTAGTCACCCAAGAAAAAATTCTCTCCTCTACACCATTTGTGGTTGTCTAAACTATTTTAATACCCTTGATGGAAAATACTACTCAATAATATAAATAGTATGAACAATTAGAAATCATTTCATCTATTTATATGATAGGTGCTTGTCATAGTTATCACATGCCCTGCATGCTCACCATGACCTCTATATCACCTCATCAATGTCATCCATCACCCATCTCCAGTAGGCCATATCACCCATCCCCATATGATGAAAAAATCCTCTATATAGGTGCACATTAGGTTTTCCTACTTCTCATTGACTGAGTGAAAGAGTAGCCTCAACACAACAATGTGCTCCCATGCCCATATAGATAATATGGTCATGTCATACCCCAAACTCCTCCCTTCTCTAAACATCACTATATTCATATCCCAATATAACTATGCTAACACACAATATCCCAAGCCATATACTACTCCATTTAGAAGCATCCAACAAAACACATGAGACCATATAAGTGAAAACCCACGTGATCTTTAATTTGGCATCAATAGTGTTGGTAAAATGTGTCTCAACCTTGAGATTACAAAATGTTTACTATTGATAGGTGAGTGTGGGGGGTGTATGGGGTGTACCCCCATTGTAGGGTTTGGGGGCTCATCCCCCCACTAGGGGGTCTGAGGGCCATGCACCCTAGCGGGGGTTTGGGGGAAGCACCCCTAAAAGCCACATTTTATGTATATTTTATTATTTAAATCTGGAGCATTCATCATTAGGTCTCAGATCTGATGGTAGATATTTTTTGGCTTGTCTTATGAGGGAATTGTGTTACAACTATGCATTGTGATGTATTTTGAGAGTCTGATAGTGGTCATGTTGCCTCTGGATCTCTAGTTGGTGATACTCATGTGAGAAGCTTGCTCTAAAAGTATATTGTAATATTCATGATTTTTGAATAATATATTGGGTAGCTTTTGGAGTGGAGTTTTTCTCTCAAAAGGGTTTTCCCCAAGTAAATCACTCTTTTGTGGTATGCATGATATTTATGTTTATTTTTGTTTAAGTTTTTATAAATGTTGTAAAGGTCTATAAATTTTTATATTATCCTCCTCTCAAGATTAGTGTAGGAAGTTGTTTTGCTACCAAGTAGCTTCCTTACAAATAGATCATTGATCAAACCAGCTACATATAGAAATAATGTAGGTATGGTCTCCATCACCAAAGACAAGTCCATATCAATTCTTTTAATAGGAAGGCCATCATTCATAAATGCCTACTCCAAGAATAGATCCCCAATCCCTATATCATACTCTACCAACACACCAAAAATAGGGATGTGCATGATACTCCATACATCTCCAAAATAATGGTCATCTCTCCTATTGGCAAGTGGAAGTTTCTAGTATCACTCTACCAACACTCCACTAGCAATATCATCATAGCAAGGGGATCATGAATCTCTAACCAATATCCCACCTCATATAGTCCCATAGCCACAATAAACTCCCAATCCTTATCACTCAATAGTGGTTGTAGCCTCATCATAGGCAACCACCTAGATCTTAAGACTATAGTGGTGGAAATTTCTCCTCTATTCAATCCAAAAAACATCATTAATCTTTACCATAAACCTACTTGTATTTACCCATCCCAATCTACACAAACTTGTTAATCCACGATGTTACTACTTCACAAAAGCATTATTCCCCCAATGAAAGTGTCATTTAGTGCAAGCACTAATATACCTCCATAAATGATATTAATTGAAAGCATTATCCTACCTTGTGCAAGTACTATTGTGTGCAAATGCTACCCCATTTTTAAAATTGCTACTCTACTAAAAGAAATCTTATCCTTGCGTAAATGAACCCCTACTATACAAGTGCTACAATGAATGTAAGTGTTAACCAACTAGTGATTGCACTAAATTGATCATGATAGGACTAATCTTGGGGAATAAATGCTATTATGTGAAGTAGCGCCTACATTTTACTCATTTTCTCTAGTATTTAATGCACCTTAGACTACCCCTAGGGACCTAATTAGTGGTACATATTGGTGCTCATATGTCCTTTGGTTGTTAGTACTATCAAACTCACTTCATATGATGTGTGTGGTGTGCAACTTGCAGCATGATGTATGAGTTTGGTTGTATAAAGAAAACTAGAATCTCCTAAAGGTATGAGTATAAATGAGCCTAAATGGGCCCCTAGGCTTATTTATAAACCCCACAAGCCCATTTCAATGGACTAGGCCTTGAATTTTTCTACTGTCTCCCTTGTTTTCTTCTGCCATGTCCTTATTTTTCAACATTTTTCCTCTATTTCTTTTTCAATCAAATTCATTTCTCACCTTCTACACCTTTTTAACATCTATTCATTATTTTCAAGAGCTTGCCCTAAAAATTTTTCTAAGTGACCTCTTGAGGGGCCATCATTCCACCACCTTTCCTCTCATTTTTTCCTAATTGAGTAAGGTGTATTTTTTATTTATTTGATATGACATCACTTTTGTTAGTCATGAAACCATATCAAAGAGGGGTAAAATTTAGACACCTCAAAATCAACCCCCATCACACTATTAATTAAATTTTATTTAATTTATTATGTTTTGTCTTCTTCTAAAGGTTGATTAATTTAATTAATCTATATTTATCCCCCACTCATTAATTCTTCTAAACTCAATTAATTAATTAATCTTGATCAATTCATTTATCAATCTATCGTAATCATCATTAACATTTTTCTCAATTAAAAAATTCTTCCAAGTCCCCAAACTTTCCATCATGTGACATGTGTCCCTAACCCTCTTCAATTCTGATCATACATGTGTGAGCTTGCACAAGTAACCATCTTCTTCCACCTCATCTCTAACCAAAATATTTCATTGGTTGCTCACACATGTTTGAGATCCCCTCATAAAGGTGTGACAACCCTACACTTTCTCGTTCCATCCACGTCATTTTCATTGATTTTACCCTCTTATATTTATCATTTCTATCCCACTTGTCAAACTCATGTTCTTCCCAATGTGCCTCCACATTTTGGCACTTGTCAAAAGGCTACACCTCCATCTTTTCCTTTAATCTTGGCCCTCCATCTCACAATCAATCTTAATTATCTATTTTATCCATGAAAAGTATATAAATTAGAGCATTGTCCATCAATCTTCATCAATCAATCTATGCTAAGTTTATGTTGTTAAATTACCATTAAGAAATGCATTCCCCTTCCAAGATTATGTTGCATTGGAGAACAACCCACAACTAAGAAATTCAAGAAGAGAAAATTAAGTGGAGAAGGGTACATCTACTTTAGCTCAATCCAAGAGATGAGAAGGTAAAAGGAAAGATAAGAACTAGTTTATTGTATTCCTCTAACTATTTGTGTCTTTTATATTTTAATCATCTTCAATATATTTTTAATGCAATTATTTAACATGAGCATCATGATCAAAAGAAACTTTCCCATTAAAATAAGTAGTATTAAAATCATCAATCATAAATTATTTATTTTGATTCAAGTATATTCAAGACTAAGTTAAAAACACTAGGGAATAAGGACTCTGGTTCATATAAGGTTCAAACTAATTGCTAACGCTTGCACATAAATATGTCATATAAGCACCAAACTACTACAATAGGGGCAAAGGGTCAAGGAATATACAAAATGTGTAGGAAAAAGTATTAATGATGCTCTTTTCATCCCTACAAAATTTCACTAAGAATAAATAATAGTGTTAATAGAACACACCTAAAATATGTTAGCATTCACTTAGATCAAATAATTTGTGAGACTTTTCTATAATAAAATTATTTGGATAATTGAAGTATGACTAAAAGTAATTAATGAGATTATTTAGAATTTAAGTTTAATTAACATAAATCATGTGAATGTGAGAATTTGAAAGGTTTTATGTAGTTCCTACCTAGTCCTAGCATGTGATGTTATATTAATTTAATTTGATTTAATTTGAATCCTGATTTTTGCAAAGTAATGTGAAATATGTCTTATATATATATTTAAAATGTGATTTAAATATGGAATAGTATATTGGACTGAATTTGTTAATGTCTTATTCTGGATTTTGGCAAATCAAGGATTTAATGTGATTAATTAGAAAAGAAATATATTATTTTATTGGAAAAAGAAAAAGGGGTTAAAAAGAAAAAGGGTTTCTATTTTTATTTTATGTTGTGAAATTGGAGAAATTTTGGAGAGGAAAAACCCTCTTTCCTCCAAATTATGGCTTTTGTGATTGGGTGAGAAATTGGAGGCCAAATTGAGTGGGATCTATTGTATCAGGATAGGAATGGAGAGGAGATCATGCTCATGTGTGGAATCGTGCATCCGCAGGGTATGTTCAAAGTTTTTCTTGTTTCAAATTTTAGTTGAAAATGAGGTAAGTTTTCCATATCTTCTCAAATGGTTGTTTTTTATTTCAAAAGGTTTCAAATGGATTGGTGGGGTGTTAAAACTTCCTAACACCTTTTATTTCATAGATTTTAATTATAGATTCATTATACATGTAAATTTTGATAATTTTCCAAAATACATTGTTATTATGCCTATTTTTTTGGGGAAACATGAAAAATGTGTATTTTATAGCTTAAGAGGTGTGTTGGGCATATTTTTCACCAAAGGGTATTCTTAAAATTTTGATTTTGAATTTTTGAATTTTTGAAGAATTTTCATGGTGGTTTGGGAAATTTTAATGATTTTTGTATTGTGGATTTTTTGGAAAATTTGAAGGTTTTGCATGAAAATGAATGAATTTTTATGTTTTAAAATGGTAGAACTTAGTTAAATGTGTTAATATGCATTATGGAAAAATGTTACTAAAATTTGATAAAATTAAAAATTATGCATTGATTTGTATGCCTTAACTTGAGTTCGACAAATGTGTTGACTCTAGGACTTAGTCCTTTTACTATGTGATTATGGATGATTTCCTCTATTGGTGTATGTGCCCCAATATGAGTTCTTATGTATGTTATCATGTTCATGTCAATGGATTTGTGATGTGGATCATCTTTTGATACTTGATTGTCTCTACTATCCTACTATCCTTGTGTGATATACTTGATAAATGTTTACTCTATGATTGGCGTGAGTGTATACCCTTTTCCAATGCGTCTTGTGTGAGTTTTTTTGGGCTTGTGGCATCTCCTAGCATGGTGGGAGTGAACCTTGTTGGTTTCACGTGGTAGGGTGGCATGGAAACCACCATTGGGCTTCAAAGGTACAAGGATCAAGTTCAGCATTAGTATCCCCTTCTCATTCATTCATTTATTTGTATTGGTTTAATAGAATGTAATGTAATTAATTAAGTAAATTTGAGTCCTTTCATTATGTAATATCAATGTAATTGTAACATAGTTTATAAGTGGACCTCTCTTGTGAGATGACTTGTAATTCATTTTTTAAACTTAGTATTCTAGCTTAGTTGCATGTCTCGGTGTTGGTGTTGGGCACAATCATAAATGCTTATGAATGTAATTATACCTTGGAGGCTTAAAATTAAATTAGGAATATTTCATTTGGTTTAAAATTAATTTCTTAGTTAAATTTCACAATTGGGCGGTCTAGTACTATACCTAGGTGGCCCTATTGTAGGCCAAGTTAGCCCAGTTTTTAAAAACTTTTTTGACTATGTTGGGGAGGCCTGGAGCATTTTAGGGCAGCCTGGTGGAAAGTGGGGTGGCCTAGTGTTCAGGGGTGACCTAGTTTTGAATGTTAGAAATCCCAAAATTTTCACTAAGTGTGTTGGGGCGACCTGGTCTTGTGCAGAGGCATCCTTGTTCCTATACATTTTCCAAAATGTAAAACCTCTTAACCAAGGTTAGTTAAGGGTTTCCTAATCCTAATCCCCTTGTCATATAATTATTTTGTCTTTTCATTTGCTCGTGGCAATCATTTTCATCAACTAGGTCTTCAAAAACCTAGTCAAGTCTTCTCATTTTTAGGACATGTTAGTTCCCCTCAATTTTGGGACCTGGGATGGGTAAACCATGTAAATGAAATTTGTTCATTGTGGTCCTAGGGGTTTAATGATGTTTTGGAACTTATCCTTAAGTGTCTTTATTGAGGAATTGTGGGTTCTCCTACATCGTTTTGCATGCACTCTTTCAGAGTTGGTCGTTTGGTAAATCTAGGGTTAGGGAGATCATGCACCTTGTCTTGTGAAGTCTTGGGAAGTTTGTAAACCTTCTTGGTTGGTCTTGTTACTGTTCTCAACATTCCTCATAGGTCTTGAGGTGTTGTGTTGTAGTATCTTTCTATTATGTGATGTCATGTTGTGATAGGACATCTTGGGAAGCATGCACAATTTTTGGAAGTGACCTATGGTCATTCCAGTTAGTGGAGAGTTTGTATCTCTTAGTTTGACATCCTTTGATGAGGGTTTTTCCTTGTTTTGGTTGGTTAATTGATTCTAAATGTGGATTGGAGGTTGATGACTCCCTCATCCTATTCTAAAGTCATGTTGTGAGAGAACGTGATCGTGGGTTGTAACCAATCATTGTGTTGGAGATGTTCCTTCTCTCTCACTTGTCCTTCATGGTGGATGTACCCCATGAGTGGTTAGTCTTCCATTGTTTCCACTTTGCTTATGCAATGGTGATGTCATCTTGCTGTGGTCATTCTTGTGTCATTGTGGTTCATGTGACACTTGCGTGCACATCGTTGTGCAAGTACATGTTGATGTCATATCTTTGGTGTTGTGGTTGTGTGTTTCAAAATTTATTTGGTCAAGTTTTGTTGTGTGCTTCGGGTGAGGCATTACATTTTATTTTTATTTTAGATAAAATGACAATACCTCAAGAAAGATTTTCTCCTAGCAATAGGGGTGAAATTGGAGGTTAGAGCATATCATTCTTGCCTTAGATTCTTTGTGTTGGTTGTAGTCTTCTTTTTATTGGTTGCTTGTTTCTTAAGTTACCTATTCATTTTAAGGTGTGGTTGGTCTCTGTGAGTGGTAAGCCTTTCTCTTGGCTTGGCTCTTTGTTTGCTTAGTAGTTTAAGTGCTTTTTCAATTAGATCTTTCATACTTTGCTCACTTTTCTATGTGTGAGGGGTCTACCTAACAATAAACAACTTTTACATTAAAGTCAATGCACTAATTGTTTATGTGTGAGACAAGAAGCATAAATAGTTGACTATACAACATATCATATGTTTAAGCTTTTCTAAAGCCCCTATAGATACCTTCCATAAATTGTAAAAAAGCTTACACACTAAAATGAAAGAAGGTCTATCTTTTTCATACAAAATTACAAACTTTAAACAGATCATAAATTATAAAAAAAATAATAATTTACATCAATTATAAAACAAACATTATTTATATAAATAATTTTTTAAATATTTTATTTTAAAAATAAGCTATATTATTTAAATGAAATCAAATATAAAAATATAAAATATTGTGAAAAATTAGAAATTTTATATAAATCTAAACAACCATTAAAAAGCGTACCCAATCAATTAAACATGACAGATTGACAGGCTAAAGTTTTTCTTTAGACAAATAAAGTGTTAAAAATTATTTCTCCAAACAATTTTATTTCATTAAAATCCTTTATTTAATCATCTAGATTTCCTTACTTATATCAGGGACACTTTCGTGTAAGTTTAAAAATAGCTGAAAATGATGTTACACATACTTGAAAGAGAACCTGAACACTAATGTGAGACGAATTTTGGACTGGGAAATTCACGGCTAAGTTTGTAGCCATGATAGATACTATCATACAACAGCATGTAATTGCGACACAGTATGAGTATACAATCTTTCTCTGCATTCAAACTCTAAAATGGCTATGTTACTATTCAATCTACCAGCTGTGTTTTCTGGCGCCGACTTGACTCTGAAAAGAAACATATCATGTCAAGAATTGAAGTTGTCTGTGGGAAAGCTTTGCGGAGAATTTTAATGTTGAAACAGCTAATCATGATCTGCACACAATCTTTCTCTGCATTCAAACTCTAAAATGGCTATGTTACTATTCAATCTACCAGCTGTGTTTTCTGGCGCCGACTTGACTCTGAAAAGAAACATATCATGTCAAGAATTGAAGTTGTCTGTGGGAAAGCTTTGCGGAGAATTTTAATGTTGAAACAGCTAATCATGATCTGCACACAAGTTTAAGAAAAAAAAGAAAAAAAAACCTTTAGACTTCCCGCGAAAAACTGCCACTTGAGTGTTTAACGCACAGAAATCTTCAACAACAGCTAAAACAACATTAAATTCCGAATGAAATCTTTCCTTCTTTGGACATTTATTAATTATAGGCTTGACTGTCAAGCAGAAGTCTACACGATTCAAATTTTACAGCTCAGTACTTACAGGTCAGAGCGAAAAACGGTACATATCGAAGTCGATCATAGGACCGCAAGTTGCGAGTTTCATCGAAAGGAACTGCCCAACATAATTTATCAACGTAACAGATGTAAGAAATGGTGAACTCCAGCTTTTGATAAAAGGAAAGTGATTTTTTGTTTTTTTGTTTTGTTGTTTTCTTCAAAGTACTGTACCTCAACTTGACGCTGCAGAGACTGAACGTGATTGATGATCTCGTCCAGCATCAACGCTTTGCTCGTGCTCTGTATAGAAATTTAAAGTAAATAAATGAAATGAGATATCGAATTAAAGGACGTAAGACGCATTTACTAGTTTTGTTAATCTTGAGATGAATGATGAACTGTACCTTACTGCATCCCGGAACCAGATCCTGCAAAACCTTCATTCTTTTGCTGATTTTTTCCCTTCGCGCCTGCGGCCAACGCACAAATAACTTTAATTAGGCTCCGTTTTTTAGAAATATTTAAAGTGTGCGGAGCAAACGCGTAAATTAACTTACTCTTTCAGCTAAGCTGTGGCTATCAGTGGCTTGCCCGCGCCGTGCCCTAACATGAATGTAATCCTGTTTCTCAGGAGGCGCCAGAGCCTTCACATTTCTTGCGTCCTCTTTTTTCCCCTTACAGTAACTATTATTACTTTGCTCCGCTTTAACGGCATCCTTCTCGCTCTCTGCACTTTTGCAGCGCTTTCCTTTCAGCGCCTCGCAACTCACAGCCTGCGCATCATATTAAGTATGCATGTAAAGTAATAAGCAGATGATAAGTAAATATAAACTGAACTTCAGACTGTAAATTTCGAGTTAAATTCTCAAGTTTTACAGTTGAAAATTTGAAGACGGAAATTTCATCATTCAGCCTGTCTTTCAATTCTGCAATTTTAATGATCAAAGCTCGTACCTCGTCAACATTTTTACGCTTCCTGCGACGGCTGTACTTGACTTCATTTTCGGACATCGCAGATGTGAAAGCTATTTCTGTGCCATTGCCATTCGTGACGATTACTGCGGATTCCTCGGCTTTTTGACTACTTTCCTTCACAAAGGACGAATATTTCGCCGCCCTCTCTACGAACGCCGGGTCATAAGGAATCGCCGGCAAAGCGCAGGTTGCAGGTTCGATTCCTGTCAAGCTAGAATTACACCGGCTCGTCGCCGCGGACTGCGGTACATTTTGCTCTGCCGCAAAGCACTGCTGCAAATCCCCTGCTAAATTCCCGTTCGAATCCCCCATTAGGGGAAAAATCTCCGAGCCGCTAGGACGACTCGTCTGATGAAGCAAATTAGGCGAAAGACCGAGCAAAGCCGTTAAAGAATTGTCCTCCATTAAAGCGTCGGCGAACAGATTCTCCGACAACAATGTCTGCATTTCATGGCTTGAAAAGAACTGTAACCAGTTCAATTCCATATCCGCCTCGATATCCGTTGGACAACTATGCCTGACCATTGCGATACTATCTCTCTCTATATAACACCTTTCACGCCTCTATCCGATCCAGAGCTCTCTGGATTTCTTAGGAAATCAATGATATGATATATCAAAATCTACATATAATATATAAATATCATTAAAGAATCGCACAGAAAAATGTTCCCGAACACCCTGGTTGCAAACATCACAGTAAATGGAAAAGTGTGGAATCCATTACACAGCTGATCTTTATATGCTTCTTAGGAAATTTCCTCCGGTCAGGTCTGTGTAGAAGAAAGTCCAATCAAGACTGTAGATCATTGGCCCTTCTCTCCTTGCTAGAGTCACATGTATGTAAGACCACGTGCTTGCCGAAATACAAGGATTACCTATACATTTAATTTTTCTCTAGTATGAATCATGATCTCATCGTAATCAAGCCAACGGCGCGTCACGACAAATGTACGGCAAAAGTTGGGGTCAATACTGGCCATTAATGAATGAAAGCTAGGTGGTTTCCAAGTAATTCTGTCTGTGGTTTTAATTTCTAAGTGCGCGTGTACTTTCTTCTCTCTCCGGTTTTTATATTTTTTAGGTAATTGGCTTTGTTAATTAGCGGTGATTTCTTAATTTGTCAATGTTTTTCCCAATTTCCTATTGTAATGGTGCAAATTGCATTATGTTTTCTTTACTTTAATTGCCTATATATATATATAGGCAATTAAAGTATTTTTTTTCATGAATTTGCTTTATTATATTAGATTTTATTATTTATTTATTTATAAAGGTTGATTTCAATTTGTAAAAGAAAGAAGAAAACAATTAGAATTCAAGATATCAATTTCAACAAGAAATAATTTTAAACTCTCTCAATATGAGTTTTGTTCCCTTTCTCTTCCCCCTCCTCCAATTACAACATAATGAGTCCCTTTATATTTACTTCATGACAACTTCCAAATTCTTTCCCTACCAACAAGGATCCTTACCAAATATTACCTATGTTCTTGTGCAACAATTTATGCAACTTCCTCCCTATCAATATTCCCCATAGCATGTATCCCCTCAAGTCATCTCATTACTCCTCCAAAAGGGTAGTATGAAGTCCCAACAATGCAAACCTTTACCCCTCTTGGAGGCTATCGACTCTCACAATTCAAAACACATACTATGCTCATAATTACAAGCACTCTAACTTTACAAGTTTGGGGACCTTATCCTATCTCCTCACCATGTAATTCCTAATAGGCCTCAATTCTCAACTCTCCTAACTCCCTAGATTTCCCAATAATAAATGAATATTATCCATTATTATCCTCAAGTGTCACTCAATTGTCCCAAGCATAACAATGTTGAGATATTATTCTCTCTATCAATAGAAAATTTATAAGGCTTAGGTAGAAACATAGAAAATTGAACAAAAAGGTAAGATAAGCTTGCAACTTGTTCCTACAACTAAGAGGGCACAATAACTAAATTTGATCCAATCAAGCAGGAAATGCACTTTACATATTTCACCCCTCTAATGGACAAGTTTGAAGGA
This sequence comes from Sequoia sempervirens, assembly GCA_007258455.2. NCBI lineage: Eukaryota > Viridiplantae > Streptophyta > Pinopsida > Cupressales > Cupressaceae > Sequoia > Sequoia sempervirens. The sequence continues at coordinate 92,702,684 of VDFB02049217.1, read as the reverse complement.
TAATTATCATTAGAGAAATAAGTACCCCCCTTTTTGAAGTTGATAAGGGAAAAATTATAGAAATTCAAACTAGGCTCATAGAGTCTAAGGCAATCATTGAACAACATAAACAATAGGTTGTCACCTTGATAGCAAAAGAAGAATAAAATATCAAATAGGCCATTGCCTTGAACTCAAAGGTTAGTTAGTTGAGAAGTTAGATGATCATTAAATGGGCTACAAAGGAAGTGTCAAAAAAAAATCAAAAATTAAATATACAAATGCTATATTTAAATAGTAGAGAGGATGCTTGAACATAGAGAACTCAACTCACAAAGAGAAGAAAACTACACATGATACCAAACTATCTAATATCTAGAGTTAAGTTGACGTTGAGAAATTCATAGTCATGGGCTAAAGAGAGAGAAGGCCTTGGAAAATAGGTCGGATGCCTACAAAGATGATATCAAGAAGATGGAAACTTGGTTAGGCCAATTGAAGTAGTCAATAAGGTAGCTTGAGTTGATCAAGGCCATGTGTGTTAGGAAAAAGGGCACGTTGTACATCTTGCACAAGAAAATATAAATATTTTAATTATGTAAAATAAATATTTATTTATGTTATATCTTAGGATATGTGCCTAGCTACATTAAATATTTATTTTTATCCATTTATAAACTTGTATTGTAATATTGGTTACATATTTTATGTGTAGGTTACACATTGAAATTATATTTAATATTGGAAAAAATTAACGTATGAAAAATTAAATTTTGGGGTCAATAGTTTTGTGCGCTCATAGTTTTGAGACATGTATGATTTAGCCAATATGAATATGTGACTCTTTCTAATCTTGATTCTATTAAATAAAGAACATGTTTACTAGTAGATTTTGGTGTCATTTGTATTGAGCTCTCTTGTAGAGTGCATATGTGAAGCATGCCATGTGACATATAGTTGTATGTTTAACCATTATGTTTGGACAAAAGGAGGATGCATCAGAGGAGATTGATGTTTTAGAATTATTCATAGAGAATTTGTAGGTGTATTGTAATGCTTCATTACTAAATAATACATCTAGTGTTGATATTTTGGAAGTTGGGTTTTTTCTCAAGTATATCTTGTGTCATGTTGATGGTATGCTTGTCTATTCTTTTATATGGTGGACCCTGAATACTTTTTTGTATATTTTCTCTCTTGGAGTTATGTGAAAATATTTTTATTGTTACAATCTTTTTCCATTCAAGTGGTATGAAAATTCTAGTTGGTAGGTTGTGGGAGGAAATTTCCTTGGTTGTGACCCTTAGTATGAGTGTTTTTTTGAATAGTTAAATCCATTATCTTTAAAAAAGGAAAAAAATGTATTTTCAAGGTTACAAGTGTGTTGACAAACCTAGGTTGTTGCAGATCTAGGGTTTGATGAAGATTTGGCAAGTGGGTTTTATGTTAGAGATCTTTCTATGGGGGTTTAGGAATGAGATTTTTTTATCTCTTAAACAAAAATGGACCTCACTATTGAGTCTAGAAGGCTCAAAAACCTATAGATCCATATAAAACACAACTATGTTTGGAGTTATAACTTTTTTTCCATTTGTGAAGCCTTAAAGGAATATTACAAGGAATCTATTTATACAATCATATGAAATCCATATGGAGGAACATTTAGTTGTTAGTAGTCAGTTGTAGAAAAAAATAAGAAATATTCTTTGACTTCAACAAAAGATGGGGAGCGCATTTATATAATTTATCATACAAATAGTCTATATATGCTTTAATAAAGAATTTAAATAAAAATAATAATTGAGTGGGGGGCAACCTCGACTACTAATGGATGGTCATGCCTAACCTATAGGGGGACTAAACCCTTGAGGAATGATGGCCCACCAATCCTAGCCATTGTTACTTGATGCACCACCCAACAAATTTGTAAACACCAGCTAGTTGTTATCTTAGCAGTAGTGCAAGAGACAACCACCTATTTACCACCACCATTGGCTAGCCACTAGTGATGTCACTTTGTTGCCACTGCCTAACCACTAGCCATCATCTTTCTTGCCATAATAGCATATTATTTTTTAAAGGGAATAACTTTCACCTATAATTATTAGATTATCTACTTCTTATGTACATTAGAAATTTTTTTGAGAAAACTATGTAGTGATATAGGTTTAATCATCATTTTTTTTGTCCATGTTAGAATTTAGGCTTAAAGTTGGAATTTCTCTATAATGGAACTACAAGATGATATTTTGAGAATACATAATCCAAATTTGGATTTTGAATAGGTGATGGAGAGAGTTTACAACATACTACATGTTGGATCAAGTGGTTATTCACTTGGATGAGTAGAGAGGTATTTATTTATTTGAATTCTTGTAGGTGCTTGAGATTTAAGGTGTGATGGTGTGAGCATCCAAATAGATTTGAGGGTTAAAAATACATATTTTTGTAAAACCAATATGATGGTACAATAGTTTATCAATTTTGGTTCTCCCTAATATAGGTTTATAGGTACTTTATGAGTATGGACCTTGATGGATACATGTACATAGGTTATCTTTTGGTTTGAGGACATGGTTGATATGTGTGTGGGAGTAGGATTCTTGGATCAATGAGAGTTGAGTAAATGTATATAGATGGTTATGATTATTGTGTCATGGATATTCATGGGAATTTAAGCATTGTAATGACATGATCATGTATGTGAATGATTGGTAGTGGTATTGATTGATTCATGATTATAGGTGGTGGTATGGTTTAATTTTAGGAGGTTATTCTTATCTCTAAAATTCCTTTTTAGTTCCTTGACTATGGTTACTCATTATGAATTTGTTTAGAAAATTAAATTTGGAGTTGATATAGTTCTTGAGTCATGAGAGGTCTATAGGTTATCTTCTTTGTTATCCCAGTTTGTGGGATTACTAAAGTGATGATGATTTCACATGGTTCATTTTTTTAGATCTACAAATTATGTATTTAGTGTTTTATTCACCCATTGGTTGTAGTAGTGACTTGGATTTGGACTATCTATATCTATTGGTATTTTCAATGTTAATATAGATTCAATTGATTGGCCTTTTCTATGGTCATATGTGTATTTGGTATGTTGTATTGGGATGAGAGGATGGATGGTTGAAGTATTTGGATGGTTGTTGGGAATTGTAGCATGTCATTATCATGATTTCATTGATAGATCAATTACATACTTCATTGGAATATTTCCATAGTATGGTTTGGTTATTTATGTTCTTGGCTTGAAGATCTTGGTTCTACTTTATTATTTAGAGATACTCGTATTATATTTTAGTTCATTAAATGTGTTAAATCCATGAATGAGCTTAATTTAGGAGATGATTATCATGATACCATGTATAAATTAGTATCATGGTTTATTGGGACCTTTGGTAGTGACTTGGATTCATAACTTAGTGATGGATGATCTTTTACAATGGTTGTGAGTGTCATGGAAAAACTCATAGATCAAGACTATTATGTATAGTTAGATTACTTTGACATATTGATTTCCATTGATAGGACATGTATATCTTCATTTTATTGGAGATGTTAACATCTTAGTTAACCATGGAAGACTCTTGGAGTCTTTGGTGAGGTTTCAATTTATGAGTTATTAATTTTATGGTGGATCCTCAATTGAGAGGAATTTTTGTATTGTTTGAAGACAAGAAAAGACTAAAGGTAAATAAAATAGAAGATAATGCAATACACACACAATACCTTCACCTAGAACCCTCCTCCTCCTCAGATATAGCTGAAGTAGAGTGCACCCTAGCTCCATTTTATTTTATCTTTTGATGTGTTGATAGAGGAATGTGGTTTCTTATGAAACCAACAACATTATGATATAATTCATACAATGAGAGATCAAATGGATGGCATGAGGATAAGATAATGGAAGATTAGATAGAAAATGAGAGAAGTAGATAAAAAAAGTAACAACATAACAATAGGATGAGAAAAGATATCAAAATGGGGTGAGAGGACTCTCATTTATAGAATTTCCATGATATAAATCAAAGTCCAATATGCATTGCTTGATGGATGACTAGGATTGAATTAGGATTAGGGATTGGATCAAAAGTTGTAGTCATGTGACAAGTGTCACATAAGAGATGAAGGTTGGGTTTAGGATTTGATTAGGGAAGCATGATCCTTATGTGAATTGCTAGGATTTGGAGATATAGTATGAAATGGATGAATGAGATGAAAAAATAGTTTTTTTGTTAAATGTATAGATTCAATAAATCTAGAAAAGTTCTTAGTAAGTCATGTGAATCTCAATATTTAATTAATTAATAATAAAATTATCTAAATAATTATTAGATAAAGGTGATGTGGAAGGATAAATTAATTAAATAAATAATAAATATTTATTTAATTAAAGTCTAGGATAGGGTAAATTCAATTGTGGTTAGGTATGGACATATTTCAAGCGTCTACATTTTCCCTCTTTGATATAATGCCATGACTATAAGAAGTGGTGTTGTATCAAATAAGAATAAAATATACAGGGGTATGAAAGGATAAGGACTAATGATATGATGCCCTATTCATTGGAAGGATGGGAGTTAGGTATGCCCTCTCAAGAGGAAAAATAGGTTAAAAGAACATGGGTGTGTTCTTGAAATGGATGGGAGGGTTAGATGATAAAGGATGAAAGGATAGAGGAAGATGATAGGGATAATGAAGATATGTATAGAGATGGACGATGGGGTAATCATCATGCTTAAATAGTATAAGAAACCTATATTTGATGTTGTACTTGACGTTATGCACCAAAGTATAAGGAACTAGGATGACATTGTGCCAAGAACGTGATAAAAAAGGCCAGGTGCAAACATAAGCATTATAACATCTTGATATGGAAGACCATAATTCTATCATGGAAATAGAGTGCAAAGACTATGATAGATGCAACTAATGATAAAATGCACAATAAATAAGCAAGCATGCACAACAAGCCAAAAATAAACTAGGATTGTGCCCCTAGTCAAGATGAAAATTTATTGATTGATTGTTGATGATGGATAGAAAATTTAACGATAAGAACAATGTGTACCTCAAGGATTGAGTTGTCAACAATAAGAACAACACATGGATTGGGAAGGATACACCTCTATGATGATAATTTGATAGTGGATCAATGGATTTCAGCTAATTTGGATAAAAATGATGGATTACATTTGGATGATGGGCTATATTGCAAGATTAGATTGCATGAGTTAGGATTGATTGCATTAGATGGATTGGATGAGGATTTTTGGATTGGATGGAAGATAAAAGATAAATGGATTGGATAGGATACAATTGGAAGATAGAACCAATGACAAGGGAGACCCAAGGCTTGATAAAATATGGAAGGATAAAGGGATTTCTTGGATAGGAGATAAATGTATTGATTAGATGGATATGGCGATGGAGATCCAAGGACTAATATTATAAAGGAAAAAAGATGCCCCACACTAGAGGGAGTGGAATGAAGGATGGAAGATGATTAAAGATGCATGATGGAAGAATAGTGTATAAAGGATATATATGGTTGAGGAAGTAAGGCTTGCATTGTCCAATGCATGCATGTATATTATGTCCCTAGTCTTCATCAAGATCCAAGGTTGGAAAAGAGAAAAAGGGATGGAATGGATGGAAAGGGATAGAGATACAGGATAAAGGTTGTGGATGGGCCAAGTGGTGGGACAGGTGTCGTTGCTTGCCTTGTCAAGATCAAAGGTGGAAGAGGGAGGATGGACTTAGATAGGATGATGGATAGGAGATGAGGGATATGGGAGAATGTGGATAGGATGCAATAGGTAGGATAGCATGGATAATGTTTTCCCCTAAGTGTAGAGTGGAAATTATGGGTGATAGAGAGATGGGAGAAGGACTCAAGCATCTAGCTCCATAGATAGTATCTCTTGAATAATTGTTATAATGGACTATGGAAATTGGAAGTATGCTCATAAATGTTGGATGATTGGGTGCCTATACAGTGTGGAGGGTCACCTATGCAGGTGTAGGAAGATGGGGCACCTATGTAGTAGGATTGGTCACCTATGTGGTGAGGAAGGGTGCCTATGTAGTGGAGAGGGGCACCTATGTATAAATATTGGGGGCCTATGCAATGGGGATGGAAAGGGGTGCCTATGTAAAGAGATTGGGAACCTATGAAATGAGGAGAGGTGACTATGCAATGGGGAGGTCCACCTATGAAGTGTGGAGAGGTACCCATGCATATCTTAAATAAGCAATTTCAAAAAATTGGGTGTAACTTTTTGTTGGCGTATTAGATTTTCAAAATTCAAGTACATTGTAAAGTTGATTCGAAGCCCATTATTATATATCCAATGATTTTTCATGGCAATTGAAAGTATTCTCAAATACATTGGTAAAATGATGGTGGGGAGATGGAAATGGATAGGAGAGAAAAGGAAAGGAATTATGCAAAGGATTAGATTCAAGGAGGGATGAAATGATGAATGGTAGATGATAGATAATGCATGGGGTTTTGGAAGACTTGTGGATGAGTGGATGGAAATTTTGTCAAGACCAACATTAGCGCACACCTTGAGGGGTGGTGGAGTTGTGAAAAAGTGGCTTTTTGATTTTGTGATTTAGATGGAAGAGTAGATATGGATTTTGAGATATAAGGTCCCAAAATGGATTTTGAAGATGGGGGATTTTAGGAGTGGTGGAAGCTTTTGGAGGATAAGATTTGAATGCCAATTTTTATTATTCTTTGGGATGTATATTTTTATGAGTAATTTGGGAATTCAAATTATTTTTTATTTTAATTTTTGAGGCCTTTGTGACCTATTGGATTCTTCTTTTTTTATTTTGGATTGGATGTTTCTTTTATTTTTTCATGTCTTTTGGATGGGACATGATGATCCTTGGGTTTTCGTGGATTTTTATCTTGATGGATTTTAGATTTGACATCAAATTGCTTCCAAGAGCAATAGTATGGGTGCATGAAGATGAATGATGTTGAGGTATTATGGATGGGTTGATGTAGGTAGGATGTTGGAAGGATTTCAAGGATGTGTGTCTTGGTTGATCTTGATTTATGATAGGATGAAAATATTTTCAGATAGTGGGGATGTGGATAGTGGATGGAGAGATATAAGGACCCAATATGGATGGAAGGGATGAATGATTTAGTTTTGGGATATAGGGACCCAAAATAGATGGATTAAGGGATGAAGGATTGGGATTTGGAATATAAGGGCCCAAAATGGATTTGGAAGATGGATGATGTGAATGTTTGGAATTACGTGGAGGGATTTAGGATTTTGGGGGGATACTGACATCTTGAACTTGATCTTGGTAGCCAAGGGCATGATAATCCATATTTTATTTGATTTGGATAGGTTCCAATATACCTTGTTCATGGAAGGGGATCAAGGCATGGAGTAGAAGGGGTGTCTTGATCATGATAGGGGAGAGGATCATTTGATGGGATGAAAGGCACTCTTTTATTTTGATTTGGAGGGGAATCATGAGATTGCATGGGAGGGATACATGACTCTTGATATGGGATGAGATCTCAACATGGGTTAGTATCATGATATTAAGGGGGATCACGAGATAAAGTGGAAGGGATGGAACTATGAGATAGAAGGGGATCATTGGATGGGATGGAAGGGAATTTTAAATCTTGACATGGAGGAGAATCCATGCTAGCATGCTTTGGGCTAAGGGTTTGGTATAGCTCATTTGATGTGGATGTTTGGGTGGGGGAGGAATGGTGGATAGACTCTTATAGTTGGGTGGATGGATGTTAGGAGATTCATGGGGCTTAGGGGATGGGGGTTAAATATTTTGATGGGTTGGATGGTGTTATAATTTTATAGGGGAGTGATGGGTGTGGGTGACATGGCTACACAACATTGTGATGGGGACTTTGTAATGATTTATTTGCTTGGATTAATTGGATGGATTGAGGAATGAGATGTGTAAATGTTTTAGGCTTAGATGGAGGGTTATGATTAGATGGAGGATTGGGAGTATGGTTTGACGGATTATAGTATAAGGGAATTGGATTGTGGTTGGAGGTGATAAGGTTGTTGTACAAGATTCGAGATGGAGGTATGGGAATTGTATGGGGGTGTATGTAGGTGAGGGATAAGAGGTGGATATGGATGGGGTCAGGGGAAAATTTTGATGCTATTTTGGTTTCCATTGTCAAAGGAAGAGGAAGGATAATCAATAAGAGATGGATTATGATTGGATACATTTTATTGAGGTGGCATGTATGAAGATATGTTAGATGGGTATGATGTCATTGGATTGACTTGGTAAGTGGGTATATCGATTATGTTTAGTATGTTTTGGTGTGAAGATGATGGTTTAATGTGTTGATATGTGGTATGTTGGGGAATATATGTGTTTGTAGATGCTTTAACTTCCATAACCAATCCTTGAAATTTGTATATAGATAATATATTAGATGGTTGGACATGGTAGACAATTGATTGGAAGAGGGAAGTTTGGGATTGATTTTGTATGAGGATGGAAATTAGGATGAGAAGTTATAAATAAATTGGGGATTAGAATAATAGGACATAAGGATGAATATGGAGGATGAGATTAGATTTGGGGATCAAATTTCAAGACCTTAAAATGATTTAATTTGATGAGGGATGATTATTTATACTTAATATGGATTAATGTTCTTAAGTAATATTTTATTAGATTTGATTTATTAAGTAGGAATTGATGGGATTTGATGACTATACTTAAGATAGACTAACATTTTTAAGAAAGTTAGGATTAAGTATGGGTTCAACTTAAGGTCTTGATTTTTTATTGGGAGATTGGATTTGAAAAGGATGATAGAGGATTAGGGCTAGGATCCTTGGGTGAATGATTTTGATGACGATGAAAGGATATGGGGTATAAAGAATATTAAGTCCTTAACCAAATTTTGATGTTCAAAGGATGATTTTTTATTAAGGATTGGGGATTGGATGCTTGATTGAGATAGATATATGGATAATGGGTGATGTAGTTTGGATGAGGGATAGATGGATTAGATTAGGATTTTGGTTTGTATTGGGATTATTTTGATAAGGGGATTGGGTTAAGATGATAATTAAGGATGGTGGATTAAGGATGATGATGGGTAGAGGGTATTATGACCAAGATGAATGATGAAATTGATTTAAGAGAGGTAAATTTTAAGGTGGATTATGGGAGGATAAATGAATATGTGATGATTAGGATAAGGATTAGGACCTTGAATTAGGAAAACTAATTAGGATTAGGATCCTAAATGATGGATGCATGGATGGATTGAAGATAGATTGGGATGATTAGGATAGTTGCTATAAGGTGGATTCAAGATTATTGAGGATGGCTAAGACAATATGGATGATTAAGATGATTAGGGGGATAATAAGAATGATTACATGAAAGATTACAATGTGATGATTAGGGTGATTATGGATGATTAGGATGATATGAAGGATTGGATAAATGGATTTGGATGAAAATATTGGGAGATTGGTTGGATTAGGATGTAGGTTTTTCTTGCTTGACTAGGAGGTAGATTTGAAAGCACACAAATAGAGAAAGTGGCTTGAGGAATATTTGGAAGATAGGTATGGACTTTTTTAGCAGAATAATATACACCAAGTAATTTTACAAGCCTATATAATTCAAGTGGAGTGTATACTTAGTGTGGGCCCACCAACCAAAGACTAGTATCTCAATATTAGTGCAAGGCACTTATCTTTTAAGAGTTAATAGATAGGGATCTAGTGGCACAAGGGATCACCTTTTCCCTTTCTTTCGAGGTCCTGAGAACTTTCCAAAAGAGATTATATATCTACTCAAGGAGATACATGATGAATAACTTCAAGAATGATATTGTACCTTGCACCACACTAAGCAACGACCACAAGGTCTTAAACTAGGATGAACAAGATTGCTAGGGAATCTTATAAATACCTCAAGGGTATGCAAGGAAAAATCCATAGATGAAAGAGAATAATTCCAAACAAA
>VDFB02049217.1:92636118-92692588 GCA_007258455.2 Sequoia sempervirens | reverse complement strand
TGATTAGGGAAGCATGATCCTTATGTGAATTGCTAGGATTTGGAGATATAGTATGAAATGGATGAATGAGATGAAAAAATAGTTTTTTTGTTAAATGTATAGATTCAATAAATCTAGAAAAGTTCTTAGTAAGTCATGTGAATCTCAATATTTAATTAATTAATAATAAAATTATCTAAATAATTATTAGATAAAGGTGATGTGGAAGGATAAATTAATTAAATAAATAATAAATATTTATTTAATTAAAGTCTAGGATAGGGTAAATTCAATTGTGGTTAGGTATGGACATATTTCAAGCGTCTACATTTTCCCTCTTTGATATAATGCCATGACTATAAGAAGTGGTGTTGTATCAAATAAGAATAAAATATACAGGGGTATGAAAGGATAAGGACTAATGATATGATGCCCTATTCATTGGAAGGATGGGAGTTAGGTATGCCCTCTCAAGAGGAAAAATAGGTTAAAAGAACATGGGTGTGTTCTTGAAATGGATGGGAGGGTTAGATGATAAAGGATGAAAGGATAGAGGAAGATGATAGGGATAATGAAGATATGTATAGAGATGGACGATGGGGTAATCATCATGCTTAAATAGTATAAGAAACCTATATTTGATGTTGTACTTGACGTTATGCACCAAAGTATAAGGAACTAGGATGACATTGTGCCAAGAACGTGATAAAAAAGGCCAGGTGCAAACATAAGCATTATAACATCTTGATATGGAAGACCATAATTCTATCATGGAAATAGAGTGCAAAGACTATGATAGATGCAACTAATGATAAAATGCACAATAAATAAGCAAGCATGCACAACAAGCCAAAAATAAACTAGGATTGTGCCCCTAGTCAAGATGAAAATTTATTGATTGATTGTTGATGATGGATAGAAAATTTAACGATAAGAACAATGTGTACCTCAAGGATTGAGTTGTCAACAATAAGAACAACACATGGATTGGGAAGGATACACCTCTATGATGATAATTTGATAGTGGATCAATGGATTTCAGCTAATTTGGATAAAAATGATGGATTACATTTGGATGATGGGCTATATTGCAAGATTAGATTGCATGAGTTAGGATTGATTGCATTAGATGGATTGGATGAGGATTTTTGGATTGGATGGAAGATAAAAGATAAATGGATTGGATAGGATACAATTGGAAGATAGAACCAATGACAAGGGAGACCCAAGGCTTGATAAAATATGGAAGGATAAAGGGATTTCTTGGATAGGAGATAAATGTATTGATTAGATGGATATGAGGATGGAGATCCAAGGACTAATATTATAAAGGAAAAAAGATGCCCCACACTAGAGGGAGTGGAATGAAGGATGGAAGATGATTAAAGATGCATGATGGAAGAATAGTGTATAAAGGATATAGATGGTTGAGGAAGTAAGGCTTGCATTGTCCAATGCATGCATGTATATTCTGTCCCTAGTCTTAATCAAGATCCAAGGTTGGAAAAGAGAAAAATGGATGGAAAAGGGATGAGGGATATGGGATGAAGGTTATGGATATGATATGGTACGTAAGATAGCATGGATGGTGCATGGATATTTTCCCCTATCCTTATCAAGATAGAAAGTGAAAATGGGGGGTGAATTGGATAGGATGAGGGATAGGGTGAAGGATATGGGATGGAAGGCTTATATAAGTTGAGGTAGATAAGATAGTTGATGCTTATGAAGATTATTATCCTTGTCAAGATCAAAGGTGGAAGAGGGAGGATGGACTTAGATAGGATGATGGATAGGAGATGAGGGATATGGGAGAATGTGGATAGGATGCAATAGGTAGGATAGCATGGATAATGTTTTCCCCTAAGTGTAGAGTGGAAATTATGGGTGATAGAGAGATGGGAGAAGGACTCAAGCATCTAGCTCCATAGATAGTATCTCTTGAATAATTGTTATAATGGACTATGGAAATTGGAAGTATGCTCATAAATGTTGGATGATTGGGTGCCTATACAGTGTGGAGGGTCACCTATGCAGGTGTAGGAAGATGGGGCACCTATGTAGTAGGATTGGTCACCTATGTGGTGAGGAAGGGTGCCTATGTAGTGGAGAGGGGCACCTATGTATAAATATTGGGGGCCTATGCAATGGGGATGGAAAGGGGTGCCTATGTAAAGAGATTGGGAACCTATGAAATGAGGAGAGGTGACTATGCAATGGGGAGGTCCACCTATGAAGTGTGGAGAGGTACCCATGCATATCTTAAATAAGCAATTTCAAAAAATTGGGTGTAACTTTTTGTTGGCGTATTAGATTTTCAAAATTCAAGTACATTGTAAAGTTGATTCGAAGCCCATTATTATATATCCAATGATTTTTCATGGCAATTGAAAGTATTCTCAAATACGAGTAAACGCACAAAGTTGTGTCACACTTTATAAAGGAAATGACCAACACTGATCCAACTTTTAAGCTTGAATCACTAAAAAGTGGCATATATGTTATGAATTTTGAAATGATGTAAACTAGTAAAATATGTATTTTTTAGTATATTTTATGTTTGTATTTTTTTTTAAATAAAAAATTATTTTAAACTATTTTTTAATAAATTAACACTATAATTTAGTTGTTGATAAAATGCTAAAAAATGAGTTGCATGGGACATCAAACTTTTTTATAGTAATTTTTTTTTTCTTTCAAATTTTTTGTGTGTATTTATAACTTGAAACTTTAGTGCATGGATATATTTTTTTCCAATTTTAATAAATAAATATTAAAATGTGCATGAATCAAAAAATAGTTGTTTCCATCAGACGCCAATATTCATATTAAATATTTATCTAAAATGGAAAAAAAATATACCATATTGAAATAGATTCTTTTATCTAGTACATCGTATTTTTTTCATTTTTTTTTAATAAGTTTTAGTATTTTTCCTTGGCATGGTAATCAACCTAATTTTTTGTGTTGATAACCTACTTTTAGTATAAATAAAATATAAAATATAAATAATAATTAAACTATTAAAAAATATATATTTTTGAAAACTACACTTATGGATCTACAAAAGGGTATTTTTTATATTTTAAAAAAATTATTATTTACTTTAGTAGGAGTTATTGAAACTTCAAATTTTTCAAATAATTTTATTTTTTTGATAAATTGGACTCAAAGTGGTGCTCCATATATTTTTAGCCAACAATTTTAGTTGAGAAAGTTGTGGAAGTATCTAAATTAGCTAGAATGAATCTTACTAGATCACATGTTTGACCAAAATTAATTTTTAGTTAGAAATACTTAAATTAAGTTGTGTTGATAAGTTGGCTGAAAGTGTGACACAACTTTGTGCTTTTACCCATACATTGGTAAAATTATGGTAAGAGAGATGGAATTATGCAAAGGATTAGATTCAAGGAGGGATGAAATGATGAATGGTAGATGATAGATAATGCATGGGGTTTTGGAAGACTTGTGGATGAGTGGATGGAAATTTTGTCAAGACCAACATTAGCGCACACCTTGAGGGGTGGTGGAGTTGTGAAAAAGTGGCTTTTTGATTTTGTGATTTAGATGGAAGAGTAGATATGGATTTTGAGATATAAGGTCCCAAAATGGATTTTGAAGATGGGGGATTTTAGGAGTGGTGGAAGCTTTTGGAGGATAAGATTTGAATGCCAATTTTTATTATTCTTTGGGATGTATATTTTTATGAGTAATTTGGGAATTCAAATTATTTTTTATTTTAATTTTTGAGGCCTTTGTGACCTATTGGATTCTTCTTTTTTTATTTTGGATTGGATGTTTCTTTTATTTTTTCATGTCTTTTGGATGGGACATGATGATCCTTGGGTTTTCGTGGATTTTTATCTTGATGGATTTTAGATTTGACATCAAATTGCTTCCAAGAGCAATAGTATGGGTGCATGAAGATGAATGATGTTGAGGTATTATGGATGGGTTGATGTAGGTAGGATGTTGGAAGGATTTCAAGGATGTGTGTCTTGGTTGATCTTGATTTATGATAGGATGAAAATATTTTCAGATAGTGGGGATGTGGATAGTGGATGGAGAGATATAAGGACCCAATATGGATGGAAGGGATGAATGATTTAGTTTTGGGATATAGGGACCCAAAATAGATGGATTAAGGGATGAAGGATTGGGATTTGGAATATAAGGGCCCAAAATGGATTTGGAAGATGGATGATGTGAATGTTTGGAATTACGTGGAGGGATTTAGGATTTTGGGGGGATACTGACATCTTGAACTTGATCTTGGTAGCCAAGGGCATGATAATCCATATTTTATTTGATTTGGATAGGTTCCAATATACCTTGTTCATGGATGCCTACTCCTTTGCCCTAATAGTGCATATTTTAACAAATCATTTTGCCAATGGGATACATGTTACTTTGGAAGCAAGAGATGAGTCCATTTTGAGGAGGATATGATATGGAATGAATGATAGAATCGTGGAGTAAACTAGATTGGATAAAGTTATAATAATCTATTTGATAGGTATGAGGTGTGTGTATAGCTTGGATATGGGTGGTGGGATCTTTTGGAGGACCAGGGTCATGACATGGAGAGGGAAGGGAACTTTGATCTTGGCTTGGAGAGGGATCATGTGATGGAGTGGATGGAATAATTTTATCTTGATTATGATATGGAAGGGGATCAAGGCATGGAGTAGAAGGGGTGTCTTGATCATGATAGGGGAGAGGATCATTTGATGGGATGAAAGGCACTCTTTTATTTTGATTTGGAGGGGAATCATGAGATTGCATGGGAGGGATACATGACTCTTGATATGGGATGAGATCTCAACATGGGTTAGTATCATGATATTAAGGGGGATCACGAGATAAAGTGGAAGGGATGGAACTATGAGATAGAAGGGGATCATTGGATGGGATGGAAGGGAATTTTAAATCTTGACATGGAGGAGAATCCATGCTAGCATGCTTTGGGCTAAGGGTTTGGTATAGCTCATTTGATGTGGATGTTTGGGTGGGGGAGGAATGGTGGATAGACTCTTATAGTTGGGTGGATGGATGTTAGGAGATTCATGGGGCTTAGGGGATGGGGGTTAAATATTTTGATGGGTTGGATGGTGTTATAATTTTATAGGGGAGTGATGGGTGTGGGTGACATGGCTACACAACATTGTGATGGGGACTTTGTAATGATTTATTTGCTTGGATTAATTGGATGGATTGAGGAATGAGATGTGTAAATGTTTTAGGCTTAGATGGAGGGTTATGATTAGATGGAGGATTGGGAGTATGGTTTGACGGATTATAGTATAAGGGAATTGGATTGTGGTTGGAGGTGATAAGGTTGTTGTACAAGATTCGAGATGGAGGTATGGGAATTGTATGGGGGTGTATGTAGGTGAGGGATAAGAGGTGGATATGGATGGGGTCAGGGGAAAATTTTGATGCTATTTTGGTTTCCATTGTCAAAGGAAGAGGAAGGATAATCAATAAGAGATGGATTATGATTGGATACATTTTATTGAGGTGGCATGTATGAAGATATGTTAGATGGGTATGATGTCATTGGATTGACTTGGTAAGTGGGTATATCGATTATGTTTAGTATGTTTTGGTGTGAAGATGATGGTTTAATGTGTTGATATGTGGTATGTTGGGGAATATATGTGTTTGTAGATGCTTTAACTTCCATAACCAATCCTTGAAATTTGTATATAGATAATATATTAGATGGTTGGACATGGTAGACAATTGATTGGAAGAGGGAAGTTTGGGATTGATTTTGTATGAGGATGGAAATTAGGATGAGAAGTTATAAATAAATTGGGGATTAGAATAATAGGACATAAGGATGAATATGGAGGATGAGATTAGATTTGGGGATCAAATTTCAAGACCTTAAAATGATTTAATTTGATGAGGGATGATTATTTATACTTAATATGGATTAATGTTCTTAAGTAATATTTTATTAGATTTGATTTATTAAGTAGGAATTGATGGGATTTGATGACTATACTTAAGATAGACTAACATTTTTAAGAAAGTTAGGATTAAGTATGGGTTCAACTTAAGGTCTTGATTTTTTATTGGGAGATTGGATTTGAAAAGGATGATAGAGGATTAGGGCTAGGATCCTTGGGTGAATGATTTTGATGACGATGAAAGGATATGGGGTATAAAGAATATTAAGTCCTTAACCAAATTTTGATGTTCAAAGGATGATTTTTTATTAAGGATTGGGGATTGGATGCTTGATTGAGATAGATATATGGATAATGGGCGATGTAGTTTGGATGAGGGATAGATGGATTAGATTAGGATTTTGGTTTGTATTGGGATTATTTTGATAAGGGGATTTGGTTAAGATGATAATTAAGGATGGTGGATTAAGGATGATGATGGGTAGAGGGTATTATGACCAAGATGAATGATGAAATTGATTTAAGAGAGGTAGATTTTAAGGTGGATTATGGGAGGATAAATGAATATGTGATGATTAGGATAAGGATTAGGACCTTGAATTAGGAAAACTAATTAGGATTAGGGTCCTAAATGATGGATGCATGGATGGATTGAAGATAGATTGGGATGATTAGGATAGTTGCTATAAGGTGGATTCAAGATTATTGAGGATGGCTAAGACAATATGGATGATTTAGATGATTAGGGGGATAATAAGAATGATTACATGAAAGATTACAATGTGATGATTAGGGTGATTATGGATGATTAGGATGATATGAAGGATTGGATAAATGGACTTGGATGAAAATATTGGGAGATTGGTTGGATTAGGATGTAGGTTTTTCTTGCTTGACTAGGAGGTAGATTTGAAAGCACACAAATAGAGAAAGTGGCTTGAGGAATATTTGGAAGATAGGTATGGACTTTTTTAGCAGAATAATATACACCAAGTAATTTTACAAGCCTATATAATTCAAGTGGAGTGTATACTTAGTGTGGGCCCACCAACCAAAGACTAGTATCTCAATATTAGTGCAAGGCACTTATCTTTTAAGAGTTAATAGATAGGGATCTAGTGGCACAAGGGATCACCTTTTCCCTTTCTTTCAAGGTCCTAAGAACTTTCCAAAAGAGATTCTATATCTACTCAAGGAGATACATGATGAATAACTTCAAGAATGATATTGTACCTTGCACCACACTAAGCAACCACCACAAGGTCTTAAACTAGGATGAACAAGATTGCTAGGGAATCTTATAAATACCTCAAGGGTATGCAAGGAAAAATCCATAGATGAAAGAGAAAAATTCCAAACAACCAAGAGGAGAGGGTGACCCACTCTCCATATTCACTTCTCCAAGGTATAAAATTCTTGGAGGCTTATCCTAGATTGACAAGATTTCACTTTCAAGAGAGGTGTCTTTCAATTCACTTCTTAATAATTATACTCTATTGGAACATGAGAGTTTAGTTCATCCCCTAGAGGGTGATGAAATCCTTAGGAATACATGTTGAAAGGAATGATCCAAGTGTTTGGTCACCTAATATCACATGAAGAACAAAGGGAGAGCATACACATGTTGGGTTCCTTGGGAGAATAATGAAAAGAAAAGGAAATAGTAACTGATTTTTTTTATCTTCAAGATCACACAGAGGTGCAAGAGGAGAGAATAAAAACCGCCCACCCAAAAAAAAAAAAAAATTGATTAACCTTTAGGAAAGAATGTTCCTAGATTAGTGGAAAAAGAAAGAAAAAAGTCTTGGACAAGCAACTTTGCAAAAAAATAAAAATAGTAGTTTCCTTTTAATTTCTCTTTGGAAAGTGTAAACAAAATACACCACTAGGTTCATAGATCAAAAGAAGGTTAGCCACAAGTAAAACCCTAAAAAATTATAAAGAAAACAAAAAAATTCACAAGTATTTTTTTGTGCAACATAAGCATTGGTATGTGAAAAACATGTGCTAATCTATGAAACACGAGAGTTGATATGTGAAGAAAAGTGTTGATATTTGAAACATAAGAATTTATTTGTTTATTGGAGCATGTGATTTATTAGGACATGTTATAACTACAAGTAGACATATGATTTATATGTAAATAAAGATAGGTTTATTGAAGAATGTGATTTATTACAAATCAACTTGTGATTTATATAAATAAAATACATCAGGAATCAACATGTGATTAATATGCAAATATAGATATGTTTATTGGAGCATATGATTTATTAGGAAGGTTAACCACAAGTAAAATCCTAAAAATTTATAAAGGAAACAAAAATAGTCACATGAGCTATTATGTGGAACACAGGTGGCAGTCTATGAAACACATGCATTTATCTGTGAAATACAAGTACTCGTGTGTGAAACACATGTACTAATTTTTGAAACATAGTTTCTAATTTGTGAAACATAGGTGCTAATTTGTGACACCATACATATGAGTTTATGGTGAACTCCTCAAACACCCTAGGATCACCTGGAAGAAAAAATAACTTTCACAAGAGAGAAATGGTAGAAATATCATGCTATCATTAAGGATGCAAGAATATCAAATTGAATATGGAAATGTACATATTATGCCTTTCTTATATAGGAAAGGTGAGGAATAGGATTAGACAAGATCATGACAAGTGTCTTAATCCTATCACATGAGCCAACTAAGTCCTAACAACCTAGGATAAGATAAGATCTAGAAAAGACAACTCATCCTTCTAGAAGGAATTTTAGATCCTAAGTAAACTTAACATGTGAATATGTCCCCTAATTACCTAATGAGTGAATTAACTAGGTAAAAGACATTTATTCACACCAACACCATAGTCATAACCATCTATGTACATATACTCAACTCTCATTGAACCAAGACTCCTAGTCCCATACAAGTATCAACCATATCATCAAACCAAGATATAACCTATGTACATGTCTCCATCAAATTCCATACTCTTAAAGAACCTATAAACTTATATTAGGGAGAACCAAAGCTAATAAAATATTGTACACCATCATATTGGTTTTATAAAAATATATATTTATCACCCATAAATTTGTTTGGATGCTCACACTATCACACCTTGAATCTCAAAAACCTACAAGAATTCAAATAAGTAAACACTATGAGGAGATATTATAAACACAAGTAAACATGTTAATTCCTAATATATATTTTATTTACATGCTGATTTGTGAAACACAGGTGCAAGATATGTTTATTGTAGCATGCGATTTATTAGGAGATGTTAGATCATGATACCATGATGTATTTCTAAATTTTGTAAATATGCATTAGGATATTTGATAGTGGTCAAGCTAGCTCTCTTAGTATTGAGCACAATGACATTTTTCTTGGGACATTCATGATAGTGTTGAAAAAAGAGGTGAAGGAAAGCTAGAATATGAACTTATGTAAGTGAATTCAGATCTGAAAATAAAATTACCAAATCAAAAATAAACATGTGATTGCAACATACATCACAATATAGAAATCAACAAACAAAATGTGACACCAAATTTACATGGAGAAACCCTTTTAGGAAAAAATTCCACCCGAGAAAAGAGGACAAGTCTATTATTAATCTTCCAATGAGAATACACAATAATACACCTCACTACTCATCTCTAATCAACCCAGAAACACCTTGTTACTTGCAAGAACTCAATATGAAACTACCATCCCATGGCTCCAATTTATAGAAATTATGGGAGGTAAAATCATGAATGGTAAACCAAAACAAGAGGTGAAAAACCACCTTTAAAAACCCATTCCCCTCTTCATGGAAATCCAAAAGACATAATAAAATATTAATTGGATATTCAAGACTCTCACATGAGCACCTAACCCATAGCCTATCCAACTCCTTTCTTTTTGAATGCTCAGGTGGCCTTTCCACTTCCTAATGGAACACTAGCGAACACCTTTTATTCTCCAATCTTGGATTCCCACTCCAAAAAATTTCATATTCCATTTTGGATGCCTAGGAAAGATTTCTTATCTATATTTTATGTGTAACCACCACCGAAAATGAATACTCTTTAAAATATAATTATAACATGCCAAAATTTAATATTTTTCTCTCATGTCCCCTAGAACACATTCCAAGGAACGTGGAGACATACAAATGAAATAAGATTACAAGGTTAATGTAACCTTATCCTAATATTCTCCCACTTGACATTATACATTGTAATTACATCTAAGAGATACAAAACATAAAAATCAAGTACAGTGATCAAGGCCCATGGCCTTCTTGCACCAAAAGAACTTAACTGTGGTCACTGGCTTTGTAAGAGAATCTACAACATTATCCAATGTGTCAACCTTTTCTATCAAGACCTTACCATTCTCAACCATCTCTCACACAAAGTGATACTGAACATCAACATGCTTAGTACAAGCATGATACATAGTATTTTTGGTCAAGAAAATAGCACTCTGACTATCACATTCAATCCTCACTATCCTGCAATCAAAACCAATGCCATTACTAAGCCTTTGTAACCATATCACCTCATTAGAAGCATGTGTAGCAGCCATATACTCTACTTCAATGGTGTAAAAACCAACTGTGGGCTGTCTCTTACTCATCCAACTCATTGCTCCTCCAAACAAAGTAAATATATAGCCACTCGTGGACCTTCAACTATCTAAGTCACCTACCCAATCTACATCAATAAATCCTTGTATTTCCAATGAATTGTCCACATAATTAGTACCATGATAAACCAAAAAATAATCATAAGCACCTCACAAATATCTAAACACCCTTTTAAAAAAAGTCTAATGCTCTCTACCAAGGTTAGACATAAACCTGCTCAAAACTCCCACTGCTTGGGCTATATCTGGTCTAGTGCAAACCATTGCATACATCAAACCACCAATGACACTAGCATAAGGCACCATAGACATATCCTCAACATCATCATCAAAATTAGGACACATATCTAAGCTCAACTTAGTACAAACCAAAAATGGAATACTAATTGGCTTATAATCATGCATATTAAACCTCTGCAAAATGGTATCAACATACTCTGACTTAACCAAAGCTTTTTGTGAACCTGATCTCTTTTGATTTCCATCCCAAAAATATATTTTTCAGCCACCAAGTCCTTCATATCAAATGTGGGTGATCCCACAATAGTGGGTTACACTTTTTGGCCAAACTTGATATTGAAATGAACATTTTAAACTAGATCTTCACTTTTAGACACCTATAATTGCTAAACCATGAGGAATTTGAAGATGATGCAAACTATCAATTTGTGAAATTTTGTTTGTAGATTATATATATATATATAAATTTTTGGAATCAAATTGCATTTGTTTTTCCATATCCTTCAATAACTAGTTTTTAATAGTAAACACCATTTTTAAAGAGTGATGTGTACTATAAACCACATAACTTTTTTTCTATGAAGGATAAAATTCTATTTTTTTCAAATTTAGATTTGTAACTATTATATCTAGAGGATGCATTTGATTTCATAATATTTTATTAAATATTTTTTTAATTAAGTTTTGAATTAGACATAGGTGTGCTATAAAGAGCATAAATTTTTTTGTATGTATCAAAATTATTTTTTCTTGTTGGAATAAGGACATCAATACCTAGATGACATGTATTTTTTAGAAATTTTTATCTCTATTTTCCTATTTTCTATATGTGTGAAACAAAGACCTTGATGTACATTGAAAAACCTACATTCACAAGAAATAAAAAATAAATATAATAATAAAATTAAATATATTCAAAATTATACTTTTTGGGAAGATTATAATAAGGACTACATACTTAAAAAATACAAATTATAAATGAATTCATTTGATCCCCCAAAATGTAAATCAAAAGTGGTTTTTATCAACATTTTGATAGGTGTAGAGGAGACTCAATTATAAGTATGGTTTAAAACTAGCGGGGTTCTATCCAAGGGGGTTTGATCAAACCCTCTTCAATAAAAATACTTTAAATGGAACCTTTCAAGGCTTAAATCATTATATTTTCTAAAAATATGCGATTTCAACAAAATTTAGGATGTCCTAGAAAGTGTAATTGATTATTGTAACAACACCCATGTGTCAGAAAGTTGTGTCTTGAGCTCACTAATCATCACCTTGCCATTACAAAAAAACATATCATCAACATACAAAGAAATAATTATAATTTGATCGTCAATAAACTTAATGTACACACAATGATCCTCCTCACTCCTAAGAAAACCAAACTTCAATGCAAAAGCATCAAACTTCTAGTACCACATCTTGGGTGACTTTTTCAAACCATACAAAGATCTCTTCAACTTGCAAACCAATTGTTCTTTTCCTTTCACAACAAAATCGTCAGGTTGTCACATATAAATTTCCTCCTCAAGATCCTCATGCAAGAAAGAAGTTTTAACATCCATTTTCTCTATCTCAAAATCACAAGCAACAACAATAGATAATAGGAATCTAATAGGAGTTAATTTAGCAATAGGAGAGAAAAACTCGCCAAAATCAACTCCCTCTCTCTAGGAGTAGCCCTTAGCCACCAATTTTGCCTTATACTACTCTAACCAACCATCTGCTCCAAATTTATTTTTAAATACCCACTTGCATCCAATGAGCTTCCTTCCTTTGGGAAAACTAACAAGATCTCAGGTGTCACAACTATCCAATTTCATCATCTCCTCCTGCATGGCCTACAACCAAGACTCAATTTCCTCCAAAGAGAGCCTCCCTGTAGGATCTAGGTTCATCGTCAATACTCAATAAATAAAATACACAATGAAAATTAGATGGGATATACCTATCAATTGGATTATGTTGCCTTGTGGACCTCCTCAAGGTAGGACTAATGGGATATACCTGTTCTTCTTTTGTGTGCTCATCCTACACATCCTCTAAACTATCTGAACCATGTTCTTCTTCTCCATCCTCATATCCATCTAGTTGTTCTTCCACACATGCATCTTCTTGCTTCTCAATATTTGTCTTGAAGTGCACTATCTTTGTCTTATCTTTCTCCCTTGGTTGTTCTTCTCCCGAGTAAGCTCTAAACTCCCTAAAAATAATATCTCTAGAAAAGATCATTTTATGGGTTAGAGGATTCCAAAGCTTATAACCTTTTACATTCTCACTGTAATCAATGAAGATGCATTTATGAGATTTTGGATCCAATTTAGATTGCTTCTCTTGACGCACACAAACAAAATCCTCACAACCAAAGACCCTTAAGTGTGAAACAAAATTATTTCTACCTATCCACACTTCATAAGGAGTTTTATCAACAAGAGTTGAACAAGGAGATCTATTAATCAAATAACAAGACATACCAATTTCCTCTACCCAAAAGAATTTATAAAGCTTAACACCACTCAACATGCTCCTAGATCTTTCCATCAAGGTTTGGTTCATTCTTTCTACTACCACATTTTGTTGGGGAGTATAAGGAGTAGTCTTCTTCTGAACAATACTTGCATGCTTACATAACTCATCAAATTCCTTGGAACAATATTCACCCCCATTATTAGATCTCAACACTTTTATCTTAAAATTCAGTTGCTTCTCAAATAAGGATTTAAATTCCTCAAACTTACTGAAAACTTTAGATTTAGAATGCATAAAATAAATCCACGTGTATCTTGAGACATAATCAATGAAAGAGACATAATATTGAGATTTACCCAAAGATTCAACATCCACTAGTCCACATACATCCAAATGAATGATCTATAATAATCTCTTTTCCTTATTAGTTCATTTAGAAAATGAATATCTCTTTTTTTACCAAACACACAATGCTCACATAAATCATTTTTTCCAATAGAATAATAAAAAATACTATCAACCAACTTTTTATTAAGAATGGTCTTATGACCTTTTTCACCAGTGTGACCCAATCTATGGTGCCACAACATACATGTATTTTCAGTGCTAGTTACATTAGAAGAGTTACATAAAGTAGAGGCATTTAGCCTAAAAAAAAGTCCCTAACTGAGATCCTTTAGCTATCACCAAACTCCCTCTTACCAACCTGCAACCAGACTTGTCAAATGTCACATGCATTTCAAAATCATTCAACTTGGATACTGAAAGTAAATTTCTTGCAAGTCCTGGAATATGTAAAACATCATCAAGGGATTTAATCCTCCCATCACTAAAACATAACTTTATTCCTATCTTTGGTTTCGCATTGGAGTGAGCTATGTATACAATATTTGTTCCTATGTACTAGGCAGATGTGCAATGGCTGGTTACCCTTGCATTTCTATGAGAGGGAGCACTTACCATATGGACACTCTTGCATTCCTGTTTTTAACATTTCAATAGTCATTCTTTGATAGTGTTTGCAGCTTCTTCATGCTTCAGGGATGTTCTTTTTTTCATCCTTTGTTCCTATCTTTTGGGAAAACGTTGTCTTGTTTGGAGGCTTCTTCAGTCCTTCACTTGGATTTCATCTCTTTTTGCAGTAGAGTTTTTCCAATGAGGTTTTCTCTATTTCTCCATATTATAGAGATCTTCTATTTGTACATGGGTACCTTACATGGCCTTTTTTTTGGGACCCATCATGCATTCTTTTTAGGGTTTTTAGCTACTCCCTAAGTTCATCTTAAGGGGGGGTGTTAGAGTAATCATGCATTAGCTAATAATTAATTAATCTTTGATTGATTATTAGTCTAATTTATTCTAATGCACTTAAGCTAAACTTAGGATTGATTTATTAGTTGAGCTAATATTAGATCATTATGTCTCATCTCATGTGATGTTGACACTTGTCATGGTTTGATCCCTTTCTCATTTAGGGCTTTGCTTTTATAAGCATTCAACCCTCATTGTAATTACTTTCAGAGAATATCTTTAGCTTTCATATCTTCTTGAAAGTCTCTTGCTTCTATAGCTTTTCCTTGTTGAAGAATATTGCATATATTGTTTGCAAATCTCTTGCGTGGAAGGTGTATTGGTTTGTTGTTTGATCCTATGGCTCGTGGTTTTGTGCTTGTTTCACAATTCTAACATGGTATCAGAGTGTGGATTCAACGAACCCCTTCTCGATTTATGAGATTTTCTTTCTTCAACGAGGGTTATAGGCTTCAGATCTGAATCTCCTTTGCTTTTTTTCAAATTTTGGAGGTGGGCATTTTTTGAAGGATTTTTGTGTGAAAAGGACCTCGCTGTTGAATCCAGAGCTGTCGAGAAAGTCAAATTTGGCTTTTGTTTCGCCTAATTTCTATTCTTGACACCATATCTACAAGGTTTTGAAGCGGTTGCTCTTTTTTCGAATCCAGAGGGTAGCTATATTTTTGGTGCATTTTTGTGTGAAACGAACATCACCATCACACTCAGAAGGCCCAAAAACCTTAAGATTGCCTATTGAATCAATGTAAAAAAAAAAAATCTTTTTTTCGCAAAAATAAAATAAAATAAAATCATTAAGTTTTTTTTTCAAAAGCTTTTATAAGGCAACAAGTTTTTTCATTTTAAAATTTATATTAAAAAAATTGTTTTGGCAGTGGGATGGTACCCAAGGGTACCACCGACTTGCCATTATGGCAGGTGACAACCCCTTGGGCCCTGCCCCTCTGTAGTGAGGTACCGTGAGGGTACTGCCATTGCCATTTTGGCAGGAGGCAGCCCCCACAGGCCCCCTCAGTTTTTTTTAATATATATATATTTTACAAAAAAATATATAAAGTGTTTTTTTTAGCTTTTTTAACTTTTAAAAAAATAAAAAAAAAAGCAAAAAATCATTTTTTAATATGTTTTTTTAATTTATATTTTTTTAAATATAATAGTTTTTCTGACTTTTTTTAACTTCAAAAAAATAGTCAAATTTTGTTTTTTTATGCAAAATGAATGCACTATATCTGGAGGTTTTTTTTTCCAACACCCCTAAATTTGGCATACCTCCACATTTTGAGGTGTTTTTGACAACTTTGGTGGAGATCTTCTTTTTCCCCACTTAGTCCCTCTCCATTGGGCTTTTTAGTTTTGCACCTCAACTTCTAGAGGCCATATCTCAGGCATACGGTGGGCTTTTTAGTGCATTTTTTTTAAAATGGGGTAAAATTTTGCACTCTTCATAGTGGTGCAAGTATTTTCCAATTTTGGCTTCTGTGTTTTTTTTAGAATTCTTTTTTTTCAATGCTATTGATGTTTAGTTCTCTTTTTGGAGACTTTGACATGCCATATCTTTTGCATCCAAACAATTTTTTGGGTGTCATTTTTTTGTAAGTGCATTTTTTTTCATGTACTTCATCATGGTGCTACCAATTTCCTCTTTTTTTATTAGAGAATTGTATTTTTCAGCATGTAGTCCTTTTTTGGACATTATGGGATCCCATTGTATGAATTTTTCATTATGCAGACACACTAAAATAAAGTGCCATAGCAGGTGTATCTTTTATGGGATCTTGCGCATCACTTTGTGCCTTATTGTACTCACACTATGTTATAAAGTGTCATGAGGGGGTTTGATGTTTTTCCTTTTCTTTCCATCATACCTTTGTCAAGTGAGTGTTCCTTCCATGACAGTAGCCTCATGCATGTGTGAATTTTGTTTTCACACCCTTTATATGTAGGTACTTTCATGTTTGCATGTACAAATGTTCTTGATTCTTCTTCATGCACTTCTTTATGGCATTCAGTTTCAGTGTACCTGTCATGCCTCTCCCTTTTCAACATTATGGGGGGTTTCTACTATTGGTGTTAATGCTTCTTTGGTTTCACGTTGGAGTGATCTATGTATACAATATTTGTTCCTATGTACTAGGCAGATGTAGCGACTGGTTACCCATGCATTTCAGTGAGATGGAGCACTTACCATATGAACACTATTGGATTCTTGTTTTCAACATTTCAACAGTCATTCTTCGACAATGTTTGCAACTTCTTCATGCTTTAGGGGTGTTATTTTGTTCATCCTTTGTTCCTATCTTTTGGGACAACATTTTCTTGTTTGGAGGCTTCTTTAGTCCTTCACTTGGCTTTCATCTCTTTTTGGAGTAGATTTTTTTCCCATGAGGTTTTCTCTATTTCTCCACATTATAGAGATCTTCTATTTGTACATGGGTACCTTACAAGGCCTTATTTTTTGGGACCCATCATGCATTCTTTTTAAGGTTTTTAGCTACTCACTAAGTTCATCTTAAGGGGGGGTGTTAGAGTAATCATGCATTAGTTAATAATTAATTAATCTTTAATTGATTATTAGTCTAATTTATATATTCTCGTGCACTTAAACTAAACTTAGGATTTCTTTATTAGTTGAGCTAATATTAGATCATTATGTCTCATCTCATGTGATGTTGACACTTGTCATGATTTGATCCCTTTCTCATTTAGGGCTTTTCTCTTATAAGCACTCAACCCTCATTGTAATTACTTTCAGAGAATACCTTGAGCTTTCATATCTTCTTGAAAGTCTCTTGCTTCTTGTTGATAATTTTTTAAGAACCAAACTTAATCTCAGTCCCTACCTATGAATTTTCCACAACTCAATCATTAGAAAGGTTGAGGATTGGCCAACACTTAAGTAAAGTACTTAGTACCTCACTTCTCTTCAGGCTCTGTGAGACCCAGAAGGGTAATCCTATGCATCTTCATAATATCTCTAATGTGGTCAAGGGAATTTCCTCAAGAAACCCACTTCATCAAAGGCTTGGTAGACCTTGGGTGAAAGTGTCATTTGTTTCAGGTAATGTGTTTACATACTAAAATTTGGGGTAGTGTTATTTAGAATATGTTATGAATTTGTCTTCATCTTGACTCCTAAGGCCAAATGCATTACTAGCTCAACTGGCTATGAGATAAACTAACAAAACCATTAGTGCCTTATCTGAGGGAGAAATGGAGTCAGTACTTGCAATTAATCAGTAATACAATTATGATTGAACATCAAGAATTAATGGACTATTAGTGTGCCACTTTGTAACATCTAACTCACTATGTTTCAAATATCGCTACCCTTACCAAATCCTATATCCCTTTCTTACAAACTAATGGCCTTATTTTAGCATTTAAATAACTCATTGAACTAAAGCATAAAACAAGCCCATTCATTCGGTGCAAATGACAAAAGACAAATGAAATCATAATTAACAACTTCATTCATAACTTGGAAGAAAATACATAGGAGAGCAACATTTTAGAACTAATATTCTCCTTCATTTTTTATATTACTTTGTAAAGCCATATTTAAGATCTTCATATAGTATAACTCTCACCCTAGATTTTCTTTTGATATGTTTACTAGAGTATCTATTTACAATCTATTTGCTCTGAGAGCATAGCATTCACTTTTGACCTATTTTGGACTCAAAATTCTGAACTCCCTTCACATTAGCCATGAAATCCCCTTTATAAATAGGGGAGCAACAAGCTCCCGACTGAATTACAATTTCATTTTCATTTCAATTCATTTCAAAAATGTAATTTCAACTGATTCCTTGAAGAACTCCCCAGGCAGTTTCTTACGCAATCATTTGGGAACAGGGGAGGACAAAAGGAAAAAAACATGTGCAAGATACCATTAGTCATTGTCATCATGTTCATTGCTGAAAAAAAGAGATTCCATATCATATTAGCTGAAGGACTTCCACATTAGCATGGAAGAGAAAAAGAAAAACCATCGACACATGAAAACAAATACCTCCTATGTAAAGATCATAGTGTCATCAAAAACAAAAACAAGGCAATGACTCTATTTAGAGTTTTCGACATCAAAGAATGCCCAACTGCTCCTTGTCCTTGATGAAATCAGAGGGTCATCACCACATCGTCATCAAAGCTCCCATATGGCACCAGAGAATGGAGTTACTGGCCATATTTTGAATCAGTATCACCTTTAGCATCCAAAGTAGTATCAGAAAGCACAATAGGAGAATTGTGTTTGCCCAGGCAAGCCCTATGACTTTTCTTTTTTTTCCTGGCCTTCTTCACTGGTTGAGCCAGTTCCTTTCCTTTGAACTTGACCACTTCTCCTGGAAGGGTTTTGTTTCTCAAGTTGTATATACTCTGCACAATTGACTTCTTCTTATGACCACTAGCCCTTCTTTTACCCTTTGCAACCTCAGGAGAAGCCTGGGATTCCTGCACAGTTATGTCAAATACATTGAGCCGGATAGACCTTCTAACAGGTTGAATTGTCACACCAGTTTTCCCCATTTTTAGAGCAAACATATTTTAACAATTTAAAACAAATCTATAGGGAGATGCACTTACAACCCAAACAATTGTAACCAACTTATTAGAGAAATTCCTAACTAGACTAGAGAACTCAATTTGAAACCAACCTACTTAGGACAAGAATACTCAACTCAGGACAAACAAACAACCTCTCACTCCTCTTCACACTTCACCTTACATACACTGCAGACTAGAAAGATGGTGAAAATGAAAAATGATCAGCCTGCATTAAATAGACAATTGGAGCATATAAAATTAATGATTCAAGAACTCCTTGTGCGAGCAAATTGATAACTTAACAGTTCAGCTTTGAATCTAGGCCGTTGATTTTAGAACAATTAAAATTTCATCTAAGGTGGCTATGAGCATCATTTTTTGACCATTAGCAACTTGCTCCTAGAAAATAGCGATGGTATCTCAAATGTTGCCATGTTCTTCTTCAATCTTGATAAATCATATGTAATCTAACAATTAGCATGTATCGCCAACCTAATCCGTGCTTTTTCATTAATATCGGTGAAGTACATAAGACCAATTTTCTTTCTAGAGAGAATATTTCCTCATACGCTTCATCGCTCATCATTGATCCTCCCCAAATTTTAGGGGGAAATTAGCGATGAAAGTATTCATGCAATGAAGCTTAGCCCATTGGATCATCCTATTTTAAAACTACATCAACGGTTCTCTAGTCCTCTCGTTGCTTTCCTTTTGCTTTATGTGAAATCCTTAGGATCTTTCCACGTTGCTTTTTCCATAAATAGTCATCTCCTATCACGGATGCATCTTGTCCTTCATTGGCCTCAATCGCCATGAAATATCAGCCCTTGGTTCTATGGCCTGTCCTTTGATCACATCCATCCTTCCATCGTGCATCACTAATTTGAACTTTGCACCCAGGCTCCTATCAACAACGGGAGATGCAATAAAGGCATCAAATTTAGACACATACACCTGCATGAAAATTAATGGTACAAAAGGCATCACACATAATATCTTATCATATTAGTGAAAAGAAACCTTTCAAAGAATACCATCACTCATCGCTAATTTGGAACTTAAGCTTTGAGATGAATTCGTGATGAGCAATAAAAAATAAGGCTGCCACTCAACGCTAATTCTCCTCATACAGTTTGCAAGAAATTAGTGATGGGAGGATTTACAAAGTTTACAATATGTATCATGTATTGCCAATGTGGAACTTAGCATTTAAAACATATCCGCGATCACGTGATGTAAGGAAATTTCATCATATCGCTCATCGCTGATCCTAAACTTATTATCTTATGACTATCCATGATGAGAAATAAGAACAAAAAGTCAAGGCATCGCTTATTGCTATTACAAATTTGAAGGTTCAAAAGCCATTAGCGATAAGCGATCCCTCATGGAAAATCACTCATCATGCATTCTATTTAAGAGATTTGACAGCTATCTGTGATGAGTGATATCAAAGAAAACATTATTTCATCCCTCATCGCCAATTAAAAATATGTACTTGTGAAGAAATCAACGATGAGCGAGATGGTATGATGACCATTAGGACTTAAGTGGAAACTTTAAGCACGTGCACTTAAGTTGTTCTAATGAAGGGGATCCCCTAGGATGACATGAGAATAATAGGCTCGAGAACTTCTAAGTCACAAATGTAAAGGATGTAAAGGCCAAAAAGGCCCTCTACTTAACCTTATAATATGAGAAATTCAGACCTAGGCAAGAGGGACCAATCACTTGATGACATTGATAGACATAAGATTTTTTATAAAATGACCAGAAATAGGCACTATGCAATCAACGTCCAAATAGAATGTTGCAAACAGTTATAATGAATAAAACCATAAAACCCCATAGAAGAACCCTACATCCAAATGTAACAAAGGTTTGAGATGGAATAAAAAAAATTAGGGTTCAATATGGGCACTCCAAAAAAATTTTTGAAAGTGCCATCACTTCTATAGCTTTTTCTTGTTGAAGAATATTGCATATATTGTTTGCAAATCTCTTGCATGGAAGGTGTATTTGTTTGTTGTTCAATCCTATGGCTCGTGGTTTTGTGCTTGTTTCACAATTCTAACACTTTACCTTTCCCTTACCAACAATATTCTTAGTGTTGTTATCACCAAGGAAAACATCTCCCCCATCAAATGGTTTGTAAGAAGTAAACCACTCCTTGTGAGGAGTCATGTGGTAGGAGCAACCTAAATCAATAAGCAAAGCATCATCACTAATAAAGTTATCTGAAATAAAAAAATCACCAGAATCATCATCAAAGGACTTTTTCGTGGAGGAATCAACATATTTTTCTTGTTTTTAACACTCCTTTACATGCCCTCTTTTTCCACAATTCCAACACTTTACTCTTTTGGAGGGTCTTAGAACATTGTTTAGACTTATCCCTCTTTTTTCCCCCTTTAGGCCCTTTCTCTTTGGACCTTCCTTGTACATGCAAGGCATCTTGGGAGCCAACATTCATAGACTTTCTCTTCATCTCCTTTGATAGAAGTATGGTAATCATATTTTCCATCTTTGGCTTTCCATTACCACTACTTTTGGCAACAATTAGATTTTCCAAAGATTTGGAAAAGAACAAAGAAATGAAACATTAATATTCATCTTCTAATTTAGCATCTACTGATGCAAGATGACTTATAATCAGATTAAAAGCATTTAAATGGTCTGCAATAGAATCACCTCTTTTGTTTTTAATAAATATAACCATCTTTTGAGATATAACTTGTTAGAAAAACTTTTAGTTTGATAAATATCACCTATCCTCTTCCACAACTTGTATGTGGTATCTTCTATGGAGACATTCAAGAGGATGGAATCCATGAGACACAACCATATGGTTCCTTGTGCCTTCTTGTCTAAATTTTTCCAATCCTCATCAAACATTACAGTTGATTTACTCTCTTGTGAAACTAGCAACCACTAATCTCTCTCTTCAAGGAGATCCTCCATCTTTAGTTTCCACATCGCATATCCTGTGCCATTGAATTTCTCAATAGCTTGG
Organism: Sequoia sempervirens; assembly: GCA_007258455.2. NCBI lineage: Eukaryota > Viridiplantae > Streptophyta > Pinopsida > Cupressales > Cupressaceae > Sequoia > Sequoia sempervirens. Next base: position 92,670,468 of record VDFB02049217.1, on the reverse strand, counting down.
CCCATGGAAAAAAAACCTCTTCACAAATTTTTAATATACCACAAAACAAAAGCTCCCATTGCAGCCAAAAAACCTTCCAACACTTGAGAGAAAGGCATCCCCTTCTCAACAGAACCATTAGCTCTGATACCAAATGTTGAAAAATAGGGTAAAGGAAAGCTACAATATGAACTTACGTAAGTGAATTTAGATCTGAAAATTAGATTACTGAATCAGAAATAAACATGTGATTACAACATACATCACAATATAGAAATCAACAAACAAAATATGACACCAAATTTACATGGAGAAACCCTTTTGGGAAAAACTCCACCTGAGAAAAGAGGACAAGTATATTATTAGTATTCTAATGAGAGTACACAATAATACACTTCAATACTAATATATAATCAACCCAACAACACCCTATTACTTGCAAGAACTCAATATGAAACTACCATCCCATAGATCCAATTTTATAGAAATTGTGGGAGGTAAAACCACGAATGGTAAACCAAAACAAGAGGCAAAAAAACACCTACAAAATCCCTTGCTCCTCTTCATGGACAACCAAAAGACATAATAAAATATTAATTGGATATTCAAGACTCTCACATGGGCACCTAACCCATAGCCTATCCAACTCCTTTCTTTTTGGATGCTTGGGTGAGCTTTCCACTCCCAATGGAACACCAACAAACACCTTTTCTTCTCCAATCTTGGATTCCCACTCCAAAACATTTTATATTACATTTTAGACACCTATGAAAGATTCCTTATCCATATTTGATGTGTAACCACCATAAAAAATAAATCCTCTCTTTAAAATATAATTACAACATGCCAAAATTTAATATTTTTCTCTCATGTCCCCTAGAACACATTCTAAGGAACGTGGAGACATACAAATGGCATAGGATTACAAAGTTAATGTCACCTTATCCTAAAATTTATATGATACATGTTGATTCTAGCATGTATTGATTGGCTAGAGGTGCTTTTGGATACTTAGATACTTAGGTGACACAATAGTTCTCTTAGGTATTAGATAATTGTGTTGATATGGCTACTCTTTGATGAGGTTTCATTAGGAATATCAAAGATCCTTCACTTAGATATGAACATGAATTCATGATGGAATTGAGAGGATATTATTCTTAGAGAGAGTCATTATGGATTGGTATACCCTAGAGGAGCAATCTCATTCCAACTCTTGGTCTACTTAGTCGATAATCATTTGATAGGCATTTCCCACTTTGTTTATAGATGTATTTTTTATGCTTTGTCTTCTCATGGATAAGCATATTGAGTTATACATGGTTTTGGAGGTTTCATTCAAGCAATGTTTAGCATGCTTATCTCCTTGTATGTATGAGTTTGATTTATGATGATATTTATAAGGATTTTAGGATATGTTATTGGATTTATTCCTATTTTCAGGAATGGATTTGAGTTTTATCTTCCTTAGTTTAGAGAGGATTACATCCATGTTGGTTATATGAGATACACATTTATTTTTTTTATCCATGTGATTGAACAATTGGGTGTTGGTAAGGTTTTTCAATTGGGATTTGTGATGAAAATCTTGGAAAAATTTAGTACTTTGAGGTGTTTCCATAAATATATTATATGTGATATGATTTTTAGGTTTTATCTCTTTAGTCTTATGTTTCTTGCTAGAGGTTTATGTTCACCAGACATTGGAATTAAGGTTTGTGTGGAGCCATTATGATCTATATGTTTGTGGTCATGTTGTTATTATACATTATTATTTTTTAGTAACAACATGGGGAGCTCTTTAATCTTCATTTTGTTGAGTGTTGGAGAACTTGGGAGAGATATAAAGACTAGTTGCAAGGGAGTATCTAGTGGTTTTTTGTTGCATTTGGGGAACCCAGTGATTTTCATTTATAATTACATGATTTTTATTATTAGACACACCTTGGTATGAGTTTTTATTGGTTGAATTGTCATTCCTTGATCTATTTTCAATTTTGAAATTACCCATGTAGTGGAGCTTTTGGAAATGTGTGTGCTTCATTGATAGGTTTTATATAGGGAACTTGTGATCATTATTTATGGGTTGAATATGTTGTTGGAATAAGTTTTTTTGATATTTTGATACCTTTGGAGGTATGCGGATTATATATGCTAGTAGTTATTGTGGTGGTTGTTTATAGTCATGTGTATCTTTTCCTTGATAGTAGCTTGGAGCCTTTATTATCACTTGGATTTGATGCTTGTGTTCATTAGATTGGTTCATCTTAAACTTGGCTTGTTTCTTTTCTTCCATATGTAGCATGTTGGAGGATGTGAGTTCTTTCTTGAGATGGTACCTATCTTGGATGTTATTGTAGGTATCTCAATGGAGAATGAGAACATGCTAAAGATTCATGTGGTTTCATAGATGCCTATGATGATTTATTTCATTTATTGAACCTTATGCAATGTATACAACACATGGGAGAATGTTAGGAAAGCTATGTTGTACGCCTTGCATAAGAAAATACATATTTTAACTATGTAAAATAAATATTTATTTAGGCCCAAGTGTGAAGTTGTATTATAACATTGGTTAGATATTTATGTGTTGGTTGCACATTGAAAAAATATTTAATATTGAGAAAATTTAGTATCAATAAGTAAATGTTGGGGTCAATGGTTTTGAGACGTGGTTTAGCCACTAGCACTTTGTGGTTTTGTGCAAGCTTAGTTATATAATTGTAAACACATGTTTAATGGTAGAGTTTGGATATCATTTGTATTGAGCTCTCTTGTAGAGGGGATATGTGAAGCATGACATGAGATGTATGGTTGTATGGTTAGTCATTATTCTTGAACACATGGACGATGCATTATAGGAGCTTTATGTTTCAAAAGAATTCATTTAGAATTTCCAAGTATATTGTAATATTTCATTATTGAATAACATTGATTGTGGATGCATTTGGAAGTTCATTTTTTCTCAACAAGGGTTTTCCTAAGGCATATCTTGTGTCATATTCATGGTATGTTTTTCTATTATTTTATATGGTGGATTTAAATACTTTTTTGCATATTTTTCTCTCTTGGGGGTATATGGAAATGTTTTTATTGTTACAAAATTTTCTTTCAATATGTAAATCCTATTGGGAAACTATCATTAGGGTGACCATTAAGATGGTATCTCCATTGCAATTCATAGATGGAGTTTAAATAATTAGTGCAAAAGTTCAAGTAGAGTTTGACTAAGTGTTGGAAACTTTATCATGTATGATTGAAAAAATTAAAATATTTGTGCAAAACTTGTATGAAATTCCTTTGTATAAGGCTTTAATGGGTATTAATTAAAAAATTAATGACATATCAGATAAAGAAGAAGTTGTCTATAGATGCAAAGCTTTGTTTATATTACATTGTTGAGGTAGATGGTAGAAATTTGAAAGCACATATAGATCATTTTATCTAGCCAAACCTTCATTCACCACCTAATACAAATAATAGAGTATTATCTTATGAGAGTTTTTATTTGATGGATAAAACTAAGAAATAAAATTATGTGTTCCAAGGATAGACTCAAGCACCTTTAATAGATAAATTCTAAGAGGTTTTCAAGCCCTTGGTATAACTAGAGGCCAATATTTGAAGGGCAATGAATAGGGTACAAGAAATTTTGTATAAGTATATAATCAAGCTAGACCACTACTTTAGATCCTTGAAGAAGATTGAAGTACCTATAGATTAGGACTGGAGATATTTCCAATTAGCTTTAGAGACAACTATTTGTTAGTGGTATTTTTGCATTTTTTTAAAAACATTTTTTTAGCTAAGGGGTCTTGTTCCCAATAGATATGTACTTTTGGGTTTCTATTTACTCTTTGGTATAATTCCTTTTCTACTTTGTTATGTTTCTCTTTACCAAAAAAGCCTATTTTCCCTTAAAGCATGTTTCTATTTTATGTGCACTACTAGGTGTTTTGGAAGGATTTAGAGGCTTGGAGTAGAGTGTGTCATCTAATCTATCACATCATGTTAAATCTAATGACACGTGGAGATTTAGGGTTTAATACCATAGAACTTCCAAGGAAAAGCTCTAACATAGTGACAAATTAGAAGTGACAAGATTGACAAGTGTTGCATGTCTTCATAGTGAGTTAATTTTATTTTACAAATGATAGAATGACTTAACAACCAATGCATGACTTTTCTTATTGCATTGAGCCATTGATACTTGATTTTTTTAAATCAACCAAAATCATTCACCTTGAGTCTACAATTCTTCTATTTTATTATTCAAAATGATAACAAATTCTATATCAATGATGGGGACCACATATACATTTTTATATTAGCTATTGGCTTCAGGAACTCTAATAACTTGCCACTTGGAAAAATCTTGGGATTTCAGGAAAATGGAGTAGGGGACTTTTATCAAGAATCAACAACAAGAGTTTTCTATTTACCATGTCATTATATATCTAATGATCTAAAATGAGTGAGGGAATATTCTCAACTAGTTTAGAGTGCAATGGAACACACTAACCATTTTTAGATCACATGAAGCATGTGAGATAAAATTTATGCATTTTTTTTAGGTTGCTTAGTGTGCGACAAACTCTCCCATATTGGTATAACTATATTCAATTGTAGAGGGATTAATCAAGTGAGAATTATATTTAATTTTAAATGCCCAAATAATCCCTTAGGTGTAATCTAAGATAAGACATGCAACCACTCCTATATTACATGCAACAAATAATTGAATTTTGAATGTGGCATGTATAAAGTGGGAGGTATTATATTTAGGGGTTCTTCTAAAAATAAAGGGTCATGTACTCGATTGTCCTTAAATTTCACTTTGTATACATGATATTAATGAGCCTTGAATGGAATTTGATTTCTTAGTCTTTTTTATTAATAAGCATGAGAGGAATCTCTATGTATGTTTCTACAAGTCTTTGTTATTTTATATCTACGATGTGTATATATATTTTGAAGTAGTTAATATAAGGAGTTGAGAATCTTGCTATCCTACTTGGGATTTTTTTATGGATTTTTTTTCTTAATGTAAATATGATCATATACTTATTTCAATTTCTATCAACTATTACTTAGTGGAGAGAACCCAGTACCTGAGCATGCTCCAATAGTTATAGCATTTGTTGATTTAATGCTTAATTTTTTAAACAATATTGGACCAATAGTTGTGACTTTAAAGTTGATAGTGTCGATGATGACTACCCATAATTGAATGAAATTTATTACTTAAATCTAAAACACAACAAATCATGTGATGCCACATCAACACATGAATAAAACATGACTTAGTACACAACTATCAGTCTCACTTTTTTTTTGGCCTTTTTGGACACCTCAATAAAAGCATGTTGATGTGACATCATATTTGATGATGTGGCCTTGAAACCTTATTCATAAATAGGAGACTTGCCAAGTAAGCTTTTGTAAATAAATTGGGAGTTATTTGAAATTTCCACATAGGATTTTGAGAAGCACGAAGTTAGGGTGGTCAACTACTAGGTTCTCTCCTCTAATGTGATTTATAGTACTATAAGAGACTAACAAATGAATATTTTCTCTACAACATCACTTTCTAGCTTTCAATTTTTTTACTTTTTAGATGGTTATACTTTTACATTAAAAAAGTTAGGCTTAAATAGAATAGACAAAGAGCCAACTTTTCAATCTCAAAGATTATCTTGTAGATTCGTTCAACATCTTTAAGACTTTCTAGACTCTGAAGGTCTACATGAAACAAGTTATCGTAATACAATTTTGATAATGAAAGCATTCTATCAAAAAAATGTGCACAAGATGGTCAAGTCCTAAATATAATTATTTTTGATAAATTTTTCATTCATCCTCTTCATATTTTAGTTGTATTTCATTTAGTGATAGCATTTCATAGATTATTAATATGCATGCCACATACAACAATTGAACATAAAAATAAATATGGATTCAATACTCTTCAATTATCTATGATGTTATGTGAGCAAGATATCAAGAACACTTGGTATGCCCAAAATATGGTTTTTTTGTATGGAATTGATACTAATACCAATCATCTTCCTCCTAATACCTTTTTCATCAAAACTCTCCAAATGTTCAAATAGATGTTCATAGAAGCATTAGGTATTAGATCTACAAATCCTATATAAAATTAACTTGGATGTGGTTCGAACCAAATGAACCAACATCAACAAAAATATAACATTAACTCAATGAAAAAAGAATTTGAGGTGATGCCCCAAACCCCACATCTTGCTATGAGTGCATAGTATTTGCATGATCAGTCGCTACCTATCAACAATAAACTGTATATAATTGTAAGGTTGAGACACATTTTCCCAACACAAACATCATTCACCTTGAGTAGATACAGTTCTTCTCTTTTATTGTTCAAAATGATAACAAATTATATATCAATGATGGGGACCACATATACATTTTTATATTAGCTATTGGCTTGAGGAACTCTAACAACTTGCCACTTGGAAAACTCTTGGGCTTTTAGGAAAATCCAGAGTAGGGGACTTTTATCAAGAATCAACAACAAGAGTTTTCTATTTACCATGTCATTATAGATCTAATCATCTACAATGAGTGAGGGAATATTCTCAACTAGTTTAGAGTGCAATGGAACACACTAACCATTTTTAGATCACATGAAGCATGTGAGATAAAATTTATGCAATTTTTTTCAGGTTGCTTAGTGTGCGACAAACTCTCCCATATTGGTATAACTATATTCAATTGTAGAGGGATTAATCAAGTGAGAATTCTATTTAATTTTAAATAACCAAATAATCCCTTAGGTGTAATCCAAGGTAAGACATGTAACCACTCCTATATTACATGTAACAAATAATTGAATTTTGAATGTGGCATGTATAAAGTGGGAGGTATTATATTTAAGGGTTCTTCTAAAAATAAAGGGTTATGTACTTGATTGTCCTCAAATTTCACTTTATATACATGATCTTAATGAGCCTTGAATGGAATTTTATTTCTTAGTCTTTTTAATTATTAAGCATGAGAGGAATCTCTATGTTTGTTTCTAGAAGTCCTTGTCATTTTATATCTACATATGTGTATATATATTTTGAAGTATAGTTAATATAAGGAGTTGAGAATCATGCTATCCTACTTGGGATTTTTTTATGGATTTTTTTTCTTAAAGTAAATATGATCATTACTTCTTTCAATTTCTATCAACTATTACTTAGGGGAGAGAACCCAATACTTGAGCATGTTCCAATAGTTGTTATAGTATTTGTTGATTTAATGCCCAAATTTTTTAGCAATATTAGACCAATAGTTGTGACTTTAAAGTTGTTAGTGTTGGTGATGACTACCCATAATTGAATGAAATGTATTCCTTAGATCTAAAACACAACAAATCATGTGATGCCACATCAACACACCAATAAAATATGGCTTAGTACACAACTATTGAGATCACCTTTTTTTTTCCCTTTTGGACACCTCAACAAAAATTATGTTGATGTGACATCATATTTGATGATGTGGCCTTGAAACCTTAGTTATAAATAGGGGACTTGCCAAGTAAGATGTAGAAAAATTGGGAGTGATTTAAAATTTCCACATAGGATTTTGAGAAGCACGAAGTTAGGGTGCTCAACTACTGGGTCCTCTCCTCTAGTGTGCTTTATCGTACTATAAGAGACTAATAAATGATTTTTTGTTCTACAACATCACTTTCTAGCTTTCAATTTTTTACTTTTTACATGGTTATACTTTTACATTAAAAAAGTTAGGATTAAATAGAATAGACAAAGAGCCAACTTTTCAATCTCAAAGATTACCTTGCAGATTTGTTCAACATCTTTAAGACTTTCTAGAATTTGAAGGCCTACATGGCACAAGTTATCACAATACAACTTTGACAATGAAAGCATTCTATCAAAAAATGTGCACAAGATGGTCAAGTCCTAAATATAATTATTTTGGATAAATTTTTCATTCATCCTCTTCATATTTTAGTTGTATTTCATGTAGTGATATCACTTCATAGATTATTAATATGTATGCCACATACAACAATTGGACATAAAAAACAAATATACATTCAATACTCTTGTATTCTCTATGAAGTTATGTGAGCAAGATATCAAGAACACTTGGTATGCCCAACATATGGTTTTTTTTGTACGGAATTGATACTAATTTACCAATCATCTTCCTCCTAATACATTTTCCATCAATACTCTCCAAATGCTCAAATAGATGTTCATAGAAGCATTAGGGATTAGATCTAAAAATCCTATATAAAATTAACTTAGATGGAACCAAATGAACCAACATGAACAAAAATATAACATTAATTGAAACCCTATATTCATATAGAAGATGAACACATTGTTCCTCCCAAATATGCCAAGCTTACTTTTGGTTTCAAATTTCCTTTGTTCCAATTATGAGTATGGCTTTATTAGTTTCCCATGGAGTTTAACATTTTATCTTGAGAAATTAGAGCATTTGTACAATTCAACAATGAATTAGAATTTGAAGAGCATTTTGAATTTAGTTATTTAGTCTTTATGAGATGTGTAATATATTTTAAACTTTACAACCTCTTTAGAGAAAATCACAACTTTACGAAATCTTATTCATTATGAAGATCAAAGTCGTTTAACTGTGTCTATCAAAAAAATGACCCAACATATAATTCATGTTCTTAAAAGTCCAAAGATGTTTAGCTGTATTCATCAAAGAAATGACCTAACATATAATTCACATTCCTAAAAGTCATCGACGTAACTTTACATCTCAATATTCACCTTTAGATTCCTTTCTTTGATCTTGATTTGAAAAACGTGCTTGTTATAAATTCTCATTTAGTCTTTGATTCCCAAAGAAACTTCTTAGATAAAATACATTTTCCTGAATTTCCTTTTAACGAGGTTAACGTGGTGAACAGTACAATAAATTTCAAGGTACATGGTACATCCATATCAAATTAAACATACAAAGAGCCAAACACCCAAAAAAACTACTTGACAGCTAATGGTCATAGCTGACCCACAAACGTAAAAACAAGTCATATGAGTCATCACGTGTGAGAACAGAGTGGATGCAGATGCAGAATGCTAAAAGTGGCACTGTGAAGCTGGCCAACAGGCTGCACAACTTTCTCCGTGAGGAAGCAAAGTTTCTCTTTGCTCCTCCTTGTGCAAATTTTCAACCTTAACTACAAACCCAAAAGTATGCATTTAACATGTGCACTATTGTTGGGAGGGACAGACAACTTTTTGTTCAATGAAGGATTACAGACTAGCAGTCAGAATTCTGATAACAGTGAAAGACCGACATAATACAGACTAACAGTCAAAACTTACATTGTAGGAGGAAATGATTAGAGCAAAATCCAAGGAAAGAAAAGGATATGTAACGGTAGTTCTATGATGTATTGACTATGTGCATTTCACTGGTGCTTACAATGAACTGAGGTAGGAAAGTTTTCTTTTACAGGCACAATGTTATTTCAGCCTCTGATAAAAATGGGTAAAGTGGCTTGAATAGTTGGCTTATGAGATGGTTTAGATTCATTTTTGTTTTACCTGCTGTCTTCTTCGTAATTGAATCAGATATGTTCCTGGCATGCTTTGGAATTGATAGTTTGTAGCTCGTTTTCAATGCTTTAGAATGTATTTTGCCAGGCAAATATTTAGGCTGTAAATATTAGTTATGCAATGTGATATCGCTTGAGCACAACAGGATAAAAAATGGCTATCACTTGAGCAAAAACATATTCAAAATTAAAGATAAAGCCCTATGTCATGTGATTATCTAGGAAGCATTTAGGATGTATGTAGCAATCATGGAGTCATTTGGTGAGAGCACTTAGAACATCACAAATTAGCATGGGCATTCATAAGAATGAATATAAGCATTGTATCTTTCTTGGTATTTTTAAAAATTATTCTAAATTGTTAAATCAATTTAAGTGTTTGATTAAGGTGTAAAATAGGAAGTTAGTCAACCTGACAATGTTAACATAAAATTTTACAATTTCTCTTTAGGATTAGGGTAAGTACATAAATATAGGGGATCAAAAATTGGTCAAAGACATTTATTGATCTGTTGTGCATATAATGCGAGTGTGTTATAGGGTGTGCATGTTATGGTTTGGTAGTGGCTCAATAGAGTATTGCAAATATGTTATAATGCAAGGGCATTATGATGCGGGCACATTATAATGCATTTGTGTTATAGCAAAAAAATATTAAAATAGTTCTTTTAGAGTATTTTTTATGTTTTTATGACTCACTTGCATTATAAGAACATGAAAAAAATCTAAAATTATGCAATTTAGAATTTTTCATAATGTGAGTGTGTTATAACTTTCCTCGGAAACTACCAACCTTTTAGGTTGTATTTGTCTTGGGAATCCAATTCAAAGAGTTGAACTTGCATGCCAACGTCCACTCTCTATCTATTTTGCACTTTTTTCAATATTGATCTTAAAAAATATCATAATAACATCAAGCTTTCTCTTGTCTTTTTAACCATACATTTTTTTTTCTATATTTTGAATACATTAAAGTTTTGATCTTCAACTTTTTTACTGATGTCTTCCTTTTTTCCAAAAACTTATATACAATATTTTTGGTGTTATTTTATATTTGTTCATTCAAGTTTGAAATAAATTACACTTTTACATTCAACACTCTATTCTATACACATTCAAAAAAGAGAAAATGACTTTTGATTGGTTTCCAAAACAATTAGGGGGGAGCACACTCAATTCTTCATTTTTTAAAATTTGTTGACTTTGAAAATTAGTAAAAATATATATTCATTAATAAATTAGTAGAAAAATTAGGCATAACTACACAATGTTAACTAATTTTCTATTGAAGTGATTTGTGAAATATTTTTAAAAAGCCAAAATTTTAGGGGGAGCGCACTATATGCTATGTTATATTTTTTTGGAAAAAATAGGAGCATTTTGTGTGCTACCCCTATTCAAACTTCTTAATCTCTCCAATTAAAAAATAGCAGTTTAGAGACTATATTTTTGAGTATTACAACTCGTTATTGTCACATATTCAAATTTTCAGTGTTATCTTTAATTTCTCATCCAATATCAACTTTTATTGATTTCAGAAAAAAAATGACCACTTTTCATGCCCATTCGATCTCCCATTTCCACACACATACTTGTCATCTTGTTTAGATTATTAAAGGCAAGAACATTTTTGAAGAAACCAAGTAGCAAATTCAATATCACATCTTATATATTCAAAACTATAAGTGTAAGGACCAAAATCACTAGTGTAGGATTGAACTAGATCATAAAGTATATAATATCATATTCTAGTAAAACTTGATACATAGATTTAATGACTAGTTAGTAAGGTGAATCATAAACTACTATCTACACTAAAAATCTGATAGGGATGCTACAGGAATCAATCACACTGATTTGGAAGTTGCAGGAAGCAATCACAGTTTCCTGCACTAGGCCTTGTCATAGACCTCCTTGGTGAAATTGTTGTTCCACCTTAACCTATAGGAACTCTACCTTGTCTAAGTTCCCCTAGTTCTCCTGCAAACCTCACTATCTTGACAAATTTTGAACAACCAAACCAATCCCTAGTTCAATGCTTCATTTTCCTTGGCCCTTAATCTACCCTAAAGACCAAATAAACTCAACCTTCTTCTAGGTTCTTGCAGGGATTAGAAAAGGTTACAAAGACTTCAAAATGGCTCATCTAGTGTTCTTAGACAACCACAAGTTTCTATCTTGCCATCGCTTTCACAAGATGCTCTCTTGGGGTTTGAAAGGCTAGTAGCCATTGAGCCCCTGTTAGGTCTCTGAACAGGGTTAAATGCTTTCCCTCCTAAACCCACCAAAGGACTTAGGTTCTTGACTTAGGTATTGTGTTTCCCCTGTCTACACCTTCAAGATTTCTATGGTTTTAGTCTTGCTCAGGCCGTGTGCTGTCCAAACACCAAGTTGGTCAAGCAGCTAGGTTTCTAAACTGCTCAGAAATAGTTTTAGGACTGGTGAAAAGTTCTCCTCCTAAACGGATTGCTGGGCTCTCCTCCTTATCACCATACATGGCCAAGACCTTCCCCTAAATTCTCCAAAAAGAATTTTTCAAAAATCTCTTCTCCCCTACAAGTTATTAACGCTGTCCTGTAGCCTTTCCTAGCTAGGCTCTTCACTGGCTCGCCTAGGGTTTCTCCTAGCTCCTGCAACCAAAGAAAACCTAACACCTACCATATGTACAACTACCATATTTACAAGCACGGAGCCTAGGCACATTTCCCAAAAGGTCATACAATTTGTATGGTGGGAAGGCACCCTAGGACTCCATTATTAAAAACAGCCTACTACAAGACTGAAAATGATAGAAAAACAAAGTATTTACAATCTACAAATGGAAACAATCTACCAAAGCAAAAGAATGGTACACTAAGCTTGTATATGACTACCACTACATTCTACCACAAAGAAACAGTAAGATTCAATCCATTTGAAGCTCAACAAGAATGCAAAGAATAGGAAAACTGTCTTTTTAACGCTGTTTCACCAGCTTCACAAAATGCCACTTCAAAAATAAAACATCTAACCTCTTTCCAAAGTCGAGGAATGCCTTAAATAGGCTTCCAAAGCAGTTTAGATGCTTGGTTCAGGCTTCTAAATGACCTAAAAACAACCTTTGTAAAACCCGCTATGTTTTCAGACACCTTGCCAACACTAGACAACTTAACATAATGATGTTGTAAAGTTATTGAGCACTTGTCACCTTCTTTCCCAACGATTAAACACAACCCTAAGCACCTAAAGCAATGGTCAACATGACCTTATGATAGCACAACAAAATTTAGACTTCAAGTAAAACTCCAGCAATAGACCTTTCCCAGGTGCTCCTGCACCATTCTTCCCCTCTCAGCTCAAACAACTAAGGAACTTTAGGAGAGATCAAAGAGATATCAATGCCTTGCTTCTTAAATTCTGCTTCTTCTACCCAGGTAGCTTCAGATTCATGCTTATCCTTCCATTTTACAAGATGCTCCATGTACACCTTGTGCCTTGTAGCTTTCTGCACTCTTGACTGCAAGATCTTCTCTGCCTGAAGCTTGTCTTGCTGAGGATAGGTCACATTACTTATGTCCTTGAAGATTTCCTTGCTGTTTTGATCCTCATCCTTAACTGATCCCTTGTACTTGATCAAATCAGCAACATTGAAAACTGGAGAGATGCCCAAATCTGATGGTAACTCCACCTTGTATGCATTCTTGCCATATTTGGCCAATACCTTGCAGGGACCCACTCTCTTCATCTACAACTTGGTGGACATTCCCTTCTACAACCTTGACTTGTTAAGGTGGACCATAACATAGTCCCCTACTTGAAACTGCACATCTTTCTTTGACAGATCAGCTTTCCCCTTCAACTTTTGGGTTGCTGTTGTAACTGTCTTCTTGACCTGCTCATGAATCTCTTTCATGGTCTAAGTGAAGTCTTCAGCATGTCCACTCCTGTTCTCCATAGATCCAAGGTCTTTGAGTTCACAAATGCCTCTTGGGTGCATCCCATACACAACCTCAAAATGACTTTTCCCTGTAGTTCTATTAATACTGTCATTATAAGCATATTCAGCTTGAGAGATTACCATATCCCAGGTCTATCCATATTCTTTAGTTAAGCACCTTAAAAGATTACCCAATACTCTGTTAACCACCTCTATTTGACCATCGGTCTGAGGATGGTAAGCTAATCCAAATGACAGATTTGTTCCCAGTCTGCTCCATAGAGTCTTCCAAAAGTGACTCATGAACTTCACATCTCTGTCAGAAACAATGCTTAGAGGTAGTCCATGGATCCTTACAACTTCCCTGAAGAAAATATGAGCTATGTTGCTTGCATCATGGGTAGTTTTGCAGTGAATAAAGTGACTCATCTTACTAAATCTGTCTACCACAACATAAACACTGTCAAAACCATTTTTGGTCTTAGGAAGACCTACCACAAAATCCATGCTCACACACTCCCATGGTCTGTTAGGAATGGGCAGGGGTTGATATAAACCAGCATTGCTAGCTCCTCCCTTAGCTTTCATGCATACAACACACTATTCCACATACCTTCTAACATCTCTTGCCAACTTAGGCCAGTAATAGAACCTTTGGACTAGCTCTAAGGTCTTATTGATACCAAAATTCCCACTAAGACTGCCATTATGATTTTCTTGAATTAGATTTTCCCTCATAGACCCTCTTGGAACACATAACTGATTACCCTTAAATAACAGTCCATTTTGCAATGTATACTCAGAATATTGGCTATGAAAATGATTCTCAAAATTAGAACATGCCTTGTAAGCTTCTAAGAAGTCTTCATCTTCACCATAGAGGTCTTTAAAACTCTCTAATCCAATGCTCTTCAGCTGTATCTCTTGCACTGTTAACAACCTTCTGCTTAATGCATCTGCCACCTTATTCATTTTCCCTTTCTTGTGCTTGATGGTAACAGTAAAGGCTTGGATGTATTCCATCCATTTCAAATGCCTATTACTTAGCTTCTCTTGGGTGTTGATATAACTAAATGCCTGGTTATCAGTAAATACTACAAACTCTTTGGGTAACAGATAATGCCTCCACTTCCTAAGGGACTGCACTAAAGCATATAATTCTAGATCATAGGTAGAGTACTTTTGCTTGGCTTCATTGAGCTTTTCACTAAAGAAGGCTACAGGCCTACCTTCTTGACTAAGTACTCCTCCTACTGCTACTCCACTTGCATCACACTCAACTGTGAACAACTTGTCAAAACTAGGCAATAACATAATTGGTTGAGTTGCCACTTCTTGTTTCAGTTTCTCAAACCCTTTATCAGCCTCTTGAGTCCACTTAAACTTTGTTTTCAGACCACCTTTGATAGTATCTAGGACTGTGCACATATACCACTGAAATTCCTGATGAATTTTCTATAGAAATGAGCTAAACCATGAAAACTCCTAACCTCTGTTGCTGTGGTTGGTGTAGGCTAGTTTAGGATGGCTTCCACCTTGCTTGGATCCATCTTCAATGTTCCTTGGGATACTACAAACCCCAAATACACAAGTTCTTGCTTGAATCACTCACACTTCTCTAGATTGATTGCCAACTTCTCTTCTTGCAACCTTTTAAGAACCATCTCCACATTCTTGAGGTGTTCTTCTGCTGTCTTACTGAAAATCAATATGTCATCAAGATATACTACCACAAAAATCCCTGTGAAATCCTTAAGCACCTCATTCATTAGTCTCATGAATGTGCTATGGGAATTTGAGAGGCCAGATGGCATCACTTTCCACTCATATAAGCCATCATTTGTCTTAAAAGTTGTCTTCCACTCATCACCTTCCTTAATCCTGATTTGATGGTAACCACTCTTGAGGTCCAACTTGGTGAAATACTATGCTCCTCCAAGGCAATCCATTAAGTCTTCTATTCTAGGAATAGGGAACCTATACCTAATGGTGATCCTATTGATTGCTCTAGAATCAGTACAAAGTCTCCACTTACCTCCTTTCTTTGTTGCTAATACCACTGGTACTGCACAAGGGCTGATGCTCTTTTGAATCAATCCTTGATCCAACAATTCTTGGACTTGCCTAGCCACCTCTAGGTTCTCCTCAGGTGTAATATTGTATGCTGCTTTGTTAGGTAATGAGGCTCCAAGTATGAAGTCAATTTGATGACTTATAGCTCTCCTTGGTGGTAAAGTTGCAGGTGTACCATCACTAACTATGCTCTTGTACTTATCAAGCAACTTTTGGACTGCTTCTGGTAAGACTGTCCTTTCAGCCTTTTCTTCCTCTTTGGGCTGCATCATGATCACATATCCTTCATTTCCTTGGTGTAGGTCCTTAAGGAACTCCTTACCACTGCTCAACATGATGGTAGGCACCTTTGGTTGTCCTTCATCTTCCTCTGTCAATGACTGCAGTTTGAAGGTTCTCCCATCCTTCTTGAATGAGATGGTGTTCTCTTTCCCATCATAAACAACACTTCTGTCATATTTCCATGGTCTACCCAGTAGTAGATGACATGCATCCATGGGTAATACATCAAAAACCAGCTTGTCTTTATATCCTCCAATTGAAAATTCCACTGTTACTTGCTCATTAACCAAAACACTCTGCCCTTTGTTCAGCCATGTGACCTTGTAGGGGTTAGTATGAGGTGACGTCTCCAATTTCAACTTAGTTACTGCCTCCTCTGAGATTATATTATCTATTGAACCTAAATCCACGATGACTTTGCACACTTTTCCAAGTATCTTGCATCTTACTCTAAAAAGAGCTCTTCTTTGCTTAGGTTCCTCTTTGACTGGCTGCCTGTTCAGAACTCTGCTAAACATCAGATTTTCTCCTACCTCAAATTCTATGTGACTGATTTCAGATGCTTTAGGACTCATGGTGTCCTCTTGTGCATAGGCCACTCTCTTCTCATTGCTAGAAGAGGATGCTTTCTCCGGACATCTATAAGCAGGGTGACCTAGTTGATTGCAATGGTAACACTTCATGTTTGCAAAGTAATAATTACTCCTACCTGCTCCTCTTCCTCTATTTGAACCTCCTTGAGGTCCTCTTCCTCTATTAAATCCTCCTCTTGAAGATGTTTCACCCCCATGCTCAGTGAGTTTTGATTCTCCTTGATTTCTTTGATCATTGCCTCTACCTTGGTAACCACCACGCTGTCCTCTTTGATCTCCGCCTTTGCCTCTACCCTTAGAAGACTGATCATGATTCCTCTTGTTCCTTTCCTCAATCTTGATAGCCAACTGATAACATTGGTGTACTATTTTAGGACTCAAAAGAGCCTTCTCTTCTTGGATGTTCCATTTTAAGCCATTAAGATACCTAGCCACTTTTAGGCTCTCATCCTCTGTCACATTAGATCTCAAGCAAAGCTTTTGGAACTCTTCAGTATAAGTGTTTACATCTAGGTCTTTCTGCCTTAGACTTTGCCTCTTCTTGTGTAACTGAATCTCATAGTCATCTGGCATGTAGGCTTCCTTTACCTTAGCAACCATTCCTTTCCAAGTTGATATGGGTTGTTTACCTTCTTTCTCCCTCTTTGTCTGAATAAACTTCCACCATGTCAAGGCTGATCCTCTCAATCTTGACTTAGCAACCTTCACCTTTTGAGCCTCAATGACTCCATCACACTCAAAGTGATTCTCCATGCCTTCTATCCAATCCATGACCAAATCAAGTTCCATTTTCCCACTAAATAATGGTACTCCCTCAAGTCCTTTTCCACTCAAGGCCTTTAATGCCTTCAAGAAAGGCTCCTCCAAAACAGGGTCAGGTTCAGGGACCTTGTCTTCCCCTGCAACCTCTTCTTCCTTTGGTACCTTTCCTTCCAACCTTGCATTGTTCAATGCTTTCTCAAGTTGCTCTATTCTTTCTTTTAACAACTTGTTGTCCTCCTCTTGTCCTTCAACCATCTTGGCTAATTGTGCATTTGTCACCATGGTGGGAGTTTCACTTGAATCAACTTCTGACATATAAGTTGCTTCCCCAAATCTTTTGTTAGCTCTGATACCAATTTGATAGGGAGGCTGCAGGAATCAATCACACTGATTTGGAAGCTACAGGAAGCAATCACAGTTTCCTGCACTAGGCCTTGTCATAGACCTCCTTGGTGAAATTTTTGTTCCACCTTAACCTATAGGAACTCTACCTTGTCTAAGTTCCACTGGTTCTCTTGCCAACCTCACTATCTTGAAAAATTTTGAACAACCAAACCAATCCCTAGTTCAACGCTTCATTCTCCTTGGCCCTTAATCTGCCCTAAAGACCAAATAAACTCAACCTTCTTCTAGGTTCTTGCAGGGGTTAGAAAAGGATACAAAGACTTCAAAATGGATTTTCTAGGGTTCTTAGACAACCACAAGTTTCTATCTTGCCATCGCTTTCACAAGATGCTCTCCTGGGGTTTGAAATGCTAGTAGCCATTGAGCCCCTATTAGGTCTCTGAACAGGGATAAATTGCTTTCCCTCCTAAACCCACCAAAGGAATTAGGTTCTTGACTTAGGTATTGTGTTTCCCCTATCTACACCTTCAAGATTTCTAGGGTTTTAGTCTTGCTCAGTCATCCAGTGGAAATTTTCAGTGGAAATTGAAGTGTCTTATTTCTCTCCAAAATCTACACCATCAGAAAGATCTTGATGTCCTGATTCCAATGCAACTTGAACGGAGCGAAAAGGAGTCCGTTTGTGCAAGATATGGCCAGTCAAACCTTGGGTCAAACTACGATCAGGGGCGTCTAGGGAGCAAAAAAATGATGTCATCAAAAGTTGTCAAAGTTGGTATCATCATGAAGAGCTCGTCAAGTAGATTCTGACGGTGTTCGTTTCATCGAAATTCGACATCGTATGCTCAAGATACAGCTGGTCAAAGTTTCAGGTTGACTTGGTGGACTTGAAGGTACAGTGATGACGTCATCATCCGTACAGCTGACGTCAGCACGTGGTACAAAATTCAACTAGACCAATCAGAAGTTGACACGTGGCAATCCATACTATCCATACATGTCGATGTGGCACGAAGATGTGGCAGGTGATGTCAGCAAATCATGCGTTGACAAGTGTCGTCCGTACATCCAGTCAGCATAGACATGGCATGTCCAGTCAGCGTATGAGTCATCATCCCCGTTAGCATTCCATACATGAGTCAGCGCACAGTCAGTGGACACATCATTGCACAATCAGTGTACAGTCGGCTTCCATGTCATCGCACAATCGGATCACAGTCAGCGTGATCAGCGAATTACACTCTGCCACGTGGCACCTCCTTGGCATGCCACGTGGCCGTGGTCAGCTCCACAGCCGGTTTTGAATTTGTTAGTCGGTTTTTTTGTTAAAAAAAAGGTTGAGGGGATTTGAACACCGTACCTCTCATTTGACGCGCCCACCTCCAACCAATCCGGCCAGAAATCCGGGTCTACATATGTTTGTTTCCGGGTTTGTTTTGTTAATGTTTTATTTAGAGGTTTGTTTTAAAAATGGACGGCAGGGGCTTTGAACCCCGCACCGGCCGGGCTCCAAAACTCATAACCACCACTAAGCCATCGAGCGGGTTTGACATAAGCGTGGCATCGGGTCATTTTGTTAATTATTTGAAACTGATTGCTTTTTAATTAAAACAAACTCCCCCCAATTATTAAAATCATAATCCTTTTTAAGGATTAATTAAAATCTATTAAGATAACAAAAGCCCGAGAATGAAACAACAAAGGGCTTAAATTTATTTTTTGGGATTTATCAAAGATTTATTATGTAAAATAGGGGGATTTAGTGATTTGAAAATGTAAAAATGGGAGATAGGGAGAATATTTTGTAAATCAATTGGTTAGTAACCAATTTGATTCATTTTTTTGTATAAAAAGGGGTGTGAGGTGAGAGTGGAAGGACACTTTTTTTTAGGTGAAGTTTTGATGAAGTATTGAAGCTGAGGTGACAACTGAATAGAGGTCTTGAGGAGATTATTTTGAGTCATTCTTGCACATCAGAGCATCGTTACGCTGCCGAAGTGCTTGAAGAATGGTTGTGGTGCATTTGTAAATGATTTTTGGAGTTAATCAGATTGGTCTCTCTATTGGAGCGGACCCGGAGATGTAGTCACATTTGTGACGAACTCCGTAATCAAACGATGTTTGCACTTCTCTTGTTTTCTCTCACCTTCTCTCAGTTTGTTAATTCCTTCATTTTGTTATTTCCTTAAGTTAATTTTGATTTAATTAACTTGGAATAATCATTGTCAAAGTTAAGCATTTCAATTCTGCAATATAGTCTAGAACCTATACAGATCAAGTTGGTATCAGAGCTTAGTTGATTATTATTGCAGTTGTTTTTTTTAATGCTAACGAGATCTAGGATTCAGAAGGGTGAAGGCAAGCTCGAAGACTTTGATCCTGAGATCGGGAAGCGAAGAACTTTTCCGAAGATGTCTGTTTCTGGAATGGAGGTTCCTATAGAAATCAGTGAGGAGGAATTTCGAAGAGCATTCCTTGAGATGAAGGCTAAGGTGGACATTCTTTTTCAAGAGAGACAAGAATGGAAGGAACGTGAAGGAGGTTAGTCGAAGCAAGAAGATCACAAAGATACAAAAGAGAAACAACATGGAGATGGTGACAAGCAACCAGATCCACCCTCTTCTTCTTCTCCTCCCTCTTTTCCTTCTTCTCCATCTTCTCCTCATTCTACTTCTTTTAATCCTTTCAAGAGTGGGTATAAGCCTAAGATCAAATTGGATGCAAATTTTGATTTGCCAAAGTATTGTGGGGAACTTAATGCTGAAAAATTGGATGATTGGATTTAGCAAGTAGAAGTTTACTGTAGAGTCCAGAACCTATTAGATGATGTTGATAGGATCCAATTAGCTACTCTTCGTTTAGGAGGTACAGCTTTAACCTGGTGGGAGAGTAAGTCTAAGGCAGAAGTTTCACAACATGGTAGAGTCAGTTTGACTTGGACATAATTTATTAATGCTCTTAAAAGGCAATTCTATCCCTTAGGCCATATGCAGCAGTTAATAATGGACTGGCAAATGTTTAGGCAAGGGAAGGGTCAATCTGTTCAAGAGTACACCCATGAATTTAGGAAAAGGGCTATTGCTTTTAATGTTCCTTTGTACACCTGTGACACTTTGTTGAAGTACATAGGAGGTCTGCATTCCTACCTTAGGCATTCCATTTTGGTTTTGAACCCTTGTAATTTGGATGAAGTGTCTGTTCAAGCTACACACTTAGAGTCAAGGGGTAAAGGATCTTTTATTGATAAGTTTGATAATGATGTAAAGAAATCTTCTAAGGTTGCATTGACAGGGAAAGGAAAGAAGGCAGCTACAGTTAAGAAGGATGAGAAACTTTCTTGCTCTCATTGTGACAAGAATGGTCATGATGAAGATCACTGTTGGAAGTTACATCCAGAATTGAAGCCTAAGTGGGCTCAAAGACAAAATCAGAAACAAAAAGGTAAGGAGAAAGCCACGAATGTTGTTATGGATCTTGGTTCAGATTCAGATGATGAGACTAAGATAATAGCTATGGGTCTAAAAGGTAAAGCTCCTATTTCTGGTGTTTCTGTTCATAGTTGTGCTTCTTCATCTAAAGTTAATGATTTCTCTGAAGATGTGAAAAGGAATGAATTGTTTCATTTAAGGGTTGTTGCTAAGAACAGTAAAATTGATTCACTCGTAGATAGTGGTTCTCAAGTGAATTTAATTTCAGAAAGTATTGTAAGGAACTTGGGATTGAAAACTACACAGCATAACAAACGTTATCCACTAGGCTGGATTTGTGAAAATGATAAGTTGCAAGTAACAAAACAATGCACCTTAAGGTTCACAATCACTAGTAAATTTGTGGATGAAGTACAGTTTGATGTGGTTCCACTCGATATCTGTGGGATAGTGCTTGGTAGCCCTTATCTTTATGACAGAAAAGCAATCTTCTACAGGGAAAAGAATCATTATCACTTGTTTAAAGATGGCATTCAGTATATTGTACATTCTCACAGGATTAAGATTGATCGTTCGTTTGCAAACACAGGGCAGTTAAAGAGGGTAATTAATGCAAGTAAAGAATTAACTCTTATTTTTGTCAGTACAGGTGGTTCTAAACTTGAACTTGGAGTAGCTAACCAGGGTCAGATGTTGCAGGATGCACCAACAGTACAGCATGAGAAAATGGTGATTGAAAGAATTGATGGTTCCTTGGGTAAAAATGTTCCTATTGTGAAGGATCGATATGTTGTTGACTTATTCTCTTTCATGTCTGCATTGTTGTTCAGCTTGATGCTAGTCAATTTTTGTTGGTTAGTGGCTACGACATTTGATGTAGATGCTTATGGAAGTGATAAAGTTATGTTTATGTTCAACAATATTTCTGTAGTCTTGATTATGCTTGTGAGCCAGGTATTCAAATGTACAGAGGATACAGGACAAGTGGGGAGGCCAAGTCCTCATTTAATGTCAGAGTAAATGCCACTTTTGGAGGTCCAAAAGGTGTTCAGTGGGGAGGCTTGATCCGGTGGATATTTTCAGTGGAAATTGAAGTGTCTTATTTCTCTCTAGAATCTACACCATCAGAAAGATCTCGACGTCCTGATTCCAACGCAACTTGAACGAAACGAAAAGGAGTCTGTTTGTGCAAGTTATGGCTAGTCAAACCTTGGGTCAAACTACGGTCAGGGGCGTCCAAGGAGTGGAAAAAATGATGTCATCAAAACTTGTCAAAGTTGGCATCATCGCGAAGAGCTCGTCAAGACGATTCCGATGGTGTTCGTTTCGTCAAAATCCGACATCGTATGCTCAAGATACAGCTAGTCAAAGTTTTAGGTTGACTTGGTGGACTTGAAGGTACATTGATGACGTCATCATCTGTACAGCTGACGTCAGCACATGGTACGAAATTCAAAGTGGACCAATCAGAAGTTGACACGTGGCAGTCCGAATGGTCTGTACATATAGACGTGGCACGAAGATGTGGCAGGTGACGTCAGCAAAGTCAGCAAATTATCTGTTGACACGTGTCGTCCGTACATCCAGTCAGCATAGAGGTGGCATGTCCAGTCAGCGTATGAGTCATCATCCCTGTCAGCATTTCGTACACGAGTCAGCGAATAGTCAGCGGACACGTCATTGCACAGTCAGCGTATAGTCAGCTTCCATGTCATCGCACAGTCGGATCCCAGTCAGCGTGATCAGCGAATTGCACTCTGCCACGTGGCACCTCCTTGGCATGCCACGTGGCCTTGGTTTGCTCCACCGTTGGTTTTGAATTTGTTAGTCGGTTTGTTTGTTAAAAAAAAGGTTTAGGGGATTTGAACACCCGAACTCTCATTTGCCGCGCCCACCTCCGACCAATCCGGCCAGAAATCCGGGTCTACATATGTTTGTTTTCGGGTTTGTTTTGTTAATGTTTTATTTAGAGGTTTGTTTTAAAAATGGACGGCGGGGGCTTTGAACCTCGCACCGGCCGGGCTCCAAAACTCATAGCCCCCACTAATCCATCGAGCGGGTTTGATATAAGCATGGCATCGGGTCATTTTGTTAATTATTTGAAACCGATTGCTTTTTAATTAAAACAAACTCCCCCCAATTATTAAAATCATAATCCTTTTTAAGGATTAATTAAAATCTATTAAGATAACAAAAGCCCGAGAATGAAACAACAAAGGGCTTAAATTTATTTTTTGGGATTTATCAAAGATTTATTATGTAAAATAGGGGGATTTAGTGATTTGAAAATGTAAAAATACGAGATAGGGAGAATGTTTTGTAAATCAATTGGTTAGTAACCAATTTGATTCATTTTTTTGTATAAAAAGGCGTGTGAGGTGAGAGTGGAAGGACACTTTTTTTCAGGTGAAGTTTTGATGAAGTATTGAAGCTGAGGTGACAAGTGAATAGAGGTCTTGAGGAGATTATTTTGAGTCATTCTTGCACGTCAGAGCATCATTACGCTGCCGAAGTGCTTGAAGAATGCTTGTGGTGCATTTGTAATTGATTTTTGGAGTTAATCGGATCGGTCTCTCTATTGGAGCGGACCCGGAGATGTAGTCACATTTGTGACGAACTCCGTAATCAAACGATGTTTGCACTTCTCTTCTTTTCTCTCACCTTCTCTCAGTTTGTTAATTCCTTCATTTTGTTATTTCCTTAAGTTAATTTTGATTTAATTAACTTGGAATAATCATTGTAAAAGTTAAGCATTTCAATTCTGCAATTTAGTCTAGATCCTATATAGATCAAGTTGGTATCAGAGCTGAGTTGACTATTATTGCAGTTGTTTTTTTTTTAATGCTAACGAGATCTAGGATTCAGAAGGGTGAAGGCAAGCTCGAAGACTTTGATCCTGAGATCGGGAAGCGAAGAACTTTTCCGAAGATGTCTGTTTCTGGAATGGAGGTTCCTGTAGAAATCAGTGAGCAGGAATTTTGAAAAGCATTCCTCGAGATGAAGCCTAAGGTGGACATTCTTTTTCAAGAGAGACAAGAACGGAAGGAACGTGAAGGAGGTTCGTCGAAACAAGAAGATCACAAAGATACGAAAGAGAAACAACATGGAGATGGTGACAAGCAACCAGATCCACCCTCTTCTTCTTCTCCTCCCTCTTCTCCTTCTTCTCCATCTTCTCCTCATTCTACTTCTTTTAATCCTTTCAAGAGTGGGTATAAGCCTAAGATCAAACTAGATGTAAAATTTGATTTGCCAAAGTATTGTGGGGAACTTAATGCTGAAAAATTGGATGATTGGATTCAACAAGTAGAAGTTTACTATAGAGTCCAGAACCTATTAGATGATGTTGATAGGATCCAATTAGCTACTCTTCGTTTAGGAGGTACAACTTTAACCTGGTGGGAGAGTAAGTCTAAGGCATAAGTTTCACAACATGGTAGAGTCAGTTTAACTTGGACATAATTTATTAATGCTCTTAAAAGGCAATTCTATCCCTTAGGCCATATGCAGCAGTTAATAATGGACTGGAAAATGTTTAGGCAAGGGAAGGGTCAATCTTTTCAAGAGTACACCCATGAATATAGGAAAAGGGCTATTGCTTTGAATGTTCCTTTGTACACCCAGGACACTTTGTTGAAGTACATAGGAGGTCTGCATTCCTACCTTAGGCATTCCATTTTGGTTTTGAACCCTTGTAATTTGGATGAAGTGTCTGTTCAAGCTACACACTTAGAGTCAAGGGGTAAAGGATCTTTTATTGATAAGTTTGACAATGATGTAAAGAAATATTCTAAGGTTGTAGAGACAGGGAAAGGAAAGAAGGCAACTACAGTTAAGAAGGATGAGAAACTTTCTTGCTCTCATTGTGACAAGAATGGTCATGATGAAGATCACTGTTGGAAGTTACATCCAGAATTGAAGCCTAAGTGGGCTCAAAGAAAAAATCAGAAACAAAAAGGTAAGGAGAAAGCCACAAATGTTTTTATGGATCTTGGTTCAGATTCAGCTGATGAGACTAAGGTAACAGCTATGGGTCTAAAAGGTAAAGCTCCTATTTCTGGTGTTTCTGTTCATAGTTGTGCTTCTTCATCTAAAATTAATGATTTCTCTGAAGATGTGAAAAGGAATGAGTTGTTTCATTTAAGGGTTGTTGCTAAGAACAGTAAAATTGATGCACTCATAGATAGTGGTTCTCAAGTGAATTTAATTTCAGAAAGTATTGTAAGGAACTTGGGATTGAAAACTACATAGCATAACAAACCTTATCCACTAGGCTGGATTTGTGAAAATGACAAGTTGCAAGTAACAAAACAATGCACCTTCAGGTTCACAATCACTAGTAAATTTGTGGATGAAGTATAGTTTGATGTGGTTCCACTGGATATCTATGGGATAGTGCTTGGTAGCCCTTATCTTTATGACAGAAAAGCAATCTTCTACAAGGAAAAAAATCATTATCACTTGTTTAAAGATGGCATTCAGTATATTGTACATTCTCAAAGGATTAAGATTGATCGTTCTTTTGCAAACACAAGGCAGTTAAAGAGGGTAATTAATGCAAGTAAAGAATTAACTCTTATGGCTGTCAATACAGGTGGTTCTAAACTTGAACTTGGAGTAGCTAACCAGGGTCAGATGTTGCAGGATGCACCAACAGTACAACATGAGAAAATGGTGATTGAAAAAATTGATGGTTCCTTGGGTAAAAATGTTCTTGTTGTGAAGGATCGATATGTTGTTGACTTATTCTCTTTCATGTCTGCATTGTTGTTCAGCTTGATGCTAGTCAATTTTTGTTGGTTAGTGGCTACGACATTTGATGTAGATGCTTATGGAAGTGATAAAGTTATGTTTATGTTCAACAATATTTCTGCAGTCTTGATTATGCTTGTGAGCCAGGTATTCAAATGTACAGAGGATACAAGACAAGTGGGGAGGCCAAGTCCTCACTTAATGTCAAAGTAAATGCCACTTTTGGAGGTCCAAAAGGTGTTTAGTGGGGAGGCCTGATCCGGTGGATATTTTCAGTGGAAATTGAAGTGTCTTATTTCTCTCCAGAATCTACACCATCAGAAAGATCTTGACATCCTGATTCCAACGCAACTTGAACGGAGCGAAAAGGAGTCTGTTTGTGCAAGCTATGGCCAGTCAAACCTTGTGTCAAACTACGATCAGGGGCATCCAAGGAGTGGAAAAAATGATGTCATCAAAAGTTGTCAAAGTTGGCATCATCGCGAAGAGCTCGTCAAGACTATTTCGATGGCGTTCGTTTCGTCGAAATTCGACATCATATGCTCAAGATATAGCTGTTCAAAGTTTCAGGTTGACTTGGTGGACTTGAAGATACATTGATGACATCATCATCCGTACAGCTGACGTCAGCGCATGGTACAAAATTCAAAGTGGACCAATCTGAAGTTGACACGTGTCAGTCCGTACGGTCCGTACATGTCGACATGGCACGAAGATGTGGCAGGTGACGTCAGCAAATCATGCATTGACACGTGTCGTCCGTACATCCAATCAGCATAGACGTGGCATGTCCAATTAGCGTATGAGTCATCATCCCCGTCATCATTTCATACACGAGTCAGCGCACAGTCAGCGGACATGTCATTGCACAGTCAACGTACAGTCAGCTTCCATGTCATTGCATAGTCGAATCCCAGTCAGTGTGATCAGCGAATTGCACTCCGCCACATGGCACCTCCTTGGCATGCCACGTGGCCTTGGTCAGCTCCACCACCAGTTTTGAATTTTTTAGTCTGTTTGTTTATTAAAAAAAAGGTTGGGGGGATTTGAACACCCGACCTCTCATTTTCCGTGCCCACCTCCGACCAATCCGGCCAGAAATCCGGGTCTATATATGTTTGTTTCCGGGTTTGTTTTGTTAATGTTTATTTAGAGGTTTGTTTTAAAAATGGACGGCGGGGGCTTTGAACCCCGCACCGGCCAGGCTCCAAAACTCATAGGCACCACTAAGCCATCGAGCGGGTTTGACATAAGCGTGGCATCGGGTCATTTTGTTAATTATTTGAAACCGATTGCTTTTTAATTAAAACAAACTCCCCCCAATTATTAAAATCATAATCCTTTTTAAGGATTAATTAAAATCTATTAAGATAACAAAAGCCCGAGAATGAAACAACAAAGGGCTTAAATTTATTTTTTGGGATTTATCAAAGATTTATTATGTAAAATAGGGAGATTTAGTGATTTGAAAATGTAAAAATGGGAGATAGGGAGAATATTTTGTAAATCAATTGGTTAGTAACCAATTTGATTCATTTTTTTGTATAAAAAGGGGTGTGAGGTGAGAGTGGAAGGACAATTTTTTTCAAGTGAAGTTTTGATGAAGTATTGAAGCTGAGGTGACAAGTGAATAGAGGTCTTGAGGAGATTATTTTGAGTCATTCTTGCACGTCAGAGCGTCGTTACGCTGCCGAAGTGCTTGAAGAATGGTTGTGGTGCATTTGTAATTGATTTTTGGAGTTAATCGGATCGGTCTCTCTATTGGAGCAGACCCGGAGATGTAGTCACATTTGTGATGAACTCCGTAATCAAACGATGTTTGCACTTCTCTTGTTTTCTCTCACCTTCTCTCAGTTTGTTAATTCCTTCATTTTGTTATTTCCTTAAGTTAATTTTGATTTAATTAACTAGGAATAATCATTGTAAAAGTTAAGAATTTCAATTCTGCAATTTAGTCTAGATCCTATACAGATCAAGTTGGTATCAGAGCTCAGTTGACTATTATTGCAGTTGTTTTTTTTTTAATGCTAATGAGATCTAGGATTCAGAAGGGTGAAGGCAAGCTCGAAGACTTTGATCCTGAGATCGGGAAGCGAAGAACTTTTCCGAAGATGTATGTTTCTGGAATGGAGGTTCCTGAAATCAATGAGCAGGAATTTTGAAGAGCATTCCTCGAGATGAAGGCTAAGGTGGACATTCTTTTTCAAGAGAGACAAGAATGGAAGGAACATGAAGGAGGTTCGTCGAAGCAAGAAGATCGCAAAGATACGAAAGAGAAACAACATGGAGATGGTGACAAGCAACTAGATCCACCCTCTTCTTCTTCTCCTCCCTCTTCTCCTTCTTCTCCATCTTCTCCTCATTCTACTTCTTTTAATCCTTTCAAGAGTGGGTATAAGCCTAAGATCAAACTGGATGTAAAATTTGATTTGCCAAAGTATTGTGGGGAACTTAATGCTGAAAAATTGGATGATTGGATTTAGCAAGTAGAAGTTTACTGTAGAGTCCAGAACCTATTAGATGATGTTGATAGGATCCAATTAGCTACTCTTCGTTTAGGAGGTACAGCTTTAACCTAGCGGGAGAGTAAGTCTAAGGCAGAAGTTTCACAACATGGTAGAGTCAGTTTAACTTGGACATAATTTATTAATGCTCTTAAAAGGCAATTCTATCCCTTAGGCCATATGCAGTAGTTAATAATGGACTGGCAAATGTTTAGGCAAGGGAAGGGTCAATTTGTTCAAGAGTACACCCATGAATTTAGGAAAAGGGCTATTACTTTGAATGTTCCTTTGTACACCCAGGATACTTTGTTGAAGTACATAGGAGGTCTGCATTCCTACCTTAGGCATTCCATTTTGGTTTTGAACCCTTGTAATTTGGATGAAGTGTTTGTTCAAGCTACACACTTAGAGTCAAGGGGTAAAGGATCTTTGATTGATAAGTTTGATAATGATGTAAATAAATCTTCTAAGGTTGCAAAGACAGGGAAAGGAAAGAAGGAAGCTACAGTTAAGAAGGATGAGAAACTTTCTTGCTCTCATTGTGACAAGAATGGTCATGATGAAGATCACTGTTGGAAGTTACATCCAGAATTGAAGCCTAAGTGGGCTCAAAGACAAAATCAGAAATAGAAAGGTAAGGAGAAAGCCACGAATGTTGTTATGGATCTTGGTTTAGATTCAGATGATGAGACTAAGATAATAGCTATGGGTCTAAAAGGTAAAGCTCCTATTTCTGGTGTTTCTGTTCATAGTTGTGCTTCTTCATCTAAAGTTAATGATTTCTCTGAAGATGTGAAAAGGAATGAGTTGTTTCATTTAAGGGTTGTTGCTAAGAACAGTAAAATTGATGCACTCATAGATAGTGGTTCTCAAGTGAATTTAATTTCAGAAAGTATTGTAAAGAACTTGGGATTGAAAACTACACAGCATAACAAACCTTATCCACTAGGCTGGATTTGTGAAAATGATAAGTTGCAAGTAACAAAACAATGCACCTTAAGGTTCACAATCACTAGTAAATTTGTGGATGAAGTACAGTTTGATGTGGTTCCACTGGATATCTATGGGATAGTGCTTGGTAGCCCTTATCTTTATGACAGAAAAGAAATCTTCTACAGGGAAAAGAATCATTATCACTTGTTTAAAGATGGCATTTAGTATATTGTACATTCTCACAGGATTAAGATAGATCCTTCTTTTGCAAACATAGGGTAGTTAAAGAGGGTAATTAATGCAAGTAAAGAATTAACTCTTATGTCTGTCAGTACAGGTGGTTCTAAACTTGAACTTGGAGTAACTAACCAGGGTCAGATGTTGCAGGATGCACCAACAGTACAACATGAGAAAATGGTGATTGAAAGAATTGATGGTTCCTTGGGTAAAAATGTTCCTGTTGTGAAGGATCGATATGTTGTTGACTTATTCTCTTTCATGTCTGCATTGTTGTTCAGCTTGATGCTAGTCAATTTTTGTTGGTTAGTGGCTACGACATTTGATGTAGATGCTTATGGAAGTGATAAAGTTATGTTTATGTTCAACAATATTTCTGCAGTCTTGATTATGCTTGTGAGCTAGGTTTTCAAATGTACAGAGGATACAGGACAAGTGGGGAGGCCAAGTCCTCACTTAATGTGAGAGTAAATGCCACTTTTGGAGGTCCAAAATGTCTTCAGTGGGGAGGCCTGATCCAGTGGATATTTTCAGTGGAAATTGAAGTGTTTTATTTCTCTCTAGAATCTACACCATCAGAAAGATCTTGACGTCCTGATTCCAACGCAACTTGAACGGAGCGAAAAGGAGTCCGTTTGTGCAAGTTATGGCTAGTCAAACCTTGGGTCAAACTACGATCAGGGGCGTCTAGGGAGCAGAAAAAATGATGTCGTCAAAAGTTGTCGAAGTTGGCATCCTCACGAAGAGCTTGTCAAGATGATTCTGACGGCGTTCGTTTCGTCAAAATCCGACATCGTATGCTCAAGATACAGCTGGTCAAAGTTTTAGGTTGACTTGGTGGACTTGAAGGTATAGTGATGACGTCATCATCTGTACAGCTGATATCAGCAAGTGGTACAAAATTCAACTAGACCAATCAGAAGTTGACACGTGGTAGTTTGTACGGTTCGTACATGTCGACATGGCACGAAGATGTAGCAGGTGACGTCAGCAAAGTCAGCAAATCATGCGTTGGCACGTGTTGTCCATACATCCGGTCAGCATAGACGTGGCATGTCCAGTCAGCGTATGAGTCATCATCCCCATCAACATTCCGTACACGATTCAGTGCACAGTCAGTGGACACATCATTGCACAGTCAGCGTACAGTCAGCTTCCATGTCATCACACAGACGGATCCCAGTCAGCATGATCAGCGAATTGCACTCTGCCACGTGGCACCTCCTTGGCATGCCACGTGGCCTTGGTCAGCTCCACCACCAGTTTTGAATTTGTTAGTTGGTTTGTTTGTTAAAAAAAAGGTTGAGGGGATTTGAACACCGTACCTCTCATTTGCCGCGCCCACCTCCGACCAATCCGGCCAGAAATCTGGGTCTACATATGTTTGTTTCCGGGTTTGTTTTGTTAATGTTTTATTTAGAGGTTTGTTTTAAAAATGGACGGCGGGGGTTTTGAACCCCGCACCGGCCGAGCTCCAAAACTCATAGCCACCACTAAGCCATCGAGCGGGTTTGACATAAACCTGGCATCGGGTCATTTTGTTAATTATTTGAAACCGATTGCTTTTTAATTAAAACAAACTCCCCCCAATTATTAAAATCATAATCCTTTTTAAGGATTAATTAAAATCTATTAAGATAACAAAAGCCTGAGAATGAAACAACAAAGGGCTTAAATTTATTTTTTGGGATTTATCAAAGATTTATTATGTAAAATAGGGGGATTTAGTGATTTGAAAATGTAAAAATGGGAGATAGGGAGAATATTTTGTAAATCAATTGGTTAGTAACCAATTTGATTCATTTTTTTGTATAAAAAGGGGTGTGAGGTGAGAGTGGAAGGACACTTTTTTTCAGGTGAAGTTTTGATGAAGTATTGAAGCTGAGGTGACAAGTGAATAGAGGTCTTGAGGAGATTATTTTGAGTCATTCTTGCATGTCAGAGCGTCGTTACGCTGCCGAAGTGCTTGAAGAATGGTTGTGGTGCATTTGTAATTGATTTTTGGAGTTAATCATATCGTTCTCTCTATTGGAGCGGACCCGGAGACATAGTCACATTTGTGACGAACTCCATAATCAAACGATGTTTGCACTTCTCTTGTTTTCTCTCACCTTCTCTCAGTTTGTTAATTCCTTCATTTTTTTATTTCCTTAAGTTAATTTTGATTTAATTAACTTGGAATAATCATTGTAAAAATTAAGCATTCAATTCTTCGATCTAGTCTAGATCCTATACAGATCACTCAGGCCGTGTGCTGTCCAAACACCAAATTGGTCAAGCAGCTAGGTTTCTAAACTGCTCAGAAATAGTTTTAGGACTGGTGAAAATTTCTCCTCCTAAACGGATTGTTGGGCTCTCCTCCTTATCACCATACATGGCCAAGACCTTCCCCTAAATTCTCCAAAAATAATTTTTCAAAAATATCTTCTCCCTTGCAAGTTATTAACGTTGTCCTGCAGCCTTTCCTAGCCGAGCTCTTCACTGGCTCGCCTAGGGCAAGGCATTTCTCCTAGCTCCTGCAACCAAAGAAAACCTAACACCTACCATATGTACAACTACCATATTTACAAGCATGGAGCCTAGGCACATTTCTCAAAATTCCATACAATTTGTACAGTGGGAAGGCACCCTAGGACTCCATTATTAAAAACAGCCTGCTACAGGACTGAAAATGATAGAAAAACAAAGTATTTACAATCTACAGATGGAAAAAATCTACCAAAGCAAAATAATTGTACACTAAGCTTTTATATGACTACCACTACATTCTACCACAAAGAAACAGTAAGATTCAATCCATTTGAAGCTCAACAAGAATGCAAAGAACAGGAAAACTATCTTTTTAATGCTGTTTCACCAGCTTCACAAAATGCCACTTCAAAAATAAAACATCTAACCTCTTTCCAAAGTTGAGGCATGGCTTAAATATTCTTCCAAAGTAGTTTAGATGCTTGGGTCGGGCTTCTAAATGACCTAAAAACAACCTTTGTAAAACCCGTTGTGTTTTCAGACACCTTGCCAACACTAGACAACTTAACATAATGATGTTGTAAAGTTATTGAGCACTTGTCATCTTATTTCCCAATGATTAAACACAACCCTAAGCACCTAAAGCAATGGTCAACATGACCTTATGATAGCACAACAAAATTTAGACTTCAAGTAAAACTCCAGCAATAGACCTTTCCCAGGTGCTCCTGCACCAAAATCTTCTTGTCAAATTTGAAGCTAGGCATGCCTATTGCTCTTTTTCAATTAAGAATAGATGTTTATGTGTACAATCATGTAGTTTTTTCGGACCCACCTTAGAATTTTAGGGTTAGATATTATTTATAATTGTTTAACCAATTTACCCTATATATTTAGTGTAGGATGCTATTACTCTTCAACATAATTTGGTGAACCCATTTAATCTCACACCCCCTAGTGTTGTACCTTAGGGTTTTTCTTTCTACTTTGCTACGTACAATCTTCTAATTACATTTATCTTTCATTTTAGATTTAAAATACTATCCTAATGCTTCAAGATTCACCTAGGATTTGGGCTTGTGTTATAATTACTTTCATGTCCAATTTTTTTTAATTGCTATATATTTCCTTTTAGATTCTTATGGGATTATGCATTGAGATCAAACCTTCATTTATAAATCAAGGATTATAAGTTATTTTCACACTTCATTGATTCTTATCCTTTGATCCTTGATGATAATTTATTGTCTCACTTGTGGATGATGCTACATGTTCCATGAGTGAGTTGGTTTTATTCCTATCTAATTTTCACTCCTTCATTGACCTTCTTATTAGTTTTCCTCCCATTATAGAGGAATTTAGTTTATTTTTCTAAATGATTCACAATCACTATACCCATTGGTGTAGTTTGTAAAACACTAATTTAGGTGGAGTTGTAGACACCTAAAATATTCTCTAAGTCTATTCATCATCACTAAACCTATCATCTAATCCCTAATCGATCAATTTCATCACTAAACATATCACCTAGAATCCCTAATCGATCAATCTCGTATCCTAGGCCTACATCCCATCACCTAGTCCTAATTAACATAGGACATATCCCTTCCACATATATTTCATCATTTAAATTAAATAATCCTATTATTTAATTTATCACCTCTTCTATTTCCTCACAAATAAATAAATAACTAATTACCTATTTCCACCTATTATCCACCTCACCCATATGGCTAAAATAATTAAATAATATTATAATTAAATAAATCCATTATTCTCTCAACAAATTCCAAGAATAATGGGGACATAGAAACACTTGTACTTGTGCTCTCATTATTTTGTCAACACATTTCAAGAATATTGGGCACCTAAGAGCACCTATCCTTATGGTCCCCTTATTCTCTCAACATATCCCAAAGTTATAGCCTTCTTAGGTGCACATGTCCCTAATTTCCCTCATCCTCACAACTACTTACTAAATTTGGTAAGCTAATCCTAGTCATTCACATTATAACTACCTTCATCTCCACCCTTCATCCTCTCCTAGATCCTAGGGGGGTAAGGGCAAAAAGATGGTTCCCAAAAAGGGGGCTTAAGTGGCCACTTTTTTTCTGAAATCAGGAAATACTAACCTGGGACGTGAAATTGAGGATATTTACACTCAAAATTTTGAAATGGAACAAAACAAGGATTAAAGTGCTACGAGTCTACTTTCTAAACTACTAATTTATTTTGAAAATGGTTGAGATTAAGGAGTTCAAAAGAGGGATGTACACAAATTGGTGCTATTTTTGTCAAAAAAACATAACATAGCAACTCTTGTACGACCCTAGCATGGTGAACTTGTTTTTAGTATTTTTAAAATCACTACGGTGAGAAGTTAGCTAAGAATATGTAGTTGATGCATGATTTTTCTGATAATTTTTTAATGAATATTTGATTTTTTACTAATTTTCTAAGTGGACACTTCCTAAACAAAAAA